>PVKU01000359.1:0-333551 GCA_004027475.1 Anoura caudifer | reverse complement strand
CTTAGATAAGTCCCTTTAACATTTCATACAATAAGGGCTTGGTGATGATGAACTCCTTTAACTTGATCTTATTTGAGAAGCGCTGTATCTTCCTTTCCATTCTAAATGACAGCTTTGCTGGATAGAGCAATCTTGGATGTAGGTCCTTGCCTTTCATGACTTGGAATACTTCTTTCCAGCCCCTCCTTGCCTGTAAGGGCTCTTTTGAGAAATCAGCAGATAGTCTGATGAGAACTCCTTTGTAGGTGACTGTGCCCTTATCCCTTGCTGCTTCTAGAATTCTCTCCTTCCTTTTAATCTTAACTAACATAATTATGATATGCTGCGGTGTGTTCCTCCTTGGGTCCAACTTCTTTGGAACTCCCTGAGCTTCCTGGACTTCCTAGAAGTCTATTTCCTTTGCCAGATTGGGGAAGTTCTCCTTTATTATTTGTTCAAATAAGTTTTCCACTTGTTGCTCTTCTTCTTCCCCTTCCGGGACCCCTATAATTCGGATGTTGGGACATTAAAGATGTCCTGGAGGTTCCTAAGCCTCTCCTCATTTTTTTGAATTCTTGTTTCTTCCCTCTTTTCTGTTTGTAGTTTCTTTCTTCCTTTTGGTCCACTGCATTGATTTGAGCCCCAGTTTTCCTCCCAGTTCTATTGGTTCCCTGTGCGTTTTCCTTCATTTCACTTATTGTAGCCTTCATTTGTTCATCTAATTTGTGAGCAAAATCAACCAATTCTGTGAGCATCCTGATCACCAGGGGTTTGAACAGTGCATCTGATAGGTTGGCTATCTCTTGGTCACTTAGATAAATTGGCTCTGGGGCTTTGATTTGTTCTCCAGTTTGAGCGATTTGGGGGCGGGGGGGTTTGGTCTGGTCTTAGCTGCTTCATAGTGAGGGGTGGATCCTTAGATGTTCCCCAGGGCAGGTCAGCCCAGTCGCTGGTTAGTGACACTGTATGTGGGGGCGGGGTGTGAGAGTGAACAATGGCGCCTTCTCCTCTCTCTCTAGGATTCCAGTTCCTTCTGTAGCTTCCCCTTCACCTGGATTATCTGTGCGCATATGTGAGACCACCTAGTCAGCCAGCTGCCTTGCGTGGCCTCAGTGGGTCTGCACCGTTGCCACCCTGTGCCTGGGGTCCGTTAGCCACTGCCTGTGCACCTGGAGTCGGCTAGCCACCGCCTGCACGCCTAGAGTCTGCCAGCTGCTGCTGCCTGTACACCTGGGTCTGCCATCCTCCACTTTTTCCTGCCAGGACTGCCCCTCTTACTGGTCTGGATGAATGGTTGTTGGACTTCCATACAGTTCAATTTTCTATCAGTTCTGGCTGTTTTCTTGTTTCTAAATCTTTGTTGTCTTTAATTTTCGAGGAGGCACAGTGTGTTCACCTACGCCTCCATCTTGGCCGGAAGTAAATAAGTAAAATCTTCAATAAAAAAAAGATTGTTGTATTGTCAAAAAATTTTCTACAGTGGGACCATAGTTGTACAGTTATGGAAGATAATGAATCCTTTCTTACTGCTATGATGTTTAAAAAAGTAATTTCTAAAATGTAATATACATCCAGATATTTCTGTATAAACACATGTACATGAAGAATGATTGCTTTCTCATTGTTGCTGTTAATTTGTTTAAACTGTGAGGAAGTGAAGAAGTCCAAAGTGAAATTGCAGGAGCAAACTGGGCTCTATTCTGTGTGTCTTTCAGTGATTCAACTTCTCTGAGCCCTGCTTTTCTCACTTGTAAAATGAGATGATTTATCTCTAAGGTTTTTGTTCCTAATATATTACTTCGACTACTCTATTCTGTTTGCTTTAGCATATGTTTTTTCACAGCAGTTTGGGGAGGAAAGGAGTCCTCTCTAATTCCTTAGATTTCAAAATCTTGTTAAATGATTTTTCTTTCATTACATTTTTCATTTCACTGGGTAGTAACAAAATTGATTTTAATTTCTTCTCTAGGTAGGTGTCTCACTTGTTCTGATACTTCCCTCATACCACGTTATCCAGATAATTCAAGTATTTGGAATGAGAGAGAATATCAGAGGCTATGTAAAAGTCACAAAGTGGCAGAAACTTTGACTACTCATTTAGAGTTTGTTCATTTCCCCCTTTCTTGTAACAGACTGAGCACTGATTTTGTTTGGCTATGTTGTCCCCCCAAATCATTCACTAGAACTTGACCCTATTCCCACCTGGAGGTGTAATAATTGAGTGATTGATGTAGGTATAGAAAGTGAGACGAAACTGACAGTAGGAAGTGAAAGGAAGTTATGTGGGTGCCTTCAGGGCTAGGTTTCCCAACTGCTTAGAAGCAGACAGGAAGGAAACTTCGGATTGTAATTCCATATGTAAGGAACTTGGAAGTCACCACTTCAGCCTAACACAAATAAAAAAGCTGAATAGACTAAAAAAATGCAGATCTGTAGACCTTCTTGAGAGTCTATAATAGGGGAGACAGCACAGGGCAAAGTACTACCCCCAAGGTCAGAGAGACAGGGGCAGATATGGAGAGAACCACCCCTAACCAGAACAGACTTGTGAGTAGATTTTTCGTCAGGAACTGGTTCTGGGGTAGGGAACCCTGAACTGTAATTGATGACTTGCTAGAGGTCTCTCCAGGGAATGCAGTTATAGGGAGGCCCCCACAATATGGTGAAATTTACCTTTTTCCAAGACCTTGACCAGATACTCACCTCAAGCTTCCAACAGTAGTGAACAGAAAAGGAACCATTCTGAAATAGGGCAGAGCAGTCTGTCTTAACAAGGCCTGCCCTCAGGGGAAACTAGTTAACCAGAGCCTAACTTCCTGGGCTAGTATCAGAACCTGACTGTCCTGGGGGAAGGGAAGTGCCCAACTCTAGCTATCTTGTCCACTGTGAAGGGTTGGAGGGCATGGGGAAAATACTCAGAAACACTTGGGAAGTTCACAGACCAAAGCATAGGCTTACAGAAAGACAGGCATAATCATTGAATGTGGTCTCTCTCACTCACAATATCTTATTGTGCGTACTCACCTTTTCACTTAAAGTGTCTTTGTCATGTCTGAATTGCCAGCATCGCTGTTCTTACCCTTTTGGGCCATTATTAAGTAGAAAAGAGCTATATGAACACAAGTACCAAGGCCGTTGATCTGATAATGGAGATAGCTACCAAGTGGCTAACAGGCTAGGAGCGGAACTACACTGCATAAAGGGATGATTCATTTCCCAGGAGGGCTGGTGCAAAATTTCATCATGCTACTTAGAATGGTGTGCAGTTTAAAACTTGTGAGTTGTTTATTTCTGGAATTTCCTATTTAATATGTTTGGACTAAGCTTGCCCACTGGTAACTGAAACTGTGGAAAGCAAAATTATGGATAAAGGGGGACTGTTGTACAGGTGAAAACCTGGACCTGCTGTGGTATCTGAAGAGGGGGGTGGTAGTCTTGTAGGACTGAAGCCTTGATTATGGGGTCTGATGCTAACTCCTGGAGGATAGTGTCAGAATTGAGTCATGGGACACAGGTCATCTTGGAGCGTTACTTGGATGTATGGAGGCGAAACCCCCACACATTGGAATTGGATGCAGAATGCTTACATGGTATTTCCTTATATGGTTCTTATCAAAGTCTGAGAGAGGGAATCATAACAAATGATCTTTAAGCATTTCTGTAACGAAGGTATTAACCAGCCCTTTTTTAAGAATTGGACTAAGACCAGAAACATGAAAGGATACTCAGTTTCCCTAGCCATCAGAGAGATGCAAATTAAAACCACAATGAGATACCACCTCACACAGGTCAGAATGGCCATCATAAACAAAGCAACAAACAGCAAATGTTGGAGAGGGTGTGGAGAAAAGGGAACCCTAGTGCACTGTTGGTGGGATTGCAGACTGGTGCAGCCACTGTGGAAAACAGTATGGGATTTCCTCAGAAAACTAAAAATGGAAATGCCTTTTGACCCAGTGATTCCACTGCTAGGATTATATCCTAAGAACCTTGAAACACTAATCCAAAAGAACCTATGCACTTCACATGTTTATATTAGCACAATTTACATTAGCCAAGTGCTGGAAGCAACCCAGGTAACCCACCAGTAAGTGAATGGATCAAAAAACTATGGTACATTTACACAGTGGAATTCTATGCAACAGAAAGAAAAAAGGAGATTCTGCCCTTTGCAACAGCAGGGATGGAACTGGAGAACATTATGCTAAGGGACATAAGGCAGGTGGTGAAGGACAAGTACCATATGATCTCACCATTAACAGGAACCTAATCAACACAATGAACAAGCAAGCAAAGTATAGCCAAAGACATTGAAATTGAGAACAGGCTGAGAGTGATCAGAAGGGAGAGGGGAGGGGGTAATAGGGGAAAAGGATGAAGGGTTTACAGGAACAGTTATAAAGGACACGTGGACAATAACAAGGAGGCGGGAGGCAGGGAGGGCTGGGGTGGTAGGGAGGGGTGGGAGGAAAGGCAGAAAACTGCACTTGAACAACAATTTAAAAAATTAAAAATAAAAATTGGACCAAGGCTTTTTCATTGACAGTATGAACTTCACTGACAGGATTTCAGTGTTGTCCTCCTTGCATAGACCATACCCTGGATGCGTTATCTGTAAATCCTATATTGAGTTTAAGTGATGTGAGAATTCGGACACTTAAGAATCAAACCTGGGCCAAAATCTTTCTATAGGTTTAGTGTTTGTCTTAGTGTTTCAGTTGTCTTGGCCACACCCAGTTCAACTGCACATTCATTCATTCATTCATTCATTTATGGCTTGTTTGATTGAATCTTTTTAAAGTATTCAGTGTGTAGTGATCATGGAAACAATTTGCTTTTTTAATTCTTCTTTCATTAGTTTAAATAATAGTAATACATTGTATAGTTATGATTGCTGATACATTGGCACAAATAGTTGTGGTTGACAAACATCTTATTCTTGATAAACATACACCCAGTGGTGGGAACAAAAGTGCATGGTCTCATTAGTGGTACTCTAATAGTCAAAAATGCACGATGTGTCAAAGTCTCCATTAGTTATACTCTGGAAGCAGAGAATATTGATTGACCACGTGAGTCTGTTAAATGAAGATTGGTTAAAAACTTGTGTTTCATAATTTTAGATAACCATTTCCCTATTGGTGGGCATTTAAATTGTTTTCATCACTTTTGCTTCCTATGATGATCAATAAATATACTCTAATCTTTGGTTTGCACACAGATAGAAATATCTTTGTCTAAGAAAAGTTCCATGAAATGGAATTAATGTATATAAGGGGATAGTCATTTCATTTTAATAAACTTCACTAAATGGAATCTTACATATTTTGTTGTTTAAGTTTTAGTGTTTAACTATTAAATTTAAAAATGATAGGTTAAATTTTTAATGGACCAATTTGTTTCCTTTTTTTCTTAGGTTGCTTTTTAGAGAGGGAAAACTATGTTCATGAGTCATAAAAAACATTAATAGTATTTAAGCCTTTGAGTCATAGAATTCCAGACATCCCTCACACATAAATGACTCATTTTGTATGTGTGTGGTGTGTATGATTTATCCTGTGTAATAGATATGTTTCTCAATTTGAGTAATATGTTTCTTAATGTGATTATAGTTAAGCACTCTGGGGAAGTTTGCTGTTTAATGACTAACTCCGAAAACCTTAAACCAAGGATTATTTTATTAAAATGACTGATTTAGTACTCAACTTTCAATAAAGTCTGACATTTTAGTGGTTCTGTCTTAGCTTTTTAATGACTAATTGTTAAGTAATTTCTGTGGCGAGAAATCTGTTTGCTGAAGTATTGGGAATTCCTTGTGGTTAGAGAGACAGAACACTTAGCTCGCTAAACAACATTAATAGCCACTTGACCAATCTCCCTTTACTGGAGCACCTGTTACTATTACAAGGCCAAAAACAATGTCACAGATATATTTAAATTATATGAAGAAGTGTGTAAAGAGAGTGGTGATTTTTACATCTTAATAATGCCTTGATAAAGTACAGCTAAGCCTTTTTTGATTGCCTATGTATACTTTTAACTTGTTTTGACTAGCGTTTTTTACTAATTTATTCTTGATACTCTGACTATCATTTCTTAGAGCAATTTGAGGTATTGCCAAACTAGAAAATTATTACAATGTGAAATAAATTTTTCATTGTTTTAAATCTTGAAAGCTATAGTATTCTGATATGATAGGAGACCCCAGAATACAATAACCTAGCCAAAGATGTGACTAGTATACATATGTATATTAGTCAAAGAAGTGTAACTTCTAGGCTATTGAGAGAGATTGTGGTCCAGTTTTGTGGGGTAACCCTGCTCTACAAGGTCATTCAGATTTTGTTTCATGAGACACTTCTAAGATACTGGCCTACCTCTGCACGGTCAGAGCTGGCTCAGTTTCGCATCTGTCTTCTAGCTTGTGGGAAGTGGCAAAGTTATTAGCCTATCTCTAAAGTTTTTTTTTGTTTGTTTGTTTGTTTGTTTGGTTTTTTAGCTGAATGAAGGTGACCTGAAAGTTGTACCTTTCACTTCCACTGTCATACCATTAGTCCACACTAAGTAACAAGTCTAGGAATATACTCATAGACTTCAAGGCAGCTAAAACTCTATTTCTATGGACAAAGGGGGAAAAGGGACAAGTGAAAACAACTAATGTCACAAAAACCTTATAAAAAATTATGAGTTTCAAAGTTATTATTTCTAAATGAATAGCTTTCTCAGATGGTGACCAAATCAGCAACACTGATTATAACTTATCAGATATAAATTATATCCCTTATAACTTTAGATGCCTTGTAAATATGAATTAAAAATCTTGGAATGTGACTTTACCCTAAGATCTTGCTTCTCAAACTAGAAAATTTTTGAGGGAAGAAGTACATGAAGCCATACATTAGATGCAGCTTCTCTTTCTGGAGGACAATTTGGAAAACTCTTTTTGATATTTAGAAAGGTAGGAATATATATTTAGAACTAAAAATGAAATTGGCAGGGACTTTAAGGAAAACCTTAAAAGTGTATTAAGGAATGGTTTCAAATCCTCAGAGGAAATTTCTCTTTTTGCCACCACAGGCACTCCTGTAGTAACATTTTGATAAGCAAAAATTTTGATTTGTTAAGGTTTGTTTTATTTAGATCAACAACTCTAAACTATGTAAAAATTATGGAAATAATATATTGGTGGGGGTACAGTATGAAGTAAAGAAAATTTGCCTGTGTATGTCAGAAGCTAGGTGTCTTCATTCAAAGAAAGTCTAAGAAGCTATTTTTTTGTCATCTTAGATTTTTTCTTTTATTCTTTGCTGCACTTTATACCATTCTTTTAAAGCCTTTTTTGTTTTTTGTTTTTTTTGTTTTGTTTTTGAGCAAGGAAATGTTCTGGGACTTGTGGACAAGACTAGAGTTGTGGAAATAGTAAGCTGGTAGTTAAATGGTTTTTCTTCATTTAAGGTACATTAAAGTTAACTATATATTAAAACTTACCTGTCACTTTTCCTTCTTATCACAGGACAATGAAAAGAGAACTCCACTGCATGCCGCTTCGTATCTGGGAGATGCAGAGATCATTGAACTGCTTATTTTATCTGGTATGGTAAGCTCTATAAAATGACAGAACATCATGCATATTTTTGTTGTAATTAATATTTATCAAGCCTAATTGATTATTTCTTCATATTTGGTTAATAAGCTGAAACTTTTTTGTTCATTCTATAAATATTGATCTCATATCATGTGCCATGTGTTGTTTCAGAGGTTAGTGTACAATAAAGAACAAAACAAAGATCGCTGACCTCGTGGAACATATATTCTAATAAAGAAAAACTGGCTATAAATGCCAGTAAATTTTACAGTATGTTAGATGGTGATATGTGCTATAGGAAAATGAAAAAGTAGATGAGAATAATGGGATGGATGAGCATTATATAGAGTAGGGTATTATATAGAATATTTATTGTGGACCTCATTGACTCCAGGATGTCTTGGAGATAATTACAGTTCTCCAAGGAGGAAGTGATGGTCTCTTAGTCCAAGTACAGCATTGGTGGTGGTAAGCAATGGTATGATGGTAGATAAATTTTGAAAGTGATACCAGCATGATTTCCATCTTTAAATAGCTTTCATCTAATTGTACTTGAGGGCCTGTAAAACATATTTTAGGAAATTCTATTTTATTTTAAGTTTCTTCTAAACTATTTAAGAGTTACAGTATGAAGTAATGGTACAACTGTCTCAACAGAATAGCTACTATTGTGGTTAAACTGCCTATGGTCATAAAACAGGCAAACAGAACTTAGAAATATTTTTGTTGCAGCCAGTTCATTATAAATGATATTTATTGAGAAAGGATGTGTGTATTTGAATTGTGCGTGTGTTGCCAGATCACACAGACATGTGCATAATTAATGCAGTTAGAGCTATAGTAGTATCATTTCTTTAATATTTGGGAGGAAAATTGAAGGAAATTTTTAATGACAATCTATTAAATAGTAGCCTAAACAGAATTTTGCCATTGTAAGTTCATAAAATTTTTAAAATTTGGTTTAATAACCAATTTCATGATCATATGGAATTAAATATCATTAAATATGGACCTAGCTAATATTCTTATATTAATTTCTCCATGAATAACTTTATTGCTGATGTACTTCCTTGAACATGTCTGTTCTTTTATGGTTACTAACTTACTGGTTTTCAGCTGAAATTTATTAGCCATAGAACTGAAGGGGTTCAAGAGAAAAATCAGATTTCCTCATAATTGAGACATCTTCAGCTATAACATGAATGAAGGGGATACAGGTTAATATATTGTATTTTCTTTACAAACATTGTCCAAGAAACAGTTTTATGTTAAGAAATAGCTGGGCTATAAAAAGTATAACTCCAGTTA
The DNA here is from genome assembly GCA_004027475.1 of Anoura caudifer. NCBI lineage: Eukaryota > Metazoa > Chordata > Mammalia > Chiroptera > Phyllostomidae > Anoura > Anoura caudifer. The sequence goes on along the minus strand of PVKU01000359.1, from coordinate 324,679 downwards.
GTTTAATGTCTAGGACATAGGGTAAGAACTCTACTGATGCATATTTTTCATTTTATCGCAGAATTCTGTCCATTTACTTTCATTTTAACATAAGGACTTCATGACTCAATATAGAGAGATTCTGCTGCCCCCCACCCCCTGAAACCCCATTTAAAATTTTTATACCTAGGAGAAACTTTCCAAATGCTCAAAGTTTGACTTAAGCCTTTATTTTAAAAGTGACTGTTTGCATCAAGGGTGTTTAGTTACTTATAGAAGGTTCACTTCCTGGTATTTATGGTAGTCAGATAGTGCGATAGTGTCAGATATCAGCATGAAATAAGCCTTTTAGAGAAATCTTAAAGTCTTCTTAATAATTTGAATAAAAATCTTGTATAAATTAACTGTTATACATGTATAAAAATCTATGTCGACTCTTCTTTGAAAAATACTTTTAATATTATATTGTATTTTACCAGTCTTATGAAATAATAACTCATGTAGCTGTTTTTAAAAGGAAAAACAAAGTTCTAAATTAATTAACGTATAGTTCTCAGAATAAAAAATTAAGTTTTTAGTTGCTTCCTGTCATTATCTCCCTACAAAAGTATAAACTCCCCAGAAGTCAAGGATTTAAACTGCTTTGTTCCCTAAAATATTTACCCCCAATGCATATATCATGATGAATACATAATAGGTTCTGAGTAGATACTTGTTGAATATATGTACGATTATAGCAATATTAAGTTTAGGCTCTGTTTCCTTTTTTGAAGTTTGTTCACATTTTGGTCTGTTTTCCAAGTCTTTATTGGAAATAAGACTGGGAGAGGTAGAAGTAGGTTAGTAGCATGGGATTAAAAGGGGATGAAGTAAGGGGCAAGGAGGTAAAAGGGGAAAAAAGGTAAATAATCTATTTCCTATGGATGCAAATCAAGCTCTTCCTTAGAAGCTGATAGCTCTTCAGACTGTCTACTAGGTTCTAATTTAAGAAAATAAAATAAATAAAAGCCCAATTAGATTTGGAGCAAAATGAACTGAAATGAAATCCAAGGCTAGATTTCTAAAATAGAACCCCAGTGTTCTGCATTCAAATGAAAAAATAAACCAGGCTGCGTGTTGCCGTCAGTGGCACAGCAGATAGTATAAAGAGCTAATCTCTCATCCTTGACCTCCTCAGCAGATAAGTGGGAATAATAGAAATTTTACAGACTGATCTGTAAAATAAGGTGATATAGTTAAGATAACCTAGAAAAGTACCTAGTATGTAATAGATAATTAAAATTTGGGCTATTATTTTTTTAAGAAACCTTTCTCTTTTTTAAAAAAATTCTCCTTTTCCTGTTTTAAAATCTAATCATATTCTATGAGATAGTAAAGTGGAAGGATTGACATAACTATAGGGAAAAATGGAAAAGAACTTATTTCCACAGTCTAGAAAGACAAAGGATAAAAAGTACTCTTTATAGTTGGAGCACATAAATTCTTATTCAGCAAATTCTTGAATCAGAAAACAGCTTTTAAAGTGATACATAAGCATCTGTACAGGGCTCCTAAGTAGCTGAATAAATAATTAGAGTTTATATAATTCATAATTAACAGAGTTACAACAAGTTAAAAGATAGGGAGTAATCAGAATATGTTCTTAACTTAAAATTGATGTTACACAGGATGACTGCCATGGCCTGCTGTAAAAATACCCCTTTACCTAATTTAGGGAGACCAAAACCTGAATCAGAAGGAATTTTAGTTTGGGGTATTATGACATTTGCTATAACTTTTGTGTATATGAAATGACTCATGCTAAGTTTTATAGAAAATAACAATTTCAAAATGTTTCTTCAGTTTATTCATGTTATATCAATTTAAAATTCCTGTTAACTCTTTGAAAGTTGATCAGAATGGTTTTATAAAATATATAATAGATAATTTAGAAAGCAATAAGTATAAGCCAACTGTTGAATTCTAAGTGTTAGAAATAGATTTCTAAAATAACAAGCTAGTAAAAATAACCTAATTATATTCAAATTTTAGTTAAGAATTTTCAACAATGGCTAGATCATCCAAGCAGAAAATCAGTAAGAAAACTTTGGACTTAAACTACAGATTAGAACACATGGACTTAATAGGCATTTACAGAACATTTCATCTAACCACAGAATTCTCATTCTTCTCACATACACACTCCAGGATAGATCATATGTTAGGTCACAAAACAAGTCTTCATAAATTTAAGATCAGAGTAGAAATAAACGAAATAAAAGGATCAATGAAACTAAAAGCTTGATTTTTAAAAAATAAAATACACAGACCTTTAACTAGACTTACCAAGAAAAAGAACTCAAGTAAATAAAATCATAAATGAAAGAGGAGACATGACAGCTGATACAACAGAAATACAAAGGATCATAAGAGAGATCTATGAACAAATTATAATGCAACAAATTGGACAACCTAGACAAAATGGATAAATTCCTAGAAAGATACAGTTGAATCATGTACAACATACAGTCAAGACGGAATCATGTAGAAATAGGAAATCTGAACAGACCATTTACTAGTAAGGAGATTGAATCCATACTACAAAAAAACTTCCTAACAAAAGAAAGCAAGTGTAGGACAGATGGCTTCAATGGTGAATTCCACCAACTTGTAAAAAAACAACGAAAAACAAAAAATTAGTACTAATTATTCTCAAACTCTTCCAAAAAATAGAAGAGGAAAGAACACTTCCAAACTTTCTTATAAGGGTACCATTGCCCTGTTAACAAAACATTCAAAGACACTATAGAAAATGAAAATTACAGGCCACTGATGAACATAGTTGCAAAGATCCTCAACAAAATATTAGCAAACTGATTTCAACAATACATTAAAAAGATCATACAGCATGATCAAGTGGGATTTATTTCAGGGATGCAGGATAGGTTCAACATCTACAAATCAATCAATGAATCACATTGACAAAGTGAAAACTCATGTGATCCTCTCAATAGATGCAGAAAACGTATTTGACATAATTCAACATCTATTCACAATAAAAGTGCTCAACAAAGTGAGAATACAGAAAACATACATAAACATAATGAAGGCCATATGTGAGAGACCCACAGCTAACATCATACTCAAAGGTGAAAAGCTGAAAGCTTGTCTTCTAAAATCACTAACACGAGAATGCCCATTCTCATCACTTTTATTCACCATAGCCTGGAAGTCCTATCCAGAAAAATTAATAAAAAAGAAAGTTATTTAAATTGGAAAAGAGGAAGCAAAACTGCTTCTATTTGCACGTCACATGATATTGTGTACAGAAAACTAAAAAGACTTCACCAAAAACTGAACTAATAAATTCAGTAAAGTTGCAGGATATAAAACCATAGAAATTAACAAAACAGTCCCACTTACAGTTGCATCAAAAAGAGTAAAATAGCTAGGAATAAATTTTACAAAGGAACTTACACCGAAAACTATAGGACATTGATGGAAAAAAATGAAGAGGACACAAATAAACAGAAAGACATTTTGTGCTCAGGAATTGAGAGAATTAGCGTTGTTAAGAGTCTACCACCCCAAATCCACAGATTCAATTCAATTCCTATCAAAACTCTAACGGCATCTTTCATAGAAATAGAAAAAAATAATTCTAAAACTTCTATGGAACTGCAATAACCAAAGCAGTCTTCAGAAAGAGCGACAGAGTTGGGGGCATCATGCCTTCTGATTTCAGATTGTATTACAAAGCTATAATAATCAGAACAGTATAATGTTGACATAAACACTGACACATAGGTCAGTGTAGCAGAAAGAGAGCCCAAAATAAACTCACACATATATAGTCAGTTAATTTATGATAAAAAGAATATACAGTACATGGGGGAAAGGACATTCTCTTCAATAAATGTCCAGTTAGGAAAACTGGACCATCACATGCTAAAGATGAAACTGGACTGCTGTTTTACACCATATACAAAACATAAGGGGTAAGCTCCTCGATGTCAATCTTGTCAGCGATATTTTGGATTTGATACCAAAGGCAACAAAAGTGGAAATAACAAGCAAGGCTGCATCAAACTAAAAAGCTTCACAGCAAAGGAAAGCAATAAAATGAAAAGGCAACCAAAAGAATGGGGGAAAACTATTTATAAGCCATATATCTATCTGATAACAGATTGATATCCAAAATACTCAAAGAACTCATATAATTCAATAGCAAAATTTTTAAAAAATCTAATTAAGAATTAGATCAAGGGACTGAATAGACATTTTCCCCCAAAAAAACTATAAATATGGCCAACAGGTACATGAAAAGTTGTTCAGTATCACTCATCATCAGGGTAGGGCAAAGCAATGCCACAATGAGATACCACTTCACAAAAAAGCTGTCATAAAAAAGGCAATAGGTAACAAGTGTTGGCATAGATGTGAAGAAAAGGGAACCTGGGGATTGATGTGCACTGTTGTTGGAAATGTAAATTGGTATAGCCATTGTGGAAAATAATACGGAAATTCTTCAAAAAATAAAAAATGGAACTGCCATATGATCCAGCAATTTCACTTCTGGGTATCTATCCAAAGGAATGAAATAACCATCTCAAAGAAATATCTCAAAAATATAAGCACTTCCATGTTTATTGCAGTGTTACAATAGTGAAGACATGGAAACAACCTAAGTGTTTGTCAACAGATCAGTAAAGAAGATGCGGTACGTACGTGTACACACACACGCGCGCACCCGTGCACAGTGGAATAATATTCAGCCATAAAAAAGAAGGAAATTCTGCCATTTGCAACAACATGGATGAAACTTGACGACATTGCACTAGGGAAATAAACCAGACACAGAAAGAAAAATAATGCTTGATCCCACTTGTATGTGGAATCTAAAGAAACTGAACTCACAGAAACAAGATAGATTGGTGGTTGCTGGAGATGGGGAATATGGTATGGGATAAGCGGGTATAGGTGGTCAAGAGGTATAGACTTCCAGTTATAAAATAAGTAAGTTCTGAGGATGTAATGTGCTACATGGTGACTACAGTTACCAATATTGTATTGTACATGGTGGGGCAAAAGTAGGTTTACAGTTGTTCACATAGAAAATAATATAATAATGAAGAAATAATGTGTTTCATGTACCCACAACTGTAAACCTACTTTTGCCTCATCCTCTATATTTGACAGATACTAAGTGAATAGATTAAAGTTCTCATCACAAGAAAATAAATTTTTAACTATGTGAGATGATGGATATTAAACTTTAATCATTTCGCAATATGTGCATGTCATGCTATGTTGTGTACCTAAAACAGATACAAAGTTATATATTAGTCATATCCCTAGAACTTTGGGGGAAGGTAAATATTACTCAGAAGAGTAGCCTTCAAGCTTATGTGGAGTCTCTAAGGTTCTGTATTGGTGCTTCGGGGGTTCTACTTAACTTTGGTTTGAATGCCTTGGTTATTGAAGCCCAGGTTAGACACTGATTTCCATACTCCTGATTTGAAAACTACCTTGTAACTGTAAGTTTAGTTATAATTTAGAATTGAAAAGGTATTCATCCTGATTGATTTCTTTGATAAAGAAGATAATTAAGTAATGGAGATAAAAATAGGCAACAACTTAAACTACTTTTGTCAGAATTAGTGATGAAAACAGTGTAGAAAAGGTTAGGGGAGATTGATTTTGCTCTTAATTAGCAATAACATGTCACATTAGGTTAACCTTAACTGGTGAAGACTTAAGAAAATAAGCAATGTGAAATAATCCCCACATAGTTCTGGCATTATTGAAAAGTGATGACATGCTTCAATAAGAGCACACAATAAAGTAAACTACTATAATTTTCTATTGTAAAAACTACTTTGGTATCCCTGGCAAGGTTATTTGTTCCTAAAATATTTATTTAAAATGAAAAATAAAGAATATGAAAAATTTGAAATCATTCATTAAAACCATGTTCTCCCATGTTCATGTTTCTGGTTTTGATTATTTTCTCACGTTTTATGTTGAGAAATTAGGAAATAATCTTCTTTAATTTGTTTCACTCTTGTGTTTTCATTGCCAATAATTATGACTTTGTTACTTTGTAATCATAATTCCTCTGTTTATACACACATACACACCTCTGTCTTTATCCATAGTTTCTCTATTCCCAAGGTTTTTGTTTTGGTTTTTGTTTTAATTTTTTAAAACATTTTATTTCTTTATTTTTAGAGAGAGGGGAAGGGAGGGAGAATGAGAGGGAGGGAAACATCAGTGTGTGGTTGCCCCTCTTGCGCCCCCTGCTGGGGACCTGGCCTGCAACCTAAGCATCTGCCCTGACTGGGAATTGAACCAATAATACTTTGGTTCACAGGCCAGCACTCAATCCACTGAGCCACACCAGCCAGCGCCAAGTTTTTTATTTTGATATATCTCTTGGTTGAGTAGACAACTATCATCAAGTGATTTTTGTTTTCATATTTTCAGTAAGAACTTGTGGGTGTCATATTTTCTGGTATCTTACTTATTTGGGACTGTTGCCTTTTTTATTTAATTGAAGGGAACATTGGCTAGTAATAAAAGTTGGATCTCCATCTGTCTTTATCAGTATTTCTGATTGTGATTTTTCTTTTCCATTTAGTTTTAGGTTATTTCCTTTTACCTGACCTTCATTCATTCAGCAAATATGTAAGGAGCATGTCTGTGTTTCTAGGTGCTCTGGCCAGAGCACTGAATAGAATAGATGAAGTCCCAGTCTTTAATGTATATATGTTTTAATGGGGAAGACAGTAATAAGTTAATATATATAGTTTGTCTATAGTGATAATTGCTATGACAAAATTAGAATAGTGTGTTGGGTAGGCCAGTTGCTATTTTATATTGAGGTATCAGGAAAGGATTCATGATAAAATAGCATTTGAAAAGAACTGAAGAAAATAAGGAAGCAACCCTTGGATATTTGGAGGAAATTGAGAGAACAGCAAAAACTAATGCCATGAAATAGTAGCATGTTTGGAGGCAGGTGAAAGGAGCAGTAGGAGATGAAGCAGAGAGGTTGGGAGGGTTCCAGATCATGTGTGGCTTTGTAGACTGTGGTAAAGACTTGCTTTTTAAAGATTTACTTTGACTGTGTTTTAAGTTGTGTTTATTCTTTTTCTGTTGTTTATAGACTTTTATCTGTAATTGTTTTATTTTCCTTTTTTTTCCCTGACCTCTGCCAGTTCTCATCTCTTTTCATTATCTTACCTCTTTCTTGGAATTCTTCTTTGAGGTTTCTCTTCAGAGCTTAATTTCTCTGAAGTTGTATATAGAGAGTAGTTTACAAGTTCATTCTCTCCTTTCCTGGAATAACTTCTTTTAAATATACCTGTTAACTGTATTTTGTTCAGTTTACTCTGCTCCCTTATATTTTTGTTCTAGTCCTGTGACAGATACTTTCAAATTCTTACATGTCTTTGAGGAATATGCTTCTCTCCAGAACAGCTTTTTACTAAAGAATAGAGTAGGGAGGGGCAAAAAGTGAGCATCAGTTAGGTTTGCTTTCTTCAAATAGCTCTCAAACCAGATGTGTTTTCTCTAAACCCTAACGGTGGATTCTCTCTCTTTAGTTCTTGATGTACTTAGGGTAATACAGGTGACTTGACAGCTCGTTAGACCACAGGTTCTTAGGTAGTGATCTAGTGATTGGCATTCACCCTCCATCTTCAGCTGGGTCAAAAATAATCGAGATGTCTGATTGGTCCCTCCTCTGCCTTCCCCACCTTGTTCTTCTGTGTTACAGAGTTCTGTAGGAAGCATCACCTATGGAAAACCCACACAGCTCTTTTAAAAGATTGTTAGATTCTAGGACATAGCACAGATGGACATATATACAAATATGATTTTTTAGAAGACTCAGTAGTCTTTCCAGGATCTGAAGAAGCTTCACTTGACTTGATGTCCTTTCTCATTTTGATATAGATGTCACTGTATTTGGTAGGAATTCTTTATAGTTTGGTTTGTGGTTGTAGCTCTTTTCTTGTATTGAAGATGGTATTTCTTCACATCCTTTTTTCTATTTCAGTTTTTCTTTTCTCTCTTTTTTTTTTTTTTAAAGAGAAATACTCTCTTTAACCTAAAGTTCAGGACTAAATTTATTGGAAATCAAATGCTTATACATGATGCAACTCTGAGATTTGTATCTCAGAATTAAGGGATATCATTTTTGAAAAGTTACATGTAATCAAACCAGTGAATCCTTCCATAGAATTGATAATAACACTGAAGTCTAGTAGAATTAATTTCATAGTTATTATTGAATGGAGTGAAATAAGAGGAAACAGTGATTGCTTACTTTATCTCATACTGTGCTAAATTTAGCCTTTTCATTTCTCTCATTTTGTCCTCTTAACTGTAAGGACACTAAAGCATTTAGAGATTTATGGCTGGAAGTTGTACTGCTGATTAAAGCTAGGACCAGCATTCAGACTCAGGCAGTCTGACTGTACAGAGTCCATATTCTTTACTTAAAAAAAAAATTTATTTATTCATTTTTAGAGAGAGGGGAAGAGATGGAGAGAGGGAGAGAATTAATTATCAGCGTGGGGTTGCCTCTTGCACTTCCTGAACTGGGGACCTGGCCCGCAACCCAGGCATGTGCCCTGAATGGGAATGGAACTAGTGACCTTTTGGTTCACAGTCTGTGCTCAATCAAATGAGCTATACCAGCCAGGGCCAGAGTCCATAATTCTTAACTCTTTCATAATCTGAACATTTCTTCCTCCCCTCTGCACTTTACAACACCCTCCATACACACTAACCATTCCCCCCAACCCCAGCATTCAGTGAGATTTCCTTAAGCAGTGACTTATTGAAGAACTCTGTTTTAAGGACTTAATTTTGGGGCTATCTAAATATAGATACTTTTATGGAAGCTATTTATTTACTGCTTGTACAAGCGTACCTCAGAGATAATATGGGTTGGGTTCCAGACCACAATAAAGTAAGTATTGTAGTAAATCAAGTCATAACCTTTTGCTGGTGGAAGATCTTTCCTCCTATTTGTAAAAAAAAAAAAAAAAAAAAAAAAAAGGCAACACCTGTGAAGCACAATAAATCAAGGCACGATAAAATGAGGTATGCTTGTATTTAAAACCATAGTTTAGCAGTGCCTCAGACTCTTTCCATCACATATTATTAGGTATTTAAATAACTGTGTTGTCTAAGGCATTCATCACAAAGTCATTTGATTGGCCTTTTATAGGAAATGTAGTCTTTGATAAGGAAATATGAATATTATATTTTAGGTATTAGGAATTAGACCTAAAGTATGTGACCCTTGAAAGCCTACAAGGCTGGTGCACTAGTTTGCCAGGGCTGCCACAACAAAGTACCACAAGTTGAGTGCCTTAAACAACAAAAATTTATTTTCTCAGTTTGGGAGCCTAGAAGTTCGAGATCAAGGTGTTAATGGGGTTGCTCTCTTCTAAAGGTTGTGAGGGAAGTATCTGTTCTAGGCTTTTCTCCTTGGATTATAGGTGACCACCTTCTCCTTGTGTCTTCCATCTGTACAAGCCTGTTCAAATATCTTCTGCTTATAAGGATACCAGTCATATTTTATTAGGTCTCATCTAATGACCTTATTTTAACTTAGTAACTCTGTATAGACCCTATTTCCAAATAAGGTTACATTCTGAGGTGCTGGGGTTAGGACTTCAGCATAGGAATTGGAACGTGATGGGTACAATTCAACCCACAATATCTAGTGTCCGTAATTCCCTCTTAAATGATAATATGCAGCAGCTGTTGTTTTTTCCCCTCAACATTACAGGTTGAAAAACGGAAATGTAATTGTCTTTTGTTCATTCTACTTCCAACCTGAAAACAGAATCTGAAGCTTTTGCCACTGCTTTTGGTAGGCAGCCAAAGGAAAACATTTCCAGTTTGGGAAGAGTAGTGAAAGTACTTGGCTCCTGGCCCTGTTTACTGGCTATGGACTGTCTCCTCTGGCTTAGGAGCAAAGAGAACTATTCTCTGCAAATCGAAGCTTTAGAAAATTATTAGTGGGACTATTTGTAATTATTACAAGCACTTATGAAAAACAGAATTAGCTAATAGTATCACTCTCAAGTACTTCACCTAGATCAGAGAATGACGGACTTTTTATGTAAAGGACCTTACAGATGCATTACTAACTACTCAACATTAATGTGAAAGCTATTAATTTAACACTTAGACAAGTAGGTGTGGCTCTTAGCAATAAAACCTTATTTACACAATAGGTAGCTAGCAGCCAATGGGCTGTAATTTGAGGACCCTTGGCATAGATTATAAAGATACTACCTCATCTATTTAATGTTAAAGTAGGACAGGTATTTTTAATAAGTATGAAATAATTTATTCTGAGTATTTCAAAATAGGATAGAATGTTATTACTGGAAAATGGATCTTAGAGATCTGACAGGGGTGTCCAACTTTTTGGCATCTCTGGGCCACACTGAAAGAAGATGTCTTAATGTCTTTGGCTACACATTAAATACACAAACACTAATGAAAACAAAAAAAAATTCATAATCTTTTAAGTAAATTTACGATTTTGTGTTGGACTGCATTCATAGCCATCCTGGACTGCATGCAGCCCATAGGCCACAGGTTGGACACCCCTGATTTTACTGAAAACTGAAGTTCCCAAAATTAAAGAATTGGCAGGTGTTGATGACTGATTAGATTGGGGGAAAGGAAGTGGATCAGTTACCTTGCAGAATGAGACCTAGCATCAAATGGGATACTCTGATTTGAGTAACACTCTCAGAACTCACTTTGCAAAAACGAGCTGCCTGTGTTGTGTCATCCTGAGACCCACCCTCCCTCACCCCCTCTCCCTGCCCCATACATCACACACATACACACACAGGAGGCAGAGGTTATGGTTAACAAGTGAAGCTCTAGGCTATAGGTAACAGCCCCAGGTCACACAGCCTGTTGGTTACAGAGCCATTATTAGATCACAGGTCTTACTCCTGGGCTCCTTCCACCAACCCCTGACTGTTTCCTCACATGTCCAGACCTCTCTTCAATTGCATTGCTGTCTAAAGCCCAGAATAGACTAATGTAAGTAAATCAGATTTTTTTTATTTTTAAAAATTCTTTTTGGATTATATCCAGATGAGCTAGATGTTTATCTCTAATTCTAAAAATCTTAACTTTAAAAAACATTTTTCTCTAAAAATCTATCATTTCAGAATTTATGTTTACATGTATGAAATGTTAGAAGAAAAGATTGGGTGGGAGGAAGTCACTTGTCTGGATTTTTCTATATATGCTAACTCAGGGGTCCCCAAGCCCCAGGCCATGGACTGATATCGGTCTATTGCCTGATTCTGTTGTGTTTTCTTTTCTTAAAGACACAGTTATTCAGCATCATGATCAGACCATTACATTTAACAATCAACAGCATGGGCACAAAAAAATATGACTATGATACCAGTCCATGGCCTGTTAGGAATGGGGCCTCACAGCAGGAGGTGAGTGGCAGGCAAGCCAGCAAAGCTTCATCTGTATATACAGCCACTCCGCATCACTGGCATCGCTGGCGTTACTGCCTGACCTCTGCCTCCTGTTAGATCAGCAGCCGCATTAGATTCTCATAGGAGCATGAACCCTACTGTGAACTGCACATACGAGGGATCTGGGTTGTACACTCCTTATGAGAATCTAGTGCCTGATCTGGGATGGAGCTCAGGCTGTGATGCTGGTGCTGGGGAAAGGCTGCAAATACAGATTATCATTAGCAGAGTGGTTTGACTGTGTAGAAACCACAATAAATCAATTGCTTGCAGACTTATATCAAAACCCTATCAGTAAGTGGCACATGACAGTTAAGCTGCATCTGGTGGCAGGCTATAAGGCCATCCCCTCTCCTTCAGCCCCCGTGGTCTGTGGACAAATTGTTTTCTACAAGCTGGTCCCTGGTGCCAAAAACGTTGGGGACCGTTGCTTTAACTGATTTCATGGGCAAAGCTTATTTGAGTGACCCTGCAGTAAATTTTTGCTCGTTTGTTTTCTTCTGCTTTTAATATATCAGGAATCTAATCATACCTACTCTGGAAAAATGAATCTAAATTCAGATGTTTGAGATGGCATAGATTTTGACTGCAAATCTTAAGGGAATGCTCAGTTGTTATACATGGATTTGTTGGAGAAGGTGAATCTAGTGTAGAAATTATTTGATTTTATACATTTGGGTATAATCATTTTGGATTAATGTGATGAACTCTTAGCATTTAAAGGATATTCTGTAAATGTCGATTTGCAGTAGTCATCAATGACATCATCTTTAAATTGCTATCTTTATTGTCTTCAGTTTCTCAGCAGTGCTTTCTTCTTTTGCAGGACCTCCCACTAATGTAACTGCAGCAGTTGAGATGGGACTGCTGTTTTATATTTTTTCTTTTTTAATAACTAGAAATAGTAAAGAAATTCATCTTGGTGACTTAAAGTTATCCTTATAAACCACAAATATTCTCTGCCATGTTTATAGATCATGTGATGATACCACCAGAGCTGTTATGTTTGTTTTTGTTTCTCTCTATGTGTTTTAAGTAGATTTGATTTCTTTTTTTTTTTCCTCCCGTCTCCATCTTTAGTGTCAGCCTTTGTGGCTAGTTTTCAGTTTTTGGATTAATCTTACCTGGAAAAGTCTTTTCCATTACTGGATAACTTTGCAGTTTATTTTTGTGTTGTAGTTTGTTTATTTGTATGTTGCTAACTTTGGAGCTCTCTTATTACCTTTCAGAGAGTTCACAAGATGAGCTCAGAGAGCCTGGACAGCTGAAATGTGCTGCCATGTTTGTTGCTCTTCGCCATTTTTCATTTTAGAGCTAGCTGCTGCTCTTGTAATATACATTGTTATGCTGTAGTATTCTTTTAACATGTAAAGCATACACTGATTACCATTGTGGGCCGGGGATATAATTTGTTTTATTGGTACCCTTAGAGATAACCCAACCATTTCTCATATACTTGACCTTTAATGTCCAAGGAATTAAAACATTTGATTAGTGCTATTAGAAGAAACACATGATTTAAGAAAAGCTGTGTCTCTTCTGAGAAAGATTATGATCATATCCCATTGTACTAATCTTCCTGCAGATAAGTATCTTTAGAATCTAAAAAGAGCAAGCCAATTTTTTAATCTAATTGTAGCAAGTAATGGTATCATTAATGTATTATTTGTTGTAGTCACTTGTGTTTTTTGATAAGTTAAAAATTAAGAGAAAGGAAAGACTAATTAATTAATTTATTATTTTAACTTAACATGGCAGAAGCCAGTGGGGATTTTTGCTTTGGGCTGCCAAATGTGCCATGAAAATAAGATTTTCTAACTTCAGTTGTATATCTGATAACTCATAACCAAAAGAAAGACTACCTTACCTTTATCCTCTTCCTAGTTATTTTCCAATTTTTTTCTTTACACTTAAAGTCAAATTCTTGAAATTTTTATTCCCTCTGAAATAAATTTCATTTTTTTGAATAGGTGGTATTTCAATTTTGTATAAGAATTATATATATATTTATATAAATTACACGATATAAAGTGAAGTTGCCTTTTTCCCCCATCACATCACCCAGTTCTCATTGCATCCCACCACCAGCACAGTCATGTAGGCAACCACTGTTACTAATGTCTTGGCATTCCTGCAGGGCTTCTTGATACATATAAAGCAAATATGAATATAGATGTGATCTCTGCATTTTTCTATGTAAAAGTAATGAATATTATTCATACAGTTCTCATTGCTTTTTTTACTTTCACACATCTTTATCAGCTTATAGATCCTCCTTATTTTTTGTGACAACCACATTCTATTTTGTTGTCAATACCTTGAATCAAACTTAATGACCATTCCAATTTGTTGAAGCTCCTCTATCCGCCTTATTCTTTTCTACCTTTGTCTATAGAGGGTACTTGTCTCTTCCCAGTGCCTGTGTCACTACCCTTTAGGCTTTAATGCCAAGACTTGCCCTTTTACCATGTACATACACGCAAAATTGTAGAAAGAGGTATATCAGAGAACCATTGTCTTTCCAAACAGATAAATGGAGGATGAAGGAGACGACCTTCTATATCACTTCTTCACTGTGTATAGAGCTCCAGCCTTCTAAACCATACTCATTTCTGGTATTTGTACTGTCTACATTTTACTCTTACCCAAAACAAATGCTGACCTTATTGTAGTCAGGCAGTCTTATGTTTTAAATATCTTGTTCTCTACAGAGACCGGTAGATAGTTGTTTAAATGTTTATTACATAAATACATATACTGCTCTCTCTGGCTGCTTCTTTATTTTGCTGACTCTCTTTCTCCCAAAGTCTAATAGAGCAATTTTGAAAGCTTTCATATTGGTTGTTGATTCTTTCAGTGTTCCCACTTTCACTGCCCACAGAAGGTTCAGCTACAGAGAATTTCAGCTGCTGCATTTGTGGATGATTTCCTACACCTGCATCATTCCATTTTCTCATTCAAGACTTTTAAATCTACTTCTAGTATATCTGTGTTTTGTGTACTAGGTACATTTATTAGATGTTAATCTTTGTAACAAAATGTAGATTTGTTTCATAGACAAAGAAACGTAGGTTCAGAAGGATCAAACACCTAGTTAGGGACACATAGCTAGTAATTACTAGATCTATAACTTGGAATCAATGCACTTGATTATTTCCTGGGATGTCACACTGAAAATAGAATGTAAACATTAGGAGGTCTCAATTCTAATCTTGGTTCTGCTATGGCTGACTCTGATATTGAAGTGTTCACTATATCTGCGATTCATCATCTAGAAAATAAGGAGGTTGGACTTGATGTACAGAGCTAGTTATGATTTTGGATGTAAACCTGGGATTGCTGACAGTGCAGTGGATTTCCCTACCCCCTCAAATTATATAATGAGCTAATAAAAATGAGCTAATACCTTATTGGATACTTATATCAGTTAAAAAGGATGGTTTTGTTTTGTAATTTAAGGGTAATTTATTAGCATAAAGTATAAAAATGAAGTACTACTTTTTCAATTGTTACTTATCCAGTTCAGATACTTTTTGTCTTATTAAAAGTACTTGCATTCTGTTATGGTTAATTTTTGTCTCTTGATTAATTATTTGTAAACAACTATCCATAGTTGATTTTTTTAAATGATTACTTCTTTAAACCTTTAGATATAACCTGGGAAGACATGTGGGTTGGCTCATTGCTTTCTCAGTTTTTTCCTAAGTCTATAGCCATTGAAGTTATTTTATACAATAGATTTATGGTACTAATGCATTTTAATTGTCACTGGAAAACTATTTTGATATTATATTGCTTTATTTCATGATATATTCATTAGTAAAGAAATATAGTGAAAACTTCCTAATAGTCTACATTTTATCTCTGAGTATTCTTATTCATTTATTTAAGTATTTGAGTTTTTAACACACATTCTAAAGTGGAGTCTGATTTTTTACTTTGGATATGCTCTGTATAAAGGTGGCTTTTCTAGCCTATATGATCTTTTTCATAAAAATGAGCTAATACCTTATTGGGTAATTATATCAATTAAAAAGGATAGTTTTATTTTGTAATTTAAGGGTAATTTATTAGCATAAAGTATAAAAATGAAGTAGTAGTTTTTCAGTTGTTACCCAATTTGGACAATATAGAACTATTTCAGGAGATTTACTTAAAATATTTTATGTAAAATATTTCAATTTATTTTTTTCTTCTTGTTGCAGGAGCTAGAGTTAATGCCAAAGACAGCAAATGGTTGACACCTTTACACAGAGCAGTTGCATCTTGTAGTGAGGTATGAAATTTCTCTTAGTACATATATTGTATATAAAAAACATTAAGTAAGCTTGCCTATGAGCCCACATATGTATTCAGAAGAAGGTAAAGCAACTGAAAATGGAGAGTCTGAAGTAGTTGAGAGTAGAAAACATACTTCCTATAAGAGAGAAATTATTTTTCTATCTCATAAAATTTCCCTCAAAGCTTTTCTCTACTGGTTCACGATAGTGTGATAGACGTGTTGCAAATGTTCTACTGACTGTGATCAGGTAGTCTCAGCGGTGTATAGCAATGATTGAAATACTGCTTAGGGAAGCACTGGGAATGGTTTCAAAGCATTACTTAATCTCCCATTTTAGCGATTCGAAATACGTACCCTGAAAGTGTTTTGGTGTCTTATGAGGAAGACCAGTTCCTGCTTATTTACAACCTTGTATATTATTTGCTCTTCCAGATAACTGACATTTTTGGGGAACATTCTTTTTATAGTTTTCATATCCTCTAGTCCTCATGACATCCTTGTAGGATAAATATTTTGAGGAAACTGTAAGTAGTGATTTACCAGAAACCACTCAACTCTTGAGTAGCAGAAATGGGACAAGACTTCGACCCTCTTTTTTCCTATCATTTTATTCCTTTCTAGAATGTATGGGGTGCGTTCATAAATTCATTGTGCCCAAAGCACCCCTTTTACCTATCTTATAGTTGATGCTTATTAAAATTTTAAAAAGATAATTTAAAAATGTAAAAGTTTGTGATTATATAAATTAATGTTAACCCAGTGTTTCTTTAGTTATTAAAATTGTGAGAGATAAGGAAATGTTGCTACTGCTCCTTCTCCTGTTCATGGGATGAGGAAAGGAAACTACTGCCTCAGGAGGATGTTTCTTCAAGAGAAACTGGGGGAACTCCTGTCTCTTCATTCTTCTTTGTATTCCTCATTGTGAACTACATCATGAACTCAGAACAAGAGGATGGGCAGGTGAAGAGAAGTTGGAGGAAAGTGCTGGGAATGCTTCCAAGCCCTGCAGCGTGACAGGCAGTCTGTTAGCCGTAGCCTTCTAGTTGGGAGAAGGAGGGAGGGAACAGTGCATACACTTGAGAACACACTGTAACTCAGATCTGGGCCCTTGGTGTGCTTGGGCTGATGAACTATGGAACTTGGGTTAGGAGAAACTGGCTTCAGATATATCTTGTCACTTTCTAGCTGTGTGATCTTGGGCAAATCTGAGGACTATCATGAAAACTAAGATATATTAACTCAAATACTTTAAATTCTGAAATTTCATGGTAATGTTGTTAAGTTTGTGGTTAGCTCTCTTGAAATTTCTTTAAATGCAATTAAAGCCCCGGTCAGGTAGCTTGTTGGTTGTAGCATTATCCTGTACACCAAAAGGTTGCAGATTCGATTCTGGTTCGGGCATATACTTAGGTTGTGGGTTTAATACCAGGTCGGGGTGTGTACAGGAGTCAACTGATAAGTGTACCCCCCCTTCCCCCTTCCTCCCTCTGTAAAATCAACAAACAATAAGATTTAAAAAAAAGAACTTAAAAAAATAAAATAAAATCAACAAACATATTCTTGGGTGAGGATTTAAAAAAAATTAAAGGCAGTTAAGGAAAAAAATAAACATTACCATCATTGCAATCCATTAATAAGATAGTCATACCTATTTACTTCTTGGTATGACTCTTGGTAATATGACTGTTAAATTAGTGGAGTTTTGCCCTGGTCTGGTGACCTGGTGGAGCATCATCCCATGCATCAAAAGGTTGTGGATTCGATTCCTGATCAGGGCACATACCTAGGTTGTGGATTCAGTCACCAGTCAGGGTGCATATAGGAGGCAACTGGTCAGTGTTTCTCTCTCTCTCAAATCAGTAAAAAAATCCTCAGGTAAGGATAAAATAAAATTGGTGGAGTTTTGCCAAATTAAATCGGAAAGAACACTTGGTTTCCAGTGATTGTAAAACAGACAAAAAAATTCTTAAAAGATTTTCTTTAGTTATTTTAATCAATGTTAGAGGAAGATTCCAGGTTCCACCCAGAGACTTGACTGACTACTGATTTTAAAAATTATATATTATGTTCACAAAAAAGTCCATTTAGGTTTTTTTTTGTAAAATAAAAGACACATTTTTCATTTTCAGTAACTTAATTTTTTAAATATAATTTATTAATTATACTATTACAGTTGTCCTGTTTTTTCCCCTTTACTCCCTTCCAACCCCCCCCACCAACATCCCCCCACCCTCACCTTAGTTCATGTTTATGGGTCGTACATATAAGATCGTTGGCTTCTCTATTTCCCATACTATTCTTAACCTCCCCCTGTCTATTTTGTACTTACCATTTATGCTTCTCATTCCCTGCACCTATCCCCCCATTCCCTCCCCTCACCCTCCCCACTGATAACCCTCCATGTGATTTCCATTTCTGTGATTTTATTTCTGTTCTAGTTGTTTGCTTAGTTTGTTTTGTTTTAGATTTAGTTGTTGATAGTTGTGTTTGTTGTCATTTTACTGTTCATAGTTTTGATCATCTTCTTTTTCTTAGATAAGTCCCTTTAACATTTCATATAAAAAGGGCTCGGTGATGATGAACTCCTTGAACTTGACCTTATCTGGAAAACACTTTATCTGCCCTTCCATTCTAAATGATAGCTTTACTGGATAGAGTAATCTTAGATGACTTTGCCTTTTATGACTTGGAATACTTCTTTTCAGCCCCTTCTTGCCTGCAAGGTTTCTTTTGAGAAATCAGCTAACAGTCTTTTGGGAACTCCTTTGTAGGTAACTGTCTCCTTTTCTCTTGCTGCTTTTAAGATTCTTTCCTTATCTTTAATCTCGAGTAATGTAATTATGAGGTGTCTTGGTGTGTGCTTCCTTGAGTCCAACTTCTTTGGGACTCTTTGAGCTTCTTGGACTTCCTGGAAGTCTATTTCCTTTGCCGTATTGGGGAAGTTCTCCTTCATTATGTTTTCAAATAAGTTTCGATTTCTTGCTCTTAATCTTCTCTTTCTGGCACCTCTATGATTCAGCTGTTGGAACATTTAAAATTGTTCTAGAGGTTCCTGAGCCTCTCCTCATTTTTTTGAATTCCTATTTCTTCATTCTCTTCTGATTGAATGTTTATTTTTTCCGTCTCTAAATCATTGATTTGAGTCCTGGTTTCCTTCCTGTCACTGTTGGTTCCCTGTAATTTTCCTTTATTTTACTTTGCATAGCCTTCACTTATTTCTCTATTTTGCGACCATACTCTTCTCTATGCTCATCCTGATTACCAGTGTTTTGAACTCTGCATTTGATGGGTTGGCTATCTCTTCATAACTTGATTCTGTCTTTGGAGCTTTGATCTGTTTTTTTCACTTGGGTAATTTTTTGTTGTCTCTTCGTACCTGTTACATAATAAGGGGTGGAGCCTTAGGTATTCACCAGGGCAGGGCAGCTCATGTGCTGCATTATGGTGCTATATATGGGGAGTGGGTCCAAGAGAGAACAGTGCTACTTACTCAGCCTCTTGGCTGGCTTTCAGTCACTTTCCCCACTCCCCACAAGCAAATTAGTCCATCGAGTGCTGATTCCCAGTTGGGTGGGTTTGTGTACATCATAGGTGGCAAACATAGGGCCCGCAGGCTGAATCTGGCCCTCCACCTTGTTTTATCAGGCCCGGCACCTTGTTTCTACCTGGCAGCAGCCGAGCTTGCCCCTAGTTAAGGAGTAGTTACATTTATACAGTCCTAAAATTACATTTGGCCCTTTGAAGGAACTGTGAGGCTGATGTGGGCCTGGTGAAAATGAGTTTGACACCCTTGGTATAAGTTCTAGGACCCTGTGGGTCTCTCCAATAAACTCTCCTGTGAGGCTGGGAGTTTCTCCTGCTGCTGCAACCCGACAGGTTTTTATAGTCAGAAGTTTTGAGGCTTTATTTCCCGGCACTGGAACCCTGGGTTGTGTGGTCTGTTCGCTCTCCCCAATTATTCCTCCTGGTTTATCTGCATGCAAATAGGATACTGCCTGCTCTGCCATCCACTGCCTTGCTGCAAGTCATCTCCACCTCTTCTACCAGCCTGGATGAATGTTTCTTCTTTAACTGTGCTTGGTTATCAGACTTCACAGTTGACTTCCATACGTTTTCTGGCAGTTCTTATTATTTTTTTTATTTTAAATTTATTGTCATTTTGGTTGTGCAAGGAGGCAAAGTGTATCTACCTATGCCTCCATCTTGGCCAAAAGTCCCCTCCACCAACAACTTTATTGGTATGGATATTTTGAGTATGTCAGCTATCTCCTGTGTGGTATAATGTTGATTATTCTCAGTTAATGTCTTGATTTGATTGCTCAAATACAACTGGTCTATGACCATGGAGCATTGTTCAGCTTTTGGGAAACAGCTATAAAATGTGAACATTTCATAAAAATAAAACTTCTGTAAACCCTGAGAGTCTTTTTTTTTTTTTTTTTTTTTTTTTAAGAAAATCTCAAAATTAGCAAAACTGCTAGGAAACCTAGTCAGGATTATCAGTTTCACCAGTGTTCTTTTAATTATTCATATTTTATCCTGAGAGCAAAAGAGAGCTCATACTTGTTTCATTTAATATAAAACATCACCACAGAGAGATATGTAAAAGGAAAAAATTTAGGTAGCTTTTAGTTTATGTTTTTGAGGTACCATGAGAGAAGTAAGCCCTCCAAAAGATGATTGGACTAACTATTTCCTTAATCTTCTTAAGGGCACATACAGCTAACACCATTGTGGATGCATAGTAGAGGAGTTAGTTTATTGCATACAGTGAATGCCTAGGGCTGAATGCCCTCACAGAACCTGGGTTGAGAAAGACTGCTCCAGGTTAAAGATCCCAAGCTCCTTCACTCTCCTTTAGTGACATAGTTTCCACACACCTGCTCTTATTGGCTGACAGCCTCAGCTGGTCTGCACAACTGATTGTGACTGTCATTCTTCAAATATAACATACAATTCATCTCTCTTTTAGTGTGGAGTATTCTGAATAAATCCATTTCTGAGTTCAAGGGCTTTTGTGTGTGTGGTTGGTTTGGATTTTTTTTGTTTGTTTTTTTATAAGAAGCCACATCACATTATTGGATCCTCTGGAGGATGGATTTTTTTTAACCTAACTTCAGGAATTACATATTAATTCTATCAAGATAACTGAGTTTATTATCATGCGAGACATTAGCAGTCCATCCAAGCATTGTGTTTATTTGCAAATTTGCTTGCCCTTCTTTTTTGTATACCTAGCTTGGTGACCCAGTATATCAAATCAGTGGTAAAATTGCTTGAAAGGTAGAACCAAAGACAGCTACTGCTATAGAGACTATTTTAGATTGACCCCCAAGCCATGAATGAATACTCTTTAGATATAATTATTTAACCTGTTGTCATCACCCCATATTCAATAATCTTATTTAAATTGATCTCATAGGATACTTACTTAGCTAGGTTTTTCTTTTCCTTTTTGTTTTTTAAAGTCAAGACACACTTTGACAACATTAGAGAAATCATGTATATACCTTTGATTATTCTACATTACTTTCTAAATGCTTATAATGTGCTGATAATATTCAGAATTTTACTGGTATATGATATCAGGCACATTGGCTTGTAATGTTTAGAAATTCACCTGGTTTGTTTTGTATCTCCAGTCTTCAGAGATTTCTTTAGTTTTTTTCTGAATTTTCAAAAATAACTGCTATTGTGATCTGATACATATAATTCCAAGTAGTAGATGGTGGCTGTATTAGTCAGCCTGGGCTTCCATAATAAAATACCATAGACTGGGTGGCTTAGACAACAGAAATGTATTTTCTCAGTCTGGAAGACTAGAAGTCCCAGGTCAGGATCCATCAGGGTCAGTTTCTGGTGGGGGCCCTCTTTCTGGCTTGCAGACTGTTGCCTTTTTGCTGTGTCTTCACATGGTGGAGAAAGATGGAGGCAGGAAAATCAATCTCTCCCTCCCTCCCTCTTTTACTTCCTCCCTCCCTCCCTCCCAGCTACCAGTTCTGTCAGGTTCCTCCCTTATGATCGCTCCAAGTACAGTCACATTGGAGGTTAGAGTTTCAACATATGAATCGAGGTAACACAGTTCAGTCCTAAGCATTACACCCAGGGTTCAAACTTTGATTGCTCTTGATTCTAGAGTTTTAGCCACTGTGTTTATAGCCTTTCTTAGGTGCCATCTTACCTACCCTCACCTACCATAAACTGGATTGATTCTTGCTTTTCAGTGAAAAAAATAGTTATGATTTTTTTTCTTGCTAATGGGACATAAATATTCTCCAGACTTTTCAAAAGTTTTAATGTATGCATTATGAATTCCAGAGTGGGAATGAATAAGGCAAGCCTGGCATCTGCAGTATGCTATATTTGCCCAATTTATCCTATTATAAATTCTTTATTTTGTTTTTTAAATTATTTTATCATACATCTTTAACATACCTACAGCTATTCCCCAGTATAGTGTTAGTTTTATCCCCTAAGGTATTGTACAATATACCCTTAAGGATTAGGATGGAAGATCCTGGTACTGTTTGTACCTAGTTCTCCATAATTTTGAGAATACATAGGGAATATATCTTCCTCTGTGTGTCCTTTTCCCCATTTCTTTTTAAAATTGAAGTATAATTTACAGTGAAATGCACAGATTTTAAGTGTTTTTTCTTGAGTTTTGGCAAATATAATACACCCATGGCAAACGTGAACACCCATGTGATCTTTTCCCCATTTAAGATAAAGATTTCTGTCCCTCCAAGTTTCCTCATGTCCCTCCCTGTTCAGAGGCAATCCATATACTGCTTTCTCTCACCATGGAATAATTCTGCCTGTTCTAGAACTTTATAGAAATGGAATCATACAGTATGTGCTCTTATGTCTTGACTTATATTCAACATCACATTTTTGAGATTCATTCATATTATTGTGTATATTAATGGTCCATTTATTGCTAAGCAGTATTTCATTATATGAATGTACAGCAGTTTGTGCATTCATTTTGTTATTGTTGGACATTTGTGTTTCTGGTTTTTGGCTCTTATGAATAAATCTATAAACATTCTTACATGGGCCTTTTGAAATTTCTCTTGTGTAAATATGTAACTGGAGCGGAATTGTAAGATCAGAGGGTAGGTCTCAATATATATCTTTAAGCTGGCTGACTTCCTTAGCATGTTGACTGATTACTGGACATCTATCCAGTCTTTGGCCATACCTGTTAAGTACTTGTGCTGTTTCCCATATTTGAAATAGTTTTGATTACTTTTGATTTCAAAGGCTTAAAAGCTACATGTGAATCACAGATAATAGTATTTTGTTTAGCCTTCCTTGCTACTTTGCATATTTATACACTTTTGAACACTTAAGGTACTTTTTTTTTTTTTTTTTTTTTTTTTGCTGCATAGCAGACTTAAGATAAGTGGTGGGCAGGTGATACATCTCCTGTTTACAGCTAAGAAAATGGAGTGTTAGTTTTATAAGACTTGAGATGATTCCGTTCTGATTCTGGTCCATTTCATATCTATAGTTTGTCATTCATCTTCCAAAGATAGGATTATTACTCTAAGGAGAAAATTATTTTTTTGGTTCTGATTATATTGTTTAATGTTGGTGGCATACCAGATTTCTTACGATCTTATTGTGAGATGTGCTGTGAAATTTTCCTTGTACTTCTAGGAAGCAAATCCCTTTGAATAGTAAACTCTTAAATTGCTGTATCAGCACCAGCTCTCCTGTCAGGCAGCATTACAGCAAAGACTGTGTGTATGTGTGTGTCTCCCTCTCTCTCTCCCCCTCTGTCACTCTCTAAGAAACTAGATCCTGACCATCTTTTTTATTTGGTAAAATATTAGCATGTATAGTACTTTAGGACACAGTATGTTTTAAAGTTTTAAATATTTAATGGCAAAGCAATAAATCTCCTTAAAACTGTTGAAAGTACAAATTAATTTTATCTCACCATGTAGAAAAACAAAATACAATCATTGTTTTTGAAGAATATTTGTTAATATTTCTTCTTGCACATTTTGTTATAGATTGTTTCACATTTAATTAGAGGATAGAAAAGGGGAATTTTTTTTTATCTTAATGCAGCTTGTATGGCTCTTAGTACTGCTTTTAGTTAAAAATATTTTGGACTTTTTGGGTAAATTCCTAATTTTTTATACCAGATTCTACTAAGAACTGTTTTTATTTACTCAATAAAATTTATTTCCTTTATATAAATAAAACTTAAAAAACTGTTAATTCATTTGTCTTTTATAACTCTTTATGTATTTTAGGAAGCAGTTCAGGTACTTCTGAAGCATTCTGCAGATGTTAATGCTCGAGACAAAAATTGGCAAACCCCTTTACACGTAGCTGCTGCTAATAAAGCCGTAAAGTGTGCTGAAGCTTTGGTACCTCTTCTGAGTAATGTAAACGTGTCTGATCGAGCAGGGAGAACTGCATTACATCATGCAGCTTTCAGTGGACATGGGGAGGTAGGTGGTATTCAATTAGACCAGCGATTTTCAGCCTTTTTCATCTCATGATACAAATGAACTAATTATATACTAAAATTCTGCGGCATTACATAAAATTATATTTTTTGGCCATCTGACAAAAAAAATAGGTATAATTTTGACTTATTCACACAGGACAGCTATTGTGTTGGCTGTTGTCATTTTTTAATTTGACAGTCTGAGGGAAAAGAGATAAGTGCCTCTAACTAAATAGTCAATACTGCATATTTTAAAAATTCTTGTCACACACCCATTGAAAATCACTGAGTTAGGCAGTGATTCTCCCTGTGTCCTCCCACTCCTCACCCCAATTATTAAGGAACTTTCTTTTTTAGCTGTTCATTAATTCATGATAAAAACAAGCAAAAATATATATCTTGCTAATTTAGTCTAATTTTACTGTTCAAGCCTTTAAACTTCTTTCATAATTTATATAACTTTCTCAAATTTAGAAATTAATTTATCAGATACAAACCATGTACTACTTGGTTGACCTAGGAAGACAAAGAAGAACACTGTCAACTGTAACACAATGTGAAGACTGTGTTCTGTCATTGTAAAAATAATTTAGAAAGACAGCGCAGTTATTGTCCTCCCAGAAACATAGTAGCAAAGGAAGGTGGAGTTTAGAAGACATTTTCTTATAGTTTATTCTTCGGTGACAGACCATCAGAATAAAACAATTTAAGAAAATAAGTATTTAATTATACAACAAGCATTATCTAATGTTAGGTGTTATCACAGCAAAGAGTAAGGTTTATGTGTACATGGAAGACTTAGAAAAGAATGAAATACAGAATTAGAAGGACCTTTGAAGCCAGCATGTCCAATCCTTCATTTTTATTGTAGATGCAGAAACAGAGGTAAAGTGACCTCCCCAAGATTCTCTGGCTGAGAGCTAATGGCTGCAGTGTTATTTTCACTATTCTTCTCTGCCTTTGCAACAAAGAATTCTTGCCTCCACTGCAGTTAAGATCAGATGGTGTATCCCTTTTAGAAATCTGAAGTGCCCTTTTCATTGGGGAAACTACAGAAAGTGTGGTTAGGCATAATAGAAATACTGTTTTCAGCACATGATAAGGTAAGCAGACGGTGCAGTGATGTTCAGGGACTAATCGCATTATAGACACTGCACTTGTGTTTGAATTAAATTTAAGGCATTTCTGGAATGAGAATGTGCTTTGCATTTTAATAACACTTGGACTATAAAAAAAGGAATAAAATCTGTTTTTAAATATTTCATCTTAAACTTTCCAGATTTGTACTTGGTTATACATAAAATACCAGGACACAAAGTGGCATCTTTAAAAGATACTGATTTCTAACTTCAGTAACATCCACAGTGAGCCCTTTTTCATATTTTACCCTAGTATTTATTGATTTAAGTTAAAAGGTCTTCAGCATTTTATAGCTCCTTTATATAAATATAGAAATTCAGTACCAGAGAGACTGAGATGAGTATTCATCACAAGTGATATTCATGAACAGTTGTACTTCTGAATTTTGATTGCTGTTTATTATAATTCCAGATGGTCAAACTACTCCTGTCTAGAGGTGCCAATATTAATGCTTTTGACAAGAAAGATAGACGTGCCATCCATTGGGCAGCTTATATGGGTATGTACTTTTTAAATTTGTTGTTGTTGTTTACATTATGTATTCAGGAAAAGTTGTGCATTTTAGTTCTTGCACTTGGTGTCACATCTGTCTTTCAGGGCAGTGAGAAGTTATACCATATCTGAGTTTGTTGTCTAAGTGGAAACAGCCTGGTAGGGGGGAGGTTTGTCAGAGCAGGAGGGCGTGGGTTCAGTTCTCCTGAGAGCTGTTTGAAATTAATTCTGTTTACCTTTAATGGGATAAACATCCTAGAAATAAGTCTGGAATACATAATATAGATCAGTATTTCCTAAAAGCCTATTCTCCTACCCATCCTTGTTTTTATGGGAATATTAAGGTAGCAGGTATGAAAATACATTAGAAAGCCTGTTATTTGGGGCCAAATACTGGGTTAAATAGGCACCAACAGTAATTTCACAGAAAGAGACTGAGGCTTACAGTATAGGCTTTTCTGCTGCAACATGATATATGTGTTTTGGGGAAAATCTCAGGATCTGTAAAATTGTACTCTGAAACTAACTGAGCTCATGGGAAAACAGTCATGGGGCAGACCACCCAAAACCTATGCAGCTTTTGGTTCTTGAGGTAACTTGGACAGCCAGGGAGGAAGCAGATCACCTTACCTCAGGGTATTTTAAAATGCACAAAAAGAGTAGAGTAGAAATACTACCTTATCGGTGAAAGAAGATCTCCAAGCATGGAGGGAAGTAGAGTCTGCCACAAAACCTTGCAAGTCCTGCAAGACTAGGGTTGTACCTCCGGGAGGAAGCCATGGGTACAGGCTTTCATTTTTCAAGTTTCTTAAAATAGAGCCGAGAGCATTTCTCTGCTTACAGCCATGCAGTTCAGGGCTTTTTCTCTTCCCTACAAATAAGTGTCTCTCATTCTGCTTCTGCTATTCTGACTCCTCTAGCTTCGGAAAAATCATGTATGGACTTACATACCTTTTGTATATCACTGGTATTCCCTGATGTACCACTCAGAAATAACCTGATTACAAAGACAGCAAGCTGGCTACCTTTCTTATAGGCGTACCTTATCCTCATTACTCCCTGCTCTAGGCTTGGTCTTTTTCTATATCTCATTTAAAAGTAAAAGATTAAAGGAAGAGTCTGTGAAAAATTATTAATTTTAAAAACTGTAAAATTTTAAAATAGGATAACATAAGAAAACAAATTAACTTAAACTAGTTATTATTAAGCTCAAGGTCTAGAAAAATCCTCTGCCTTTATTAGAAATAACCAAAAGCAGTAAATGCATCTTAAATTACAAACCTGACCATTAGTGTGGGTGTAAAGGAAGATAAAAAATGAAGGCTAATATTGTTGTCAGCTGGTCCCTATTTTGAAAACCAAGAGCCGAAAATCATGGTCTCTTGATATTTTTCTCATACCAAAGATTTGTGCCTCTAGTTACATAATGAGCGATTTTGTTCTGTTAATTGAAGGTATATATCCAGAAGGAGGTCTCCTGTGGCATCCTAACATTCCATCCTCATGGCCTATAGATTTCCTTCTAAAGTGGAGCTCCCAAAATAGCTTGGGGTGTGTATCTCATGTGCCTTCAGAAGGCTTTGTTTTCCTTGATCCACTATGAGTCACTTTTCAGGCCACTTGTAGATTGAAAAATATTTTGTGTTTCTTGGACCTCACTGTCCATTTAATTTTTGAGCATAAACATTAAGAAATTAATAATTCTCCTTTCCCTGTCCCTTCCTTTAAGCATGGAAAGAATAGTATTGAAGCCTAGCTTCTAAAACTATTCAGCTATTCTAGGCAGTCAGGATTAAAGAGAACTAAACATATATAAAAGTAGGAAGCTCTCTACTGGCCTAGTAGACAAGCCTGTCCAGGTCATTGTCACCTTTAGGTTAACTTTCAGAGAATCTGTCAGTGTCAGTATAAGACATTAGGATTATATGTAGTGAGTGATCTTACCATTTATTTCTCACAGGCTTCCTTATTTGCCCTGGGTGCCTTCTTACCCGCTAGTCAACACTTTCCTTACTGTTCTGTTAGGGCTCTGCTCTCATCTTTGCGCTGTTACTGAATTCTCTGTCAGTGTTCCCCAGTCCCACCTCTGTCCTCAAAACAAATCAATCATTTCCTACTCCATACCCCAATTTTGCTCCTACCATGAATCTTCATTTAAAATCCATTTTACGCATTTCATTGTTTGTGTTGCTTTCGTTACTTTTAACAATATCCAACCAACTTCCACCTCAGGTCACTAAGATGACTTTGGCATAGAAGGTACTGAATAAGTATTAATTACCTTAATTAGCAACTTATTACATTATTTATTCTTGAAGAAATGCATAATTTGAGTGGATTTGAAATGGTATTTTTTTCTCCCTCCTTTCCTTTCCATAAAAACTTATAAATTGTAAATATAGCTAATTTTACTTTTCTTACACATACATGAACAAAAGAAAAATGTAGGAAGTTTTCAAAATTCCTGAAGTATAGTGATTACATTTATCAAATTCACAATGCAGAGATACAACTTTTTAAGCTTACTGTTTATTTATTTTTTAGAGAGGGGAAGGGAAGGAGAAAGAGGGAGAGAAACCTTGATGTGTGAGAGAAACATTAATTGGTTGCCTCTCACATGGCCACAAATGGGGACCTGGCCTGAAACCCAGGCATGTTCCCTGACAGGGAGTTGAACAGGTGGCCTTTCAGTTTGCAGGCCAGCATGCTTAATCCACTGAGCTACACCAGCTGGGGCAGCAGAGACATAATTTTTTTTTAAAGATGTTGTTTTAAAAAAAAAAAGCCCTGGTTGAGGTGGCTTAGTGGATTGAGTGCCAGTCTGCAAACCAAAGGGTCACTGGTTCGATTCCCAGTTAGGACACATACCTGGGTTGCAGGCCAGGTCCCTAGTAAGGGATGTGTGAGAGGCAACCACAAATTGATGTTACTCTCCCTCTCTCCTTCCTTACCTCTCTCTCAAAAAATAAATAAAATATTTTTTGAAAAAATAAAAATAAAAGGATGTTGCTTTTGACTACAGAATTGTGTATATCATACATGTCAAATGGATGCTCTCTTCTAAAAATAAATCTAGCCCTGGCTGGTGTGGCTCAGTGGATTGAGTGCCAGCCTGCAAACTGGTTTGATTTCCAGTTGAGGCACTTGCCTGGGTTGCTGACCAGCTCCCCAGTAGGGGACATGCAAGAGACAACCATGCATTGATATTTCCCTCTCTTTCTCCTTCCCTTCCCCTCTCTGAAAATAAATAAATAAAATCTTTAAAAGTAAAATAAAAATAAATCTAGATGAACTAAATGAATTCATCTAGTTCCATTGGTAGCATTCTATAAAATGACAAGAAAGATACATACCTGAAGGCACAGGGTTCACCCAGCTAGGACAATATCGTTGATTTCACTCTAGAACTTTCTTTTTTTCTTTTAAATAAGTCATCTCCAAACCGACTATGGAAATGCCTCTTGTTAATGGTTTCAGTGGTCCACAAAAGGAATTCGACCACATTTCTGAAATAGGCTTAAGTAAATGTTGGGTTGGCCCAAAAGTTCATTTAGATTTTTCTGTACAATGGCTGTAGTAGTGCTTAGTTGTCTTTAACTTCATTTGAAACAATTTTGTTAGATTGTATTGTGACAGCTGTTGTATCAGTGTGCATTTTAAAAAACAATACTGATGAATTTTTGTACAACCATTTTAATATTGAAGGTGGAAGAAAATAAACAACATTTTCAGTGTATTTTGCTTTGTTATTGCAGGGAAGGTAAAAATGCAACTGTGAAATGCAAAAAAAAAAAAAAATTTGTGAAGTATATTGAGAAGGTTCTGTGACTGATCAAACGTGTCAAAAGTAGTTTGAAAAGTTTCCTGGACCTATTGACATTTTGACCAAATAATTTGCTTTGGGTCTGTCTTATGAATGAAAGATGTTTGGCAGCACCCCTGGCCTCTACCCACTAGAAGCCAATAGTGGGAGATAGCTCACATACTCAAATTATGAAATCAGTGAAGTTATTCTGAAAATGAAAAATGTGTCATTTTACGGAATAAACTAAATGGACTTTTTGGCCAACCTAATACTCATCAATTTCAATAGTGTAAATTTGCCTGTGCATAAACCCCTTTTAAAATAGGGCTTAATGAGTGTTAGGACAGTTCATACTTCCAGTAACCTACCAGTTCATAAGCACCATTATTATGATCTGTGTCACTTACTTAGAATGATGTATTGATTTCGAACAGTTTTTCCAGTATCCTGGGCCTTCTAGTCTTACACATTAAGAGGAGTTAGTTTCTTTTTGGCATACTAGTGAATAATATGCATTTGCCCAGTTTTAAAAACTGTGCTGTGTTTGAACCTCCTGGATGTTGTAAGTCCTGGTTTTCATTGCATCGCAGCAAACTCAAGCAGCTGTCTTTCTAGAGCCATGGACCAGAAAGTAATGCGTAGTGAGGAATCTTTTCTTCCAGTTGATGCTTTTATATGATAGTCATATTTAATTTGGCACCTATTGGTTTGATAGGTATTCTTTTTTTCTAAAAATATAAATATTTCTTTTGCATATTGAGATGGGAAAAATAGGTGACAGTATTCACTTTAATTGATAATTTACATATAAACAACTACATCTACTTTACTCTTTGTGCAACTTGTAGTACCCTGGCCTAATTTTGTTAAGTGAGGAGGCTTGTGTTTGAAAGCTTCATTTTTATAGTTATTAACGTAATATATTCTGAAGGGATATAAAACACGAGATCCTGAGCAGTTTATTTAATGTAACAAATAATTAATGAGTGCCTGTTTTATATATAACAACACTGTTTTCGACCCCCTGGAATATAGCAATAAGTACAACATAAGAACATGTGATATTTGCCTTTGAAGATACATGTTTGGGGGAGCTAATACATAAAAGCAATTAAAGAGTTAGTTAAATAATGTCTCAAGTGTAAGAAACATCACAGGATATTATATGCTTATTAGATAGTATTTATAGATACATGGTGCTTTTGGATTATAAGACTTCTAGGGAAGAGAGATGGTTGGTCAGGGAAGCTGGGAACTGACATGGGCCTTCAAGAATTACTGGTAGCAATGATTGAAAAGAGACATCTAAGCAGAACATCCCACACAATGAAGGAATCCTGTGAACAAAGGCACAGAGGTGGGGAAAATAAAGGAAAGAGAAGAAGGCATTGTATAACCTAATGTGATAAAATTTGAAAAGTTACAAAGGAGAATAGTGATTCTCCCACCTTCCAGATACATGTTGCCCTGCCTGGCTTCCATGTGTGGTTGGGTAGGGCTGAGACTAGTTCTGACTAATTAATGAAAAGCAGCATCACCTCTGAGATGCTGCAATCTATTGGCATCTTCTGGCATAGTGACCATCCACATTCAAGATGTCATTTGAATAAACCTGGGTCCTTGAATGACTGAATGGAGCCCTGTTGCCAAGCTATTACAATGTTAATGAGAAATAAAATGCTAATTATTTACTAGAAACACTCAAAAAGCACACTAAAATCTATTTTACTCACTGAGATGTAGGAGTTGATCATTAACCCACAGTACATATAATCTAGCCTATCCTGGTTGATATAAGAGTGATTAACAAACTACGCTGGTTAAGGAAATTTGGTAGAAATACTGGAGGAAAAGAGATTTTTAGCTACCTGTTCAAAGACCTAACATTCTTGCCCTGACTGGTGTGTGGTTCAGTGGAAGGAGCACCAGCCTGGGAACCTAATAATTGCCAGTCCGATTCCTGGTCAGGGCACATGCCTGCATTAGGGGCCAGGTCCCCAGTTAAGGACATGTAAAGCAGCCTATTGATGTTTCTCTCTCTCTCTCTCTCTCTCTCTTCCTTCCACTCTCTCTAAAAATAAATAAATAGGTGGTGGTGGTGGTGGTGATTGTTTAAAGCCTAACATTGTTAAGATACAACCACAGGTCACTCCCAGATTTCCAAATATAAGATTACACTAAGGCAGAGAAACATAAACTCTGATGTCTTACAATTAGACATAGAAAGCTAACTTCAGAACTGGAAAAGGTATTAAAATAACCTTGAAAAATAATAAAGTCTAAGCAAAAGGAGGATTATGGATTGCAGGTTTATCACTAGATAAAATAATTAAATATATTTTGCAGTTATTACCTCTATCAACATTTATCAAAATTATCCTGAATTCTTATTTTTTTCTTCCATCTTCTCTGGATGTAATGCAATTTATTGGTAACCTGTCATGCATTATCCTTTAATTAATTTGCATTTTTACTTTCTTTAAAGATATTTAAGATTATGTATGATACTTTTCATATGCTTATCTGTTTTTTCCTTCATAAACACATTTTCAGGTCACATTGAAGTAGTGAAGTTACTTGTGGCACATGGAGCTGAAGTGACATGCAAGGATAAGAAGTCTTATACACCTCTTCACGCTGCATCCTCCAGTGGAATGATCAGTGTAGTCAAGTACCTTCTAGATCTGGGAGTTGATGTATGTATATAGACTGAGCAGTATAAAAGAGTGGAGCTCTTTGTTTGTGATTTCATTGTTGGTGGAAGTTATTTCTTGTTTAAAAGATAATTTCATATCATAATGTTTTTGTCTTTTAACCAGATATTTATAGTCTTTTTACATAATATAATGCACTGATACCTGATTAAGACATGTAATTACTCAAAGTATATTAAGAGGTCAAATACATTTCAAAGGTGAATGATTGAGTGACGGAAGTTTTATTTCTCCCATCATATTCCAGGCCCTATAGCTCCATTTCAGCTATGGAAACCAGCATGTCAGACACACTTGGATTATTTTTCCTCGTGGCTAGGTTATGGTTAGTCTTACTTGCCCACTTAGTCTAATATTCCCTTAAGTGACTATAGCATTACAGGATATAGGCAAAAGCTAGGCAGGAAAACTAGAAGCACTTGCCCATCCACTGTAAGTGTTTGGTTAAGTAAGGAAAGGTTGCTGCTTTATGTGATTCCTGAATTGAAATAGCTAAGTTATATCTGTAGCTTCCACAGGCCATTCTTTAAGCACATGTACTTTTCACCCAAGAGCATCTTTACTCTTATATTAAGTACAGTGCTGACAAACTCATCTGGTTCTTCAAAACACAGATTAAAAGCAGCAAATTAGAAGGAGAGAGGGTAAGACTCTTCTAGAGGAAGGCTGTGTAAATCAGACAAACAAGAAGGAGTAGATGGTAGTCTGGTTGGACAAAGAATGCATGACAGGACTGTAAAGCCAAATAGTCTCTTAATTTAAGGACTATGTGAGGCACTTTGCCTAAAGCAAGCAGGTAATTACTGAAAGTGTGGGGATCTTGAGAAGTTGTAAAAATCTAAACACACCATTAGGCATCTTTTAGAATGCAAATGGATAAAAGTTTTATTTGAACTGAACGGTTCTTACAGCTCTGTATCTACAGTAACATAAAACTTTAAAAGACCCCTGATCCAGATAGCTGAGGCAATCTTGATTCTGATCACTGCTCTAAGTTCCTTCCTGGTACAGTTTTTAAAATTTATTTTATTGCAGTAAAATAACATTTGTACACACTTCGAAGTAAGTGGTCAGACTTAGAGCCACTTAGTGATGTGTGGCCTCCAATTGCATGATTTATTAGTTTCCTAGGCCTGCCATCATGAATTACTATAAAATGAGTGACTTTAAGCAAATTTAATCTCAAAGTTTTGGAGGCTCTGAGAGAGACTCTGTTCTTTTGGTGATGAAATTTAGGTATTTTGACTAAAGTTACATGTTACTTTTTCACTTCCTCCAATTTCTGTTACCTGCTATCTGAGAAAAGAAAATGGTAAGCAAAGTGATAAGTTGGGGCCAACTTCAGGGTTTGAGGCACAGTCTCCATACAGGACTACCTTTACTTCTGACCAAAAGTTTGGGGGTTTCCAAAAACCACGTTCAGGTTTCATGATTCAGTAGAATTACTCAACAAGCTTACTAAAAGCTGTTATACACATAGTTACGGTTCATTACACAGCTAAGATACAAGTTAAGATCAGCTGAAACAAGACACACATAGGGTAGAGTCTAGGAGTATTCTAAACACAAAGTTTCCATTCGCCTCTCCCCATGGAGGTAGGAGTCCTTACTCTGCCAGCATCAGTGTGTGACAATGTGCCAACCAGGAAGACTCACCTGAGCTTCGTTTCCAGTGTTTTTACTGGTGCCCCATTACACAGGCAGGATTGATTTATCAGCTGCCCACATGATTGATTTCAATCTCTATGTCCATTGATACCAAGGGAACCCAAGCCCGAACTCTAAATCACATGGTTGGTTTATATGGTATGGCCATCCCTACCCCTAAGACTTACCAGCTGTAGCCAATCCTACTCTAAGATCCAACACAGCCAGCTCCCTCCCTAAAAAATGATGCTCCTATTAGGTATGCTGTATATTATTACCTCTCAGAAGACAAGGTCAAAGTCCAAATATTTCTTTGGACAAAAATCAAATTCTTTACTACACAGAAGTCAGGTAGACTTTTGCCCATTTTATGTATTAGAAAAGAAAAGAGAAAAAACTTGAGTTACATGAATTATTTTTCCATATTAAGCATATTTTTTTGAGCCCATTCATTTTGGTAAAATGTCAACAGGTAAGACTGGAAAATATCTAGAGCCCGAGTGTGTTGCAAAAATATATTAAAGAGAAAAACACCACTCATTTTTAAAATTCCTGATCTCTACTACATTACCAACTTTAATCTTTTGTCGCTACAAGCAAAAAGGCTAAGAATGTGCATGTTTGTCAAATATACCTCAGATTTTCAGTTTGTGTTCATTTTTTCATGATTCTTTAGAGTTAATTCTCTAAATGTGCCTAGAAGGCTTTTAGAAATACATTATTTTAGTTTATATTTTCCTAAAATATCTCTCTTGGAATTATTCAATTTTGTCATGAAGTAGACATTGTACATGTAAATTATATTGTCTGAAAGTACAAAATCCACTTGATACCAAAATGCAGTTGTTAATGTTCATTATTTTTAAATATCTTTAGAACTGTAAGCCTGTGTGCTTATCCCCATCTGTTTCTCACTTTAATAATTCAGTTGCAATCACAGTGTTGCTAAAATAACTCACAGAACTGATAATTAGCAAGACTACTTTAACACTCTCATTTTTTTTCTCCCAATAGATGAATGAACCCAATGCCTATGGAAATACACCTCTTCATGTAGCCTGCTATAATGGGCAAGATGTTGTAGTAAATGAACTTATAGACAGTGGTGCTAATGTAAATCAGAAGAATGAAAAAGGATTTACTCCTTTGCACTTTGCTGCTGCGTCAACACATGGAGCACTGTGTTTAGAGCTTCTAGTAGGCAATGGGGCCGATGTCAACGTGAAGGTATGAAATAAACTAAGAATCCATATTATAGTAATTAGGCATTCACTATTTAAAACAATATCGGTAACAGCCCTGACCGGTGTGGCTTAGTTGGTTGGTCATTACTCCGCAAAGCCAGAAGTTGCCGGTTCAATTCCTGTCAGGACACATACCTGGGTGGCAGGCCTGGTCCCTGGTTGAGGTGTATGCGAGAGGCAACCGATTAAAATTTCTCTCTCATATCGATGTTTTTCTCCCCTCTTTCTCCCTTTCTTCCCCTCTCTCTAAAAATAAATTAATAAAATCTTTAAAAAGAATTTTTTTAATATATCAGTAACAAATATCATTTG
The DNA here is from genome assembly GCA_004027475.1 of Anoura caudifer. Taxonomy (NCBI): domain Eukaryota; kingdom Metazoa; phylum Chordata; class Mammalia; order Chiroptera; family Phyllostomidae; genus Anoura; species Anoura caudifer. Next base: position 289,072 of record PVKU01000359.1, on the reverse strand, counting down.
GCAAGAAAAGTAACAGATTACTGACATAACAACATACATGAATTTTTAAAATATTATGCTGAATGAAACCTTTCACAAGCATATATACACTACTTCCATTTCTAAGGTCTAGAACAGACAGAATTCCATTTATATGGGGTTCCAGATTCTGTAGTTGGAAAAAAAAAAAAACAGAACAGCTATTGCCCTTGAAAGGAAGGATTGGTGAAAAGGGGCATAAGGAAGCATTCTGTGGTAATGGGTAATGTTGTGTATTTTGACAGGCTAATGTTACATAAACATTTATCAAAATTCATGAAGCGGTCCATTTAAGATGTGTATGCTTCATGGCATATAGATTTTCTCTTAGAAGGTAGCAAACCAAACAAATGATGAGTCATAGTTAATGTTACATATACCAAAGTGCTTAGAGGTAACGTGTACTTATGTCTGCAAGTAACTTTGTGGCTACATTTGTTTTTTACTTTATTTTTCATACCTTTGTTTACATTGTCTTTTTTTCCTTTTTAATTTTTTATATTGTATTTTTTTCCATTACCATTTAGTTCCCTTTACTCCCTTGCCCCCCACAATCACCACACTGTTGTCCACGTCCATGGGTCCTTTTTTCTTTTTGCTCAATCCCTCCACCCTCTAAACTTCCCCCTCCTTAGCTGTCATCCTGCTCTCCATCTATGAGTCTGTCTGTATTTTGCTTGTTAGTTCAGTTTGTTCATTAGATTCCACATATAAGTGAAATCACATGGTATTTGTCTTTCTCTGACTGGCTTATTTCACCTACCATAATATTCCCCAGGTCCATCCATACTGTCACAAAGGGTAAACTTTTCTTCTTTTTTACAGCCATGTAGTATTCCATTGTGTAAATGCTCCATAGTTGTTTTTCCACTCATCTGCCAATAGACGCTTGAGCTGCTTCCATACCTAGTGATTGTAGATGATGCTGCAATGAACATAGGGGTGCTTACGTTCTTTCAAATTAATTATCTCAGGTTCCTTCAGATATATTCTCAAAAGTGGGTTTGCTGGTCAAAAGGTGGATCCCTTTTTAATTTTTTAAGGTATCTGCACACTGCTTTCCACAGTGGCTATACCGGTTTGCATTACCACCAACAGTGCAAAAGGGTTCTCCTTTCTCCACACCCTCACCAGCACTTGTTATTTGTTGATTTATTGGTGATAGCCATTCTGACAGGTGAGATAATATCTCATTTTAATTTGCATTTTTCTGATGATTAGTTATGCTGAACATCTTTATAAGTCTATTGGCCATCCATATGTCCTCTTTGGAGAAGTGTCTATTCAGGTCCTTTGCCCATTTTTTAATTGTATTGTTTGATTTTTTGCTGATAAATTGCTTGCCTCCATTTCATTTAGTTCGTCTTTTGAGAACCCTGTTGTTCTTTCATTCAGGGTTGGTTTCTTTGCCTTCCCAATTTGTCTGCTTCTTTATATTAGGTAGATCTTCAAAGACTCTGGTGTAGGCGGTTGTCAGACAATGCTCCTGACTGGCCCTTGTCAACCTGTTTGGAGCTATCAGCAATCCACAGCATGTGGCTCCCTCTGCTGGGCCTGGATGTGTGCAGAATGGACCAGCCTGCACATTAAGGCTGGATTTTACCTGATCCTGTCCCAGGAGTGGGTCAGCCTGGTCTTAGAGCTCTCGGAGATCCCACTAGTTGTTAAACTAACCACTGATAGACTCTCACACTGCACTCTGCAGCCTGGCTTAAGCTCTGCAGGGTGGGGCAGTGTAATTCCTGTGGTCGGAGCTATTTCTCCCCCTAGGCTGATGCCCCTTGGAGGAGAGTGCTCTGCCTGAGAAAGACAGCCTCAGCAGTATGGGGAGTGACTCAGCACAGGGATCCTGTTGCTTGTTCATTCAGTTCTCTCCACAGAGCCACCAACCCAAAAATTCTCCTCATGCGTCTTTAGTCCACACTGCCTTCTTCTGCTGGAGCCCAGAGTAAGTGGCTGCCAATGAAATTTTGTGTATTGGCCCTTTAAGAGGCTCTCTGAGTCTCCAGCCATTTCTCCCTGGCAGACAGAATCCCTGCTGCTTTTCATAGCTGGATGTTATCTGGGTTCCTTTCCTGGTTCTGGTGCTGTAGGCTGGGGAACCCAGCATGGTGTTTAGACCCCACACTTCTCAGGGGGATCCCCCCAGCCACTGAAATATTCCTCCAGGACTGCCGCTGGGCCCTGTCGTGCCTCACTCCCTACCAGTCTCACTGTGGTGATGCAGTTTCTTCCCTTCTGTCCTTAGTCATAAGACTTATCTCCAGCTAGTGTTCAGTTGGTTATTCAGGATGATTTTTCTACAATTTAGTTGTAATTTCAGGTTGTTCCTGGTTGAAGAGTACTGTAGCTTCCACTTACTCCTCCACCATCTTGAGTCCTTTGCAACTAACTTTGAAAAGAACCAAATAATTAGATGATAGGTAGACAGATGGAGAGATTCCTGTGTGATAATGCACACACAGTAAAATGTCAGAGTAGAATCTCAGTGGTGTGTGTATGGGTGTTCACTGTAATATTTTTTCAACTTTTCTGTTTTGAAATTTTTTACGTTATAAAAAATTAGACTATCAATGAGTTACATATAAGGGACGGTGCTTTTTGGTTTTTTGGTTACAGTTACCCTCAGTAGTGAGCATTAGAATTTTAAAAATATGAGAAAATTCTGGAGCCAAGATAAATGTACTTTTACTGTATAAGCCTGTGAAAAAGCATATACAACCATGATTTTGAACATCACTGCTTTATAATGTGTAATCATTACTTTAGATATGCTGAGATGCTTTCACTGACCGCTTCTATATTTGAGCCCTTGCCCGACTATGTCTTGTGGTATGGGGAAAAAAAAACCACAGACAAAATTGAACCATTTATGATAAGTAAAAACATTTAAGCTTAAAATGTAATTTTTAGAGCTTTAATTTGATAAGATTTTTTAGCTCCTTTTGTGTATATGATGAGCCAGTGTCTTTCAGACTGGTAGAGAAACAAGTCTTTTTGTTTTACCTCTCTAACTTCAGAGAAGCCTTTAATGAAGCCACTGACCCACTCTGACAGCTGTAGTAGCAGTGAGTCTATCTCTAATTAGGTCATTGCTCTAAATTGCCCACTCCCAGCTAAGGGACAAAATTTATACATATCACACCCAAAGAAAAGGCATGCTTATAGTTAAAATCTTTTTTAAGAATACATGTTTAAAGCTTTCAGCTCTCAATCAAATCACCTGCTTTGGTAATAGTTTAAATAATTACTAAAGATGTATTCATAATATGTTCGAACTCCTTATTTTGATTTGTGGAATTCCTACTGTTTGGATAATGAAGACTCAGAAATATCTTGGGGTGGAGTGTAAATTTCTTACTTGTTTCTTCAAAGGCCTAATAATATTAATGAAGATTAGGCTATTTCAAAAACAAAAATTGTGAGATTATCTTAACATTCCTCAAAAGAAAAGAACACAATGAAATCATTTTAGTCTCTACGAGACCCATTTTTATAGTGCCTGTAGATAAAGTCATCTTTGTGTATTAAATATTATGTTTCATGGAATAAGGGAGACTAATCTATGTCATTAGCTACTACACATTTTTTTGTTTATATGGTACTGTCCTACAAGGGTAAAAATTAGACTTCCTATTTATATAGTGCCATTTATATGTGAATATCTAATTTAATTAAAATTAATCACTTGATTCTTACGTCCATGCTTACAAGCTGACTGCTATACCTGTTAATTGATTTTAAGTCTATATTTTGAAATGAAGAAATGTGAATCAGTCCTGCTACAAAGAGCTCAGTTAATAAAGCAATTCAGGTGTGATGGTTAAGTATATTTGAAGGCAGCAGCCTATGATGTTGGTTTAAAAACAGATTTCATAAGTTTCTTTAATCTCACTTAAGGATGTATGACATTCGTTTATATGCAATTGTCTAATTATCTTATTGCCAAGTTCATTGGAACACATTTCCCATGTTTTAATGACTTCGAAAGTACCTTCCTACTCCGAAAGTATATAAAAATTGTTGATAACTGTAAGTTTTCAACCAATAAGAATGTACAGTACTAAACATCATCGATAGTTTCTGCAACTAGGCAGAACGACATGTAATGAAACTGGTTTTACCATAGCCATTTGATACAAACAAAAGTTCCTACAGCATCTCATCAATATTATAACAAAGCATTATTTGAGGACCTGCTGTGTAATATTCATTCAAGAATAAATCTTCACTCAATACTTGTGTTTCCTATATTTGTCAAATCATTGCTTATCAAATTGTTGGTATCTCATTCTCCATTTTGATGTTTCTGTCCTTAAATTGTGGATGACTAGAAATCAGAATGTGAATTTAGGTTTGTAATTATTTAGTTTATAAGAATTGATTGTCCTACAAAGGACAATTTAGAGGAAAAGTGAATGGAGTTTAAAGCAATATAGATCTGATTTTTATAACCTTGCTTAGTAGGAGCCCTACTGCATTCATTTTATCATTTCTATACACACCTTTTCTACCCCACAGTTGTTAAGAACAAATTTTGGTCAGATAATGTCCCCAAATACTTGTTAAAATTTAAAACTAAAACGCACTGTGATATATGTGACTGTTGTTGCTGCTGCTGCTGCTGTTTATGGTCAGCTGTGAAACCAAATCTTAGAATTTTGGTCAGTCTTTTCTATGATTCTAAAATGAGTTAAGATGACTTAAGAAAAAAAGTCTGGAGATTGTCTCTTCAATTCAGAGAGAAATAAATGTGCTTCCCTCCCTCCTAACATGTCTTAGGTGAACTTTTTACTTGGTAATATGAATCTCTTTTTCTTTTGCTGTATTTTTTATGATCAGTATGTAGAAAGCAAAAATGTTAATCCAGTGCCACTTATATGCTTATAGTAAAGGACTTCACCGCTTATTACCTATGAGACCTGGTTATGCTACTTAATCCCAGGGGCTGTAAAACAGGGTTAATGGTAGCTATCCTATACGGTTGTGAGGTATAAATGACTAATATATATATATTTTTTTTTTTTAAACTGTGGCTGGAACATAGTGCTTTATTGTAGCTATAGATATTAGCTGTAATTATATTTTTCAAATTTCATCATTTTATGAACTCAAATTTTTATTAGAGTTTATGGATTTTTTTATAAAAAATGTTCACAAGAACATTTTGAAAAGACGCTACAGAGGTCCCTTTATTAAAATGCTTTGGTGCTATTTGTTTTGTTTTTTTCCTTGGTTGAAAGAATAACAACTGGTATATAAATAAAGATACCAAATAGAAATAAAAGTTTATATTATAACAGACACTGGTGTGTTATATGAGTGTTTTACAAAGATTAATATATTTATTCTATACAACAGACCTATAAGATATAGGTGGTATAATATCCATTTTTAGTTGAGGAAGTAAAGGCTCAGGAATTTAGGCAACTTTTTCTAAAATCTTGCTGTGGAAAGTAACAGATGGGATTCATGCTCAGGTTATTCTGATTCCAGAGCCTGAGCTTGTTTGCCTGAGCTTGTTTACTTGCTTGTTTTTTGTTTGTTTTTCTCCCTCTTGTTGCACACACTGCTTTCAAAAGGTTGAAAATTCTGTAAGATAATTTGCCAGCTGGAAGGCTTGTTTGCTTGAAGAAATAAAAAAAAAATTATGGAGTCAAATACCTATAGGTATTTATGAAATAGATTTAATACTCCATCATTATATGAATTGCATGAGAGTTTCTTAAGGAGATTTGCATTATACATTTTTAGTGTAAACTTATGACACCACATTTCAATTATGAACATATACACAGAACATATGTTGAATATTGTTGAGGATTAGGAATTGCAAAACCGTTTCTTTTTTTGTTGGTCGTGTGTTTGTTTGTTTGTTTGTTTGTTTAAAAAATAAAGTTCAAGAGAGCCAGCAGAAAAGCCAAAACAGAAGTGGATTTATAGATACAAAGGGAACAAGGAGGGGGTAATCTTTTAAAAGGGAATAGTTTAATAACAGTATGTAGGAAATGGGCTTAAGATTTTAGTTGACTGTACACTCTGTATGTTTTCATTAACAAAACAATTTTAGGGAAGAAAAGACTTTACCTAACTCAGCATAAAACAGATCACCTAACTCAGGCATTGTTTTTCTTCATATCTGGAACTCCATTAGAATTTCAGAACTTCCACATTAAATACACACACACAGCTAGTCTGATTTATTAATTAATTTGAGAGAACAGCTAACAATAGTTATTACAAATAATTATAAACAAAATAATATGCCAGGTCTTTTAAGTGAATTATAAGGTGAGGTTAATTACAACATTCAGTTTTCCTTGTTTGAGGAAGATTAAGCATTTATTAAAATGAATTATAGCAATGTGAAATTTTTGAAATGTAGGAAGCATATCCTGGCTGTGTACTACTCCCGATTATGTGACTTGGTTGAATCATTTAATATCTTTGTGCTTTAGTTTCCCCACCTGTGAAATAGGAATAATTAGATTATACTGTACCAGTCTGGGCCAAGTAGTGGGTTAGAACATCATTTCAATACACCACAATTGAGGGTTCAGTCTCCCAGTCAGGCACATACAGGAATCAACCAGTGAATGCATAAGTAAGTGGAACAACAAATCGATGTTTTTGTCTCTCTCTCACTCCTTTCTTCCCTCTCCCTTAAAAAAAAAAAAAAAATCAATTAAAAAAATGATTACACTCCATGCAGAGCTTTTTATAAACTGTAGTCATTGATTTTTTTTATATTTGTGCTTTCATATGCATGCTAAGAAAAGTAGTTCAAAATTTTGAACAACCGTTTTATCTTCACAGTCTTCAGTTAAACTTAATGCTTGAGTAATAGTTTTACAAAATAAAAATACAAGAGGATAGTCAAAATAAAATGAAAGATTCCACAATATGGATGGAACAGTCATTTTAAATTTCCTTTGTTTGATTATTTCAGAGCAAAGATGGGAAAACACCACTGCACATGACTGCCCTCCACGGTAGATTCTCCCGATCACAAACCATTATCCAGAGTGGTAAAAAGTATTTCTGTTTGTTTTTTTTTCTTAAATGTAGTAAAAACATCTACGAAATGAATGGTATTGGGGAATTGTCATAGCAGTGTATATTTTTAATGTTTGATATCAGATTTCATGAAAATCAAATAATAAAGAATATAAAATGCCACATGTATCTTTCATAATTTTTTTCATTTATTTTTGTTTTTTCCCTTGGATTATAAATATAATTCCTCTAGCAGTTAGTGTTGGCTTTTTTAAAACATTGCTGAAGAGAAAACTCTGCCTTTCCACCGCAGTGTGTATTATATATAAACAAAATTCTGTTGCAAATACCTTTTTTCACCTTTTAAATATTTTGAACTATTTGTAGGATTTTCATTTATTTTCTGACCCTGTATTACTATGCATTTGAATTAATACTAGGCAAGCTAACCTTAGGTCCGTTATTTTAAAGCAGTGTTTCCTAAGCCATGTTCCAAAAAACTGCTTGTTAGTAGTTCTCAAGATAATAGCTGTTAATGGTTTTACAGGGGAAAAGTAGGAACAGGTTCATGCTCAAATACTTGGTGAACATTGCATGTGGTATTCTTGATGACAAAGAGTGTGCACATTAAAGCTCTGAAAAGTCTTGTCCTAAAGAAGTGTGTTTAATTTTGTTTTAATACAGTGGTTTCCAAACATATTAGACTCCAGATCCCTTAAGTATAAAATCTATGACTCAAATGCCTGGACTAATATGTACTATGAATGAAATCTAGTTAAATTGCTGTATCCATTAGTTGTGCTTGAATAAAGCACTTTATCTTGCTTTTCCTGTAATAGATTTGTCTTGATCTTTATATAGTCTAGTGTCTGATAGTATGTCCTTTATTGCAGGAGCTGTAATTGACTGTGAAGATAAGAATGGAAACACCCCTTTGCACATAGCAGCAAGGTACGGCCATGAGCTGCTAATCAACACTCTTATTACAAGTGGTGCTGACACTGCAAAGTAAGTACTCACCAAGGTGTTGATAGCTGTGACAGAAAACACACAAGGAAGTGAACTGCAGTTGCCTAGATATTTCAAGTAGAAATGTGGATTTTTGTCCTCAACATTGTACTAATTGCTGGAGCTTTTTTTCTCCTTTTTGTATGTAGGATGTGATAGAATAGAATACTTGATACAATTTCATTTGGTAAGCCAGCATAGAGTATTTGTATATATTTTTAACCCCAGTTCTTTCTAGATTATACAGTTTTTATCAGAGCTTCTAATTTTTGTGGTCTATTTATTTTTAAATAAAAGCCCAAAAAGTGTATATACTGAATACTTTTTTCATCAAAGTAATGCTGTCTCTAGATAGTGGTTTTCAGACTTGGTGCTACAGAGTTTAGGGATTCCTTGGTAGCTGCTGCTAAGGATTTCATGACCCCAACTTTGGTCAAGACAGCCCTCTTTTATCTACTTTACATGTTAAAATGTCCACGTAAGATTTTGTTTGAAAGATGAATTATCTTGCATGCTCTGCAGAAGTAAGCACCCTACTTAAATTGATGTTTAGTATTTTTATATATGTTTTTATAATTTTATTACATTTATATATTAATATATTTTAAACCTTCTTTTAAACTTTCTCTAAGTGATATGTTTCCATACCTTTTTTTGTACATGGAGTTCTTGACTTATCCATGTGGATATAAATTTGGACCTTTTTTTTTTTACATCTCTACAAGTAACTAGTTAATTCATTTCATAAAACTTAATTTCTGTATAAATATATCACAATTTGCTCACCTTATTTACAAACATAAGTTACTCCCAGCTTTTTACTATTAAAAAATTATTGTAGTGAACTGCCTTATAATGATCATCAATGGTGAGGAAGGGAGAATGGGTTTTGTACTCTAGGCAAATGTCCAGAAACATTTTTGATTGTCATAATTTAGGGAGGAGGATGTTGCTGGCATATAGAGTAGGTAGAGCCCAGGGGCACTGCTTAGCATCCTAGAAGCCCATGACAGTCTCCACCACCACCACCCCCACACACAGCAAATCCACAATGACGCAGTGCTGCGGTGAGAAACCTTACTCTGAGGAAAATTGCTGGATTATAAGTTATGCCCACCTTCAACTTTTTGCCAAATTGCTCTCCCAAAGTTAAGATTTTGACTCCTCTGTCTTTTCCCTTTTAGTTTCTTTGTAATCTATTTAAATAATTCTATTTTTCTTGTATTATATTAAGGATACTGTCCTTTTTACTTCAGGCGTGGCATACACGGAATGTTCCCCCTCCATTTGGCAGCCTTGAGTGGTTTTTCAGATTGCTGCAGGAAACTTCTCTCTTCCGGTAAGTGGAACCTTTGCAGACTGAGTCTTTTGTTTTCCCATCCCCTACCCCCTACTTTAATGCAGTTTCTTTATTCTGTTCTTCCAAAATTACATATAGATATCTCAAAGCGTGAATCCTTTGTTAACTCCTCTTAGAAAATGTTGAGTCATATAATTTTAAGATTCAATTTTCTCTTCATCTCTGGAAGGGTTTTATTTTTCCAGTGATTTCCTTCTCTCTCTTAGTTGAGGAATGGGATGCGGAATATTTCTAGAGCAGCTTCTGTTAATTGAATGGTAATCTTTTTGGATTGACCCTTTATGACTAGAAGCAAAATATCTTCATTTTCATGCTTCCCTTTTAAAGAGCTGATAGCCACTCTTCAGTATCTTCTAAGTTTGTGGAATTACTTATGTCATCTAACTGTTTCAAAATACCATAATCATAGTTTGAACTAAAACTGAATCAATAGCTTTCTATAAATATTACTATAAAACTATGGTCCTTATACAATGCATAGGATTACTAAATATATAAGAATTAATTGATTTTAAATGATACTCTATTTCTCAGAGTTTTAAGAAAGTTGGGCAGATTTTATATATTAATACTCAAGACAGCTGAAAGAATTATGAGAAAGTTTCAGTGAAAATTAACATATTGTGAGACAGACACTTCTGAGTTTTTCTTAAATGATAATCCTTAGGTGAGTTAATTCCATTTTGAGTTTTAAAAGTGTGGGGGGCCCATAAGTATTCACACACCCATTTATCTGTGAAAGAGAATTCTGAAATCTCTTCTCAGTTTTAGTAATAAATATGACTTGTAAAAATTTTATTAATATATAATTCACATGTCACACAGTTCACCCATTTAAAGTTTATTATTCAGTCTTTTTAGTCTATTCTTTAAGGTGTGTAACCATACTTATTTAGAACATACTTATTTAAGAACATACTTAATAAGAACATACTTATTTCCTTCCTTAAAGAAAACCCCATTAACAGTTGGTCCCCATTTCCTCCCTCCTCTAGCCCTAAGCAACTACTAATCTACTTTCTGACTCTATAAATTTGCCTATTCTGGACAGTTCTGGAATCACTTAAGATGTGGTCTTTTCTGGCAGATTTCTTTCACTTAGCAAAATGTTCTCAAGGGTTCTCCATGTTGTAACATTAACAGTATTTATCTTTATTGATCAATAATATTTCATTGTATCCTATGGTTTTTCATTTTTATTTTAAAAACTTTTTTCACTTGCAGTTGGTATACAATAATATGTTAGTTTCAAGTGTCTGTAGTTTTTAAACAAGTACACTAGCATTTATTCTAAAACCCTCAAGATTTCTATTGGTAATTTTTTGTAATATTGTACATTATTAGTCTATTTTCAATAATTTTTAAACTATTTGTAATTCATAGTTTGAGAGTGGTGTGTGTATGACTCTTGACATTTCTTGACATAATACTGTAATATAAAGTAACATTGTCTACAATATATATTACATATAAAATGTATTCATTCTTGTAGGATTTGATATAGATACCCCAGATGATTTCGGTCGGACCTGTCTACATGCAGCTGCAGCTGGAGGGTATGTTAAAATATTTACTATTTTAAGAAAAAGGTAGTTGATCAAGGCAGTTTTTCTCTTACCTTTGTTTCTCTTTATTAGTTCTGGGCTACCTCAAAACAGAAAACATGACAGGAGTGGTTTGGAAGAAGAAAGTCCAAAGTAGTAGAAATTGCTTTTTTAATCTTTATCCACCAAAGTCATAAGTTGTGAGGGGGAGAAATAGCAGAAACCTACAAAAGGGAGTATTGCTTTTTATAAGAGAAAATGATTTAATGAAAAGTCTGTTTCCTCCAGTGAGAGCATTAAAACATTGGGAGCATTCTGAGTAATACTAATACTCTTTGAGAAAGTGTTTGGGGTTTTTTAATCATAATTTGGGGGGTGGGGCAGGAAATGTTGATAGCCTGTTTCTCTCTTGCCTCTTCTTCTCAGGACTAATATGTGTGAAAACTTGAAAGATTTTGGACTAAGTTTTAAATATTACTACTAGGGGAAACTAGGCAATTGGTTTGAATGAACAAGTAAATTTCAGCTAAAACTGAAGTCTCTGAAGCATGCTGCTAATCTAATGCTTCTGATAATTTAGATCCTAAATCTGTGATAAGCCATTTAATTCATATGATGACTTATCAAAAGGGCATTTGCAATAATTTTATTCCCAATAATAATTCCTTAAAAATTAGTAGTGATTTCAGAGGACAAGTGTGCTGAACCAAGACTACCAGTCGCCCAGTCCCAGTTGTAGCGATGCATTATGAACGTGAGACTTGGTCCGCTTGGTCTGCCAGTGGCACCAGAGAACCTGGTGTCCACGTTACGTGCCTACAGAGAGAGGGACAACAGATATCATGAATTTCTAGTTGTTTGGCAGTTACAGTTTTCATAGTGACATAGTAAGTTGATATTCAAGTTTATAAAAATTAAGTTGTAGAAATATTCATGCATGCAATGTATGCTCCTATAATTTTAATGAAGGATACATTGAAGCAAGCAAGCATATATAGGAAAAGATAAAGGAAAGCTAATTTGGGACATTATCCCTATTTTCAGGGTTTTTTTTTAACCCATTTTAATTCAATTTAGTATTAAAAACCACTTAAATTTAAACCATTTAATTATAATTTAAAGGTTCCTAAAAACTCAGGCACTCCTTTACAAATGCAAACTTCCTTTTAAATAGTGACAAAATGATTCATTTGTTAATTTCCTGTCAATGTATAACATATATGTATATAATTGTTTAAATTTTAGATAAGGTAAATTTTCATGTTTTTATTCTTCATAAACTGAAAATTATGTCATTTACCCTCATTCAAAAACATTCCTTTATACATATTTAAACCTACCAATTACATTATAAAATTACTGACAATTAAGTCTTCTATTTTTCCCTGGATAGGAATTTGGAATGCCTAAACCTTCTGCTGAATACTGGTGCGGACTTCAACAAAAAGGACAAATTTGGGAGGTAAGGTGTAATACATTTCTTCTGTAGAGCCTAATTAATATTACTTAATGACTTACTTGACCTTCTAACTGGCTTCTGAGAATTAACTGAACAATCCAGCAGCTTTTGTGTTTGTGATCACGGTTCACCGAGAGGCCCGGTAAGTCGATAACTTTTAAATATTCATTCCTACCCACGATCTTCCACCTGAGCACGTGCCACAGCCCGAGGCTGTCAGCCACAGCTTTACCTTATAAGCACTTCTGTACTGATTGATATCATTCCTCCTCCTCCCATAATTATAGCCATGGATATATAAAACCAGGGAAATATGGTGCCTTCAAGAAACAAACTCAGGAGACCCAGAGCTGAGCAGTACAGTTCTTTCCCTCAAGTCATTCCTTTCTCAGAGAAAGTATTGCCCATGATTGAATACGGAGCACTGGAAAGAGGGAGGCAGTGACAAATTATATGTGTAATTTTCCTTTCTCCTCTCCTGTAATTCCCCACATACCCATGTACACATATCAGCATATCCATATACATTCCCTGAGTATGATCTGCAGGAAAGCACCTGTGAAATGACAGCATCCCTTTGTAGTTACTCAGCCAATCCTCATTCTCAGTGTTCAAACCCAGGCCTCGTTGTTACTAGCATTTGTGGCAGCAGTACTTAAAGCCACCATTATCTACGAAGTTACTTAGAGTAGGAATTGACCCAGACTGTGTTAGAACCATGTTAGTAAGGACTGAAGGCAGTTTGAATGGGTTTGAAAAACAGAGGTGGCAATATGAACAAAATTGCATGTGTCCAAGAGTTTGAGAATTGTATCAAAGTGTATATGACAAAAAAGGGTGAGTGTATAAAAAGGAAATGTGATTAGGCCAGTGCAGAGGTAAACAAAATTATGTATGGTAGGGAATCAGAAAAGCGTATAAGAAAAGAAAAAACTACTAAAAGACTACTCTCATAAGCATGCAGATGGAAGGAACTAATGACCTGCAAAATCAAAAATCACTTTGTTTGGAATGCAATATTTTTCTAGTGAATTTGCTTTAATCCATCTTATATTAGTTAATTTATAGGATTTGAAACATTCTATACTACAAATAGAACTTCTGAAGCACATTCTGAATATAAAAGCTTGAAACTAGTTCAGTTAATTGCATTTTTAAAAATACTGTTATTATACCATACTATTATCCAATAAAGTAAATAATGATTTACTGTTATTTCACTTGGTGTTTCAGAAAAATGCCATAAATAGTGGGCTAAATTTGCCCTTCACTTTTCCGTTCTCTCCTCCTCCTCTTCCTTCCCCTCCCCTTCCTTTCTTTTTCCCTCCTTCCCTCCCTTCCTCCTTTTCTCCTTTTCTCCTCCTCCTCCCCCTCCCCCTAGTGACAGAATCATAGCTTTGTAATCCAAAGACAGGGACTTCTAAATTTAGTAACATTCTGTTTCATTTCAGTAACTGGAAAGAAATAGGCTATGAATATTCAGTCTTTGGAAATTAAAACAGTGCTCTAACTCTTCTGAATAGTGAACAGTCTTCAAAATTATGCAGGTTTTACTTCAAAAAATCTGTATTACTTTATAGCTGTATCAGATAGTGGGTATAACTGAGCATTCTTTTTAATGCTCCTGTATTTTCTCTTACCTTTTATTCCTCTACTGAAACATGAACAGAAGCTGCTACCTCTGTACTGTGAAACATTGTTTTCATCAATTTATATAATGTTTAATTGAATTATATAACAACAATGGGAATAAACAATTTAGGATCAAATAGAGCTGACCCTCAGTAAACAGTACCTAATTACTATTTGTTAGTATAGAGGAAGCTTTGTTAAAATAAAAGTTGCCAAGTTTCTGAACAGAATAGGGAGGGTGTCTGTATTTCACTCAAAAGATTGGAATTGTTACTATCTTCTAGAGACCATGAAATCATTTTAACTGTGTTTCTAATTTCCAATTCTTAGAGGTTTTCTGCTCCCTAACTTTTCTCCTCCTTTAGCTTTCTGTCCAGCTCTCCAAAAGACTTGTTTTATGGCAGAAGTCAATCTCAGGCTCACTTATAAATACAGTGTTTGTAACTGAGTGGAGTAAGAAAGAGTCCACTGTGCTCTTGTTTACTCCTCTGTGTCCCTTTTATTTTTCTTTATATTTACAAAAGATCTCCACTGCACTATGCTGCTGCCAACTGCAATTACCAGTGCCTGTTTGCTCTTGTGGGATCAGGAGCCAGTGTGAATGACCTTGATGAAAGAGGATGCACACCCCTGCATTATGCCGCGACATCAGACACAGATGGCAAGTAAGTATCATGTGGTGAGAATGAAGGATTGTTGTTCCTCTAAACCAGTGTCTTCCATATGGATGGCCATTTTTATTGCAAATTTTTATTTCCTTTTTGTATTTTTTGTTGTTGATTATCTTCCCTTAAGTCTCTAGTGTGGGAAATAAATTGGTTTCATAATTATTCGTTAATCATAGTTATTTTTACCTATTTCTGTTCAGCACCTTCTTGTTGACTATTCTGGTAGAAGAAAGGTAAAGATCTCTTCTCCCTGCCAAAAGCACATCTTAATCACACCTCCATGTTTTTTCCATCTGACTTCTCAAAGGCAACAGTCTTGAGTATATAATAGGGAAAGGGAAAGAGAAGAGGTACATGGACCATGCTCTCAGAGGATGGGGCAGAGATTGGAATAGCACTACCCTGCAGAGGTAGAGAGTTCATATGTGCAAGGGATCCTTGTAAAGTATTCAAAAAAGGGAGTCGTTGAAGTGGCAGAGCCTGGCACATGGCTGGTATTAAATATTGCTTAAATAAGTAAATGGGATAATTGAATAAGTAAAAAATGGCCAAGAATGACTGAATGAAGCCTTGGTCTGGTAGCTCATTTGGTAAGAGCATTGTCCCAATATGCCAAGGTTGCAGGTTCAACTCCCAGTCAGGGCACATAAAGAATCAACCATTGAATGCATAAATTAGTGGAACAACCGATCAGTGGTTTTCTTTCTCCCTCTGTCTCTAAAATCAGTAAATTAAATAAATAAATAGAATGAATGAGAACAAAAGAATGAGAGACACAAATTTTTTCGTAATTTAATATTCACTTAAAGTTGATCAGCCCCATTTTATAGTACTTAATAATGAACTCTGTTTTGTATACTCACAACTGTGAACCTAGTTTTGCCCACCCGTTTATTGCCACCTTGAAAAAATAAATTCATTGGAGACAGAAAAGAGATCTTCGGTGTCTGTGGCATTCTCCAGGTGTCTGTAGCAGTGAGGAGTGAAAATATCCTTAGGAAAAACCTTATAAGTCTTCTGGAGAAAGATTTTATAAAATATACTTCAAGGAAATTGCCTTTAACATAGAACTGTTTCTCGTTTTTAACATATACTTTTGCTCTCAAAATAAAAAGTAGAATTTGATGGTATTACTCACAAATGTCAATTTATTATAAATTCTGTAATTAATTTTAAAGTTGTTTCTGTAACATTTTGTTATGTTGGGTTATAAAATTCTAATCTTGAAGGCACTGGGAAAATGTATTTTCTGTTTGTAGGACTATATCACTATGTAATTTCATATGTACCAGAATAGTTACATACAGATAGATTTAGGCTAGTGATATTTATTATTTAAACCCTTAATTCTCAGTATCAACCCCAGGCAGCCTGATGTGTACTAGAAAGAACATAAGCTTTGGAATCCAAAAGACCCAGTTTAAAGCTTGGAGTCTCCATGTTACACCTCTTTGAGCCTGAGCAAGTAATTGCTAAGCAAAACTCTCTGTAAAATTAGAATGAAACCTACTTCTTAGAACTGTGAGGAAAATGAAATGAGATGGTATGTATAAAAGATCTAGCATTGTTTTCTTGTAGCCTCTTTTCTTATCTTTAAAGTACTGGTATCCCAGAGGGCCTGTCTAATGCCATCATTTATTGACTCAGTGACTTGTTCCCAAGGAACCTTCGGGAAGCTGTAAACCCCAGTAATTATTTTAGGATACCAGAACCATTCTTTCAATAAGTGATTGTTTTGGAAGCTTAAATGGTAGCATTAAAGTGTTGATTTATTTTTCTAAATTCCAACGATTTAATTCCCAGGAAGAGGTTGGATAATAAAATAATCCGACATAATTAATACTTTGCCAAAGAATGGAGTATTTTCTAAAAGAAGAAACATATTCTCCATGGCTTCAAGTTGCTATTATTTAATAATGTGTGTTTGTTGGTTTGTTTTCTTCAGGATTGTTTGCTAATGTGCTGTCAACATCCTGAGGAAAAGTTGTTTATATTTTGGAACATGTCTCTCACAGTCTAATCAAAGTTGAAGACTGCTATATATGTCTTTCTGTAGCTTCTTCTGTAGTTAGATAATGGAGTATAAATGTTTCTCATATTTCACTGAGATTACTTTTATGGTAATAGCTGGCATTTTTCACAAAAGTGAGATATTTTGACTTACAGAATTGTTTATTGTCTGTTTTGAACCTTATATAAATGAAATTATATAGTTTTTTTATTAGAAGTCTTACAGTCCTTTCATTTGTTCCTAAATATTTGATTTTTTTATTGCCAAAATAAATTATCTTTAAATTAACTTTTTTGTAATACAGAGAGATACATTTGACTCCTGTATAGGACTTTATATTGAGCAGCCTTGTTAAACTGATTTCATCTATGTGTGCAAGACAGCATTGGGTTTGAGCCTGCCTCTGCCACTTGTGGGACCTTGGGCAAGGTACTTAACCTCTCTGGGCCCATTTTTTCTGTGAAGTGGGGATAATAGTCTGATCTAACTCATCGCCGTATGAGGTATAGACTACCTGAATTGCTTCAAATAGTACCTGTCCCATTATAATCTTTCTATAAGGATTAATTTTTAAATTTTGACTTTTTTTGGTTGTGTTTATTTTTTTGATGGGAACAGAGGCTACTGTATTCCATAATGGGGCAGGCTGGATGAAGGAGGTCCTCTGGTGACAATGCTGCATCCCCCGCCTTTGGCCAAGTAGTCCTTACACAGGGGACACGCAGATTTGAACCAGTCTGAAGTTGCACCAGATCTCAGTGTTAGACGTTCATGGGGGGTAAGGGAAGAGTAAGAGGTATTTCAGTGTTTGAAATGTGCTATAATCTAAATTATTTGCTTAATTAGAATGAGAATACTTAATTGTCTAACATTAAATGAAGGTAAATTTTAACAATAAATATAGTTTATTACTTAGCTATTTGGTCATAAATATTCCTCCATATTTGTGTGCATAATTTATTTTAGGAGAAGGAGAGAGATTATAGAAAGTCTTCATTCAGTTTTCTGAATTTTATAACGTAAGCATGTGTTAACTTACAATCAGGAAAAATAAATTAGAATAGACTCTCTCCTCTCTGCCTTATTTTTAAATTAAAAGTAAGGTCCGGATTTTCAAGATCAGGTAATTTTGTGGTTCAGTGTTTTACAAGCACCCAAGTTAAAGTATCACTCTAACTCATTAACCCTTGTGCTGAAACATTTGGTAGCATAGAAAGAACTCTAGATGAAGAGAAGAGCTGAGGTCTAGTCCTTGCTTCACAGTATTCTAGCCAGCAGATTTGGAACAAGTTTTTAATTTTTCTGAGTGTCAGAAATTTTTCATTTGTTACAAATAATGCTTATCTCACAAAGTAGTTACGAAATTACTTAGCAGAATCTAAAAGCCCTGTCAATACAAGGGATTTTATCACTGTCAATCAACCTTTAGTCTTCGTTTCATTATATAGACCAGTCATCTGAGTAGTTTGAATGTAAAAATTTAAAGAAATAATGTGATTTGATAGCAACTACTGTATATATAATAAATTATTTCAAACCATTTAATGCTGTAACTTGAACTAGTTACTGTAAGTAATGCTTTGAGACATGCCCCACTACTTTAGAAAGTGAACATGAACTTACCTACTTGTTTTGCTTTCCTTAAATAAATCTTTTTTTTTAGCACTCATGTATCAGCAAGTTATCTTAAAATAGTTCTTTTCTCTGATAAGCCCTGAGTGCAGTGTTTGTGCCTGTAAAGCAGTGAGACTGCCCTCTAGCCCTGCAGGTCTTTCCTTCACCCCAGTGAGCGTGACTTTTGAGTTGGGCACCAAGGAAGACTGTACACAGAATTTGCACTCTGCCAGAAATGCTTCCTGGAGCGCCCTCAGAGCTAGTGTATGAACACCAAAAAAACACTAGTCTTGTTACTTTTAATTCTATTTAAGTCCTCACCCAACAATATGATTTTATTGATTTTAGAGAGAGAAACGGGGGCAGGAAGGGATTCAAAATCATTGATTTTTTTTTTTTCAACCATCAAAAACATTACATCTCCCTTTATTACAACTCACTTTTTTTTTTAATTGTTTAATTATAATTGTCTGAAGATCATTGAATTCTGACTAGTTTTGTGAGGTTTTGTTTGTTTACTTGTTTGTTTGTTTGTTTGTATCCTTCTTTGAGTCTCCTAATGAGATATTATACTCACTGTGTGTCCCAGATGGGTGAGCAGAAATGTTTGCCAACTTCAAGTTTAATTGCATCAGACACTGTTTGGAGTAGGTGGTCCCATAGATAGTGACTGTAAAAAACAGCCCTTAGGTGCACTACCCTTGCCGACAGACCTTGGAAGATTTTCTTGTGAATATTTCGTTTGTATTTTTATGATGCAGTCAATATTTTTTAAATGGCCATTTATTATAATATAGGTATAATTATGATTTTACATTACTCAGATACAAGAAAAACATCAGTTTTTGTCAGTGGTTAAAATTCAGGATTTATCATTTTGAATATGTTGTTTATACCAATAGGTGCCTGGAATACTTACTAAGAAATGATGCAAATCCAGGGATTCGGGATAAGCAAGGATACAATGCAGTGCATTATTCAGCTGCTTATGGTCACCGTCTATGTCTTCAACTGGTAAGATTTCTGAATTTTAGTAGAAGGATGAATGTGAGTTTATATTCTAATAATTTAATGAAAATGAGAGTAAGTGGATCAATAAACAAATTTTATTGCTTTTTTTAACATTTTTAGAATCCATATATACCTATTGAATTCATACTTGCCTCAGTAAGATATCTGTCATTCTCTTTTCCCTTTACAAAAGAAAGGATAAAATTAGGATTTCTGGACAGGACTACTTATGTCCCTCCCTTATATTACCCATATCTGTGTATCATTTACACGCCCCACCCCTTTAAATAAATGTTTTCCAGCTGTTTCTGAAGAAATATAACCTTGTCTTAAATAAGAAATAAATGTCCCTGTGAGGGGAAGCTTCCTCCAATATATAGGAATTCTGAAAGGCCTGGGTGTTTTTTAGCAATCTCACCTAATAAGGAAGACTACTTCTTGAAAGAAACCTTTCATTTCAACTGTGCTTATTCTTTTTTAATATATTTTATTGATTATGCCATTACAGTTGTTCCATTTTTCCCCTTTTATTCCCCTCCACCCTGCACACCCCCCACCCACATTCCCCCCCTTTAGTTCATGTCCATGTGTCATAAGTTCTTTAACTTCTACATTTCACACACTATTCTTGCCCTCCCCCTGTCTATTTTCTACCCACCATCTATGCTACTTGTTCTATGTACCTTTTCCTCCTCTCTCCTCCTCCCACTCCCCTGTTGCTAACCCTCCATGTGATCTCCATTTCTGTGTTCCTGCTCCTGTTCTAGTGTTTACTTAGTTTGCTTTTGTTTTAGGT
The DNA here is from genome assembly GCA_004027475.1 of Anoura caudifer. Taxonomy (NCBI): domain Eukaryota; kingdom Metazoa; phylum Chordata; class Mammalia; order Chiroptera; family Phyllostomidae; genus Anoura; species Anoura caudifer. The sequence goes on along the minus strand of PVKU01000359.1, from coordinate 268,955 downwards.
GTGTTTGTTAATAACTGTGAGTTTGCTGTCTTTACTGTTCATATTTTTTAATCTTCTGTTTCTTAGATAAGTCCCTTTAACATTTCATAGAATAAGGGGTTGGTGATGATGAACTCCTTTAACTTGACCTTATCTGAGAAGCACTTTATCTTCCCTTCCATTCTAAATGAAAGTTTTGCTGGATAGAGCAATCTTGGATGTAGGTCCTTGCCTTTCATGACTTGGAATACTTCTTTCCAGCCCCTTCTTGCCTGCAAGGTCTCTTGAGAAATCAGCTGACAGTCTAATGGGAACTCCTTTGTAGGTGACTGTCCCCTTATCTCTTGCTGCTTCTAGAATTCTCTCCTTCATTTTAATCTTGGCTAATGCAATTATGATGTGCCTTGGTGTGTTCCTCCTTGGGTCCAACTTCTTTGGGACTCTCTGAGCTTCCTGCACTTCCTGGAAGACTATTTCCTTTGCCAGATTGGGGAAGTTCTCCTTTATTATTTGTTCAGATAAGTTTTCCACGTGTTGCTGTTCCTCTTCCCCTTCTGGTACCCCTATCATTCGGATGTTGGAACGTTTAAAGATGTCCTGGAGGTTCCTAAGCCTCTCCTCATTTTTTTGAATTCTTGTTTCTGTTTGTTTGGTTGTTTCTTCCTTCTGGTCCACTCCATTGATTTGAGTCCCAGTTTCCTTCTTATCACTGTTGGTTCTCTGTGCATTTTCCTTCATTTCACTTAGTGTAGCCTTCATTTTTTCATCTAATTTGTGACCAAAATCAACTAATTCTGTGAGCATCCTGATCACCAGTGCTTTGAACTGTTTATCTGATAGGTTGGCTGTCTCTTTGTCACTTAGATATATTTGCTCTGGAGCTTTGATTTGTTCTGCCATTTGAGCTTTTTTTGTTTGTTTGTTTTTGTTTTTGGTCTGGTTGCACCTGTATGTATGAGAGGCTGAACCTTAGGTGTTCACCAGGGCAGGGCAACCCAGTTGTGGGGTTGTGATGCCGTATGTGGGGAAGGAGTCCAAGAGGGAACAATGGCACTTGCTCCGCTCTCTCTCAGATTTCAGTTCCTTCCACCGCTTTCCACAAGCAAATTGGGCCCTTCTGGTGCTGATTCCCGGGTAGGTTGGTTTGTGTATGTTCTAGGATCCTGTGGGTCTCTCCAACAAACTCGCCTGTGAGGCTGGGGGTCTCTCTCGGCACCTCAACCCCACAGAGTTTTCAATTGTGGTTTGAGGCTTTATTTCCCGTGCTGGGACCCTGGGTTGTGAGGTCTGTCTTGCTCTCCAGTTTCGCCTGGTTTATCTATGCACGAATGCATGACCTCAGTCAGCCAGCCACCTTGGGCACCTCACTGGGTCTGCCCGCTTCCACCCCGTGTCCGGGTTCTACCAGCTACCGCCTGCACGCCCGGGGTCCTCATTCTTGAATATACACACTATACGACCCACTTGGTTGGACAAGTTAAATGGTTTCTCAGTTGTGTAACAGATGTTTCAAGTTAAAGGTGTCTTTATTTATACTTACCTTATAAATTGTATTAAACATTGCTTTTCTTCAAGTGGAAATAAAATTCAAGGAGAGTGGGTATTAAAAATAGAAAAAGGAAATTGACATTTAAAACCATGCTACAGAATTAACAAATATTTTCTTAGGTTACTATGGTATCTTTATACTAAAATCTTAGATTAATGTATCTAGATTTGTGGTCTAACAGCTTATACCATTGCTTATTTAAAAAATTTAATTTTGGAGGCAAACGAAGCACACGTTCTGAATTGAATTTAACAAAGTCTTATGTAGTTAACATTTATCTCTTTTATGTATATGAATACTTTCTAAACTAAATATTTTTTATTTTAAATTTCATTTCAGATTGCAAGTGAAACTCCTTTAGATGTTGTGAGTATTAGTCCTTTTTAATCCCTGCTTTGTAGGCTATTATAATTATTTATTTGTCTGCTCTCACTAGAGCTGTAACCTCTTTTACACATTCCTAGGAACAAAGATAGTGACAGAAACCCATTAAGGGGGCGGGTGTTACTTGGTGGTAATTAAATAGCAATTCCCTCAAGCTCTTAGTTTATAGCCCTCCCTCAAAACTCTTAGGCTGTGGTCCTCACCACACTTTCAGGATGATCTGTTCGATCAACTTGCTGAGTCGAGTTTTTATGATACAAGGGTCTGAGATTTTTTTAATTCATATTCAAGTATCAGGGTATACTCCAAAGTGGATTTTAACCTGGGGAGGAGGGAGTGGGAATAACTGCTATAGTGTATCTGAAAGTATCATTTCTGACATTTACAATGCTTTTATTTCTCAGTTAATGGAAACCTCTGGCACAGATATGCTGAGTGATTCAGACAATAGAGCAACAATAAGCCCTTTGCACTTGGCTGTAAGTACTACTTTCACAGCCAACTTGATGGCTGGCTTACTGAAAATATGTCTGTGTTGATTCAAACTAGTACCCAGAACTTTTGGTCCATGTAATGCTGATCATGGAATTAAAACTTTAAGAACTTCCTTATTCAGATAATTCTTGAATGCACTTTTATGTTTTATTTTGTTTTAAATATTCTTTTGGCTTCCCCCAAAGCCTAACTAAGCCAAGGGAGAGAATATACCTGTAATGCAAATTTTAAAATGCACTCTTATTGTGAATGGAATGGCTTCTAACTTGCTAAACAAGTGGTATAAGACTATGATTTCTGTGGTATTTCTACAACTTTGTGTTTAGTGTGTGATCTTAGGATGCTAACTAGGTATGTGTTCACTGGCTCTTCGATGGCTTATGCTATAACATTTGGCCGTGTGATGTGTGGTGGTCCTTTTAGCTGAGGATGTCAGTGAATTTTTCCTCTCAATGTCAGTCACAAAGAGGAGGAAGCTGGGGGAGTGTGTGACAGTCCTTTAATTCAAATACAGGAAGAATTACCTTTCTATCCTAAAGGAAGAATTCGGTTCTGAAACAAAGCATGTTGCAGTTGAGGGAAGGGTGGGAACTTTGAGAATCAGGACACTTGGGTACTCTCACTAGCTATTTGTGAGACTTCTGATATTTAAGCATAGTAAAATGCTTATAGAGCAGGGGTTCCCAATCCCCCAGCCGGCTGCAGACCAGTACCAGTCTGTGGCCTGTTAGGAGCTGGGCCACACAGCAGCAGGTGAGTTGCTGGTGACAGAGCAAAGCTTTGCTTGTGTTACTGCCTGAATCCCCCCCGCTCCTGCCCCACACCATGGAAAAAATGTCTTCCACAAAACCGGTCCCTGGTGCCACAAAGGTGGGGGACCACTGTTACAGGGGTGTTACTGAAGTTAATGTGGATTACTCCGGTTCAGTAATCCATTAATTTTTTTCTTCTCACAAAGATTATTATTATTTTTTATCTTAATAGTCTCCTTGCATATTTTCTAGCGCTGACACATGTACATTGACTCTTCTGCTTTGTTTTTCTCACCACTTCCATGTTCTATATAAGAAGGCATGCTGAAGCTTTCTGCTTTCTTGCCCTTTAAGTCTTTGGAAATACTGTCTACTCTCCAGAGTTGTATAGTAAATAAGTCATGCAGAGGACAAAGCCAGCATGAAGAAAATAGCCATTTTACTATTGGTGGCAAGAAGTGAAGTCTGAGCAGATGACTAGGCAATTCTTCTTGTGAACAACAAGATTAAATGTGATCCTAAGACCATAGAGCTCAGTGATCTCCAGTCACGTAAATCTTTGAGAGTCACAAACATTAAAGCGCTCAGTAAGGCCTAGAGCAACTTTACTTCTTGCTGGTACTTTCTGACATTTCCACAAGAAATGGCTTTACAACCCTTGGATGCAGTGCAAAGCCATCTTCTAGCTAATATCTTTTAGCATCTTTTTTCATATCTAGTATCTTTTTTTCAGATTAGGAGCAAGTGAGATTTAGCTCAAGTATGGTAGAATTTTATGTTTTTTTTAATTCCCAGTGAAAAATTCCCATGTGATGATTTACCTGCCTGCTAATCTTTAGGTGTGAATAGTATCAAAAAATAACTTATGAAAGTCCTTTAGCTATGCAGTGGCAGTGTGAGTGAACTAGAGAGAACATTCCTTTCATGCCAGAACTGTCTTGTTAACTGCTTTATGTCCTGCTTGGTGGCTAGTCCAATGAGAATAAATGTTCAGTTGACATGTTGGTTTTTTAAATGAATTATCTGTAAAGTCCTTTTATCAGACTGTATAAAAAGCGGGGCTTCAATCTGACAAATCTTTAAATATTCTTACTCTGTTGTACAGCTAGGACAATGCCTGGCATGTGGCAATTATTTAAGCAGGGCTCGGTCTAAGTATTTTGCTAAAAGAAATGTTTATTTTTGAGATATGACATTACACAGTAGAGGTAGTCATTTTAATTTGAGAAATCAGAAGACTCAAGTACTAGTTGAACTTCAGTTGCTGACTGTTTCTACTTTAAGTTTTATCAGGGAGTTAAGAGGAGCATTGAACTGTGATGGAAAACACAGACTTTGGAATCGTAGAGTTTAGGATGAAAGCTTTAACTGAACCCATGTCACACATCCGTTGAATGAACCAGACATTGTAGACTCATGAAAAGATCATATTATTTGAATTGTTATTATTTGCAGAATATATTCCCCAACACTGTAGTCTGTTACTTGATTGTTTAAAAATTTATAGTTAACATTCTGAATTCTCAACATAGAAATTTTGGGTTCTCTCAAATATAATATGAAGATAAGTTTGCTTACTTCTTTATGTTTTCCAGAGTATCTGGGAAGTCAGTCTAAATATGTGTCATTTTTTATTAATTTATATTTTTATTTACCCTAGGCCTACCATGGTCACCATCAAGCATTGGAAGTATTGGTACAGTCTTTGTTAGATCTTGATGTGAGAAATAATAGTGGAAGAACACCCTTAGATCTTGCAGCATTTAAGGGCCATGTTGAGTGTGTGGACGTACTCATCAATCAGGGAGCCTCAATCTTAGTAAAAGATTACGTTTTGAAGAGAACGCCTATACATGCTGCAGGTATGGAAAACATTGTGCATGGTTTTATTTACCACTTCCTATCCAATGCTCTTTTTTTTTTTTTAATTTGACTTTTGCTTTGTCTTTCTGTCCCTTCCTCCCCACTAGACTTACTATTTTTACTATATTCTAAACGGTAAAATCATGGTCTACCTTAGAAATTGGGTTTATGAACATCTAACTCTGAAGTACTTTATTAGCAAAACAATACAGTAGTTTTTACTTTTTAATGGAAGTTATTCTAGATTTGTACGTGCTTTGCTTTAAGAGTTGATAAACATTTTGACTTACTATACCAGGGTGCTGCATTAAACATTTATTTAGTTATAAAACACCTACCTTATGCAAGACCTACTCTGGTGTGATTTTGTGATGTTGCAGACATGTGAAAATGCAAAAGCATGTAACCATATCATTGTGATGTCTCAGTACCATCTGAGTATCATTACCAGATGCGGATTCTCTACAGGAATTACTACAAGGTGGTATTCATTTTAAATAACCCAAACTGGTACATTTAAAGAAACCCATTTCCAAGCATTTTTCTTTTCTTTTTTGAAAAATATATTTTATTGATTATGTTATTATAGTTGTCCCATTTTTTTTCTCTTCTTTATTTACCTCTGCCCTGCACCTGCCCTTCCACCAGCATTCCCCCACCTTAGTTCATGTCCATGGGTCATACATATAAGGTTCTTTGGCTTCTCCATTTCCCATACTATTCTTAAACTCCCCCTGTCTATTTCGTACCTTCCATTTATGCTTCTTATTCCCTGTACCTTTCCCCCACTCTCCCCGCTCTGCCTCCCTGCTGATAACCTTCCATGTGATCTCCATTTCTGTGATTCTATTCCTGTTCTAGTTGTTTACTTAGTTTGTTTTTGTTTTTTGGTTTTTTAGGTTCAGTTGTTGATAGTTGTGAGATTGTTGTCATTCTACTGTTCATATTTTCGATCATCTTTTTCTTAGATAAGTCCCTTTAACATTTCATATATTAAGGGCTTGATGATGATGAATTCCTTGAAGTAGACCTTATCTGGGAAGCAGTTTATCTGCCCTCCCTTTCTAAATGATAGCTTTGCTGGATAGAATAATCTTGGGTGTAGGTCCTTGTCTTTCATGACTTTGAATGCTTCTTCTCAGCTCCTTCTTGCCTGCAGGGTTTCTTTTAAGAAATCAGCTGACAGTCTGATGGGAACTCCTTTGTAGGTGACTGTCCCCTTATCCCTTGCTGCTTCTAGAATTCTCTCCTTCATTTTAATCTTGGGTAATGTAATTATGATGTATCTTGGTGTGTGCTTCCTTGGGTCCAACTTCATTGGAACTTCCGGGGTTTCCTGGAAGTCTTTCCTTTACCAGATTGGGGAAGTTGTCCTTCATTATTTGTTCAAATAAGTGTTCAGTTTCTTACTCTTCCTCCTCTTCTTCTGGCACTTCTATGATTTGAGTTTTGGAACGTTTAAAGTTGTCCTATAGGTTCCTAAGCCTCTCCTCATTTTTTTGAATTTGTGTTTCTTCATTATGTTGTGGTTGAATGTTTATTTCTTCCTTCTGCTCCAAATCATCGATTTGAGTCCCCATTTCCTTCCCATCACATCACTGTTGGTTCTCTGTACATTTCCCTTTATTTCACTTTTCATAGCCTTCACTTCTTCCTCTATAATCAACCATTTCTGTGAGCATCCTGATTACCAGTGTTTTGAATTCTGCATCTGATAGGTTGGCTATCTCTTCAATCCTTAGTCCTGTTTTTAGAGCTTTGATCTGTTCTTTCATTTGAGGAATATTTTTTTGTCTTCATGCCTAATACATAGTAAGCAGTGGAGTCTCAGGCGTTCACCAGCCCAGAGCAACCCACATCTCTGGGTTATGGGACAGTAGATGCGGGAGGGATCCAAGAGAGAACAATACTGTTTGCTTGACACTCAGCTGGCTTTCAGTCATTTCCCCAGCTTCCCACAAGCAAATTGGGCCCTTTTGATGCTGATTCCTGGGTGGATGGGTTTGTATTTGTTCTAGGACCCTGTGGGTCTCTCCAGTGGACTGCCCTGTAAGGCTAGGAGTTTCTCCTGCCACCTCAACCCCTACAGGTTTTTACAGTCAGAGGTTTTGAGGCTTTATTTCCCTGCATTGGACAGAACCCTGGGTTGCACAGTTTGTCTTGCTCCCCAGTTTTTCCTCCTGGTTTATCTGCATGCAAATGTGGACCCACCAGCTGCTGACTCACCCAGTCTACCAGCCACTGCCTCGCCCGCCCCAGTTCCACCAGCTGCCGAGAGTCCTCTCTTCCCTGGTTGCCCATCTCCACCCCTCCTACTGGTCTGGACGAATGCTTCTTCATTAACTCCTCAGTTCTCAGTCTTCCATACAATTTGATTTTCTGGAAGCTCTGGTTATTTTTTGTTTTTAAATTTGTTGTTGTCATCCTCCTCTTTGTTGTGTGAGGAGGCAAAGTGTATACCTACTCCTCCATCTTGGCTGGAAGTCCCAAGCATTTTTCTCATCCCCAGTTTGATTAGGTTCATTTCACTTAGTTGATTTTTATGGTGATCCTTAAGGACACATTTGAGTGTTGGACTTTGCTTCTAGTCTTTTGGGAAACTTGCACTTTTAGAAGACTGTAGGTAAAGCTACCTGTTGTTCCAGAGCAACCTTTCAGAAATTATCAGATGCAAGCAGGGTTTAAGAACAAATTTTAATGGTGGGTTAAAATTCTTAATTAATATATGAATATAAATTGCTATACTATAAGAATAAAGGGTTAAAATGCTATCATTTTCTATTATTCCAAAAAAATAGGGAGATTATATATCATTCTGCAACTTGAAAAAGTACAGCTCACTTTCAGAGTTAATTTAATGCTTTCAATGGAGGGTTTTCACTCTTTAATATTTAAGTACTGAACCAAGACATTAGCTAGTCTCTGAGAAGTAACTAGTGTCTTAACTCTATATGTCCTAGCCACCGAAAGAAAGAGCTACAGGCTACTGGTAAACACCTGTTTTATCCTATAAATGCAAGCCGTAGTCCTATAGATGCCTTTCAGATTTGGAGATCTGCTTGTAAGGGAGCATCTTACTTGTAAGTTGTGAAAAGGATACTGAGATTTTTTTTCCTGAAAGTGAACTGTAATTCTTTCATAATGACCAACTAAAAGGTGGGTTAAGTGACAGAGGTTAGTCTCATCTGAAATGTCCAGAGATAGAGTCATTTCCAGGGTTAGTATCTGCAATGGTGTCAGAACCCTTGAAGATTCTCCGTTTGTCCTCTTGCCTTTGCACTCCTGTCACAGAGTGGCTGCTGCGTGTCTGCAGGGTCACATCTAAAATCAGGGGCAAAGGAGGACTGTTCATTATCCAGAGTTACAAATATTTTCCAGAAGCCCTTTAGACTTCTTAACGCCTCAGTGTTCAAAACTGGACCAGTACTCAACTTGAAACCCGTCACTGGCAAAAGAGAAGGAGTTACTGTGATTGACTTGGTCTAAATCATGATTTCATCCCTTGGCTGGAGGCAGTCCACCTTCCCTGACCACATTGCCACCATAAGAGACCTAAGTAAAATGATCATACTCTTAGCAGGGCACATAATGAGGCATGGGAATGGCCGTGACTTACCATAAGGAATTTATATCTATTCAGTTTCATCAGGGCAGGCAATGGAAACTTTCTTTGTATCTATAGACATTTTTCTTTGTTATTAAATTCAGTGAAACCATCCCAGAATTACACCTAGAAAGTGTGCTGTAAGATGGACATTTTCCATTTTGTTATTACATATAATTACTGAAATTTTTAAATATCACTTTACAGCAACAAATGGTCACTCAGAATGCTTACGACTACTAATAGGAAATGCAGAACCACAGAATGCTGTAGATATTCAAGATGGAAATGGACAGTAAGTTTTAATAACATTAAAATTATTTTTGATATGTTTGTTGTTTTACTTTTTGCCCCTGTTTAGTAATCCTGTCATAGTATGTAACTGAGTAACATCAAATACAGTTTTTTAATTAAGCATACTTTAAAGTTGCATTATAAAAAGGAATATTTAGGAAACAGGTGAATACACTTTGGTTTTCATGGAGTGGAGTCTTAAGTGGTTAACACTGAAGCTATTCCTGTTGTTGTTCAGGACCCCTCTGATGCTCTCTGTTCTCAACGGGCACACAGACTGTGTTTACTCACTGCTGAACAAAGGAGCAAATGTGGATGCCAAAGATAAATGGGGAAGGACAGCATTGCACAGAGGGGTAAGCAGAAATAATCCCATTTCCTTTCAAAATCTTTCTGTGACCTCATTTTGCCTAAAATGGAACTAGGCTGTGTTTGTTTGTTTGTTTGTTTGTTTAAATTAAATTTGTACCAAATAGTCTTTACTGTTTCTTTCAGTACCGTAGTTTCAGAATGCTAATTTTAACCAACTACTAAAGCACAATTTAGTCCAGAAAGCAATAATGTTAGGGGAGATTTTATTTTATTTTTTATTAATTTTTAAAAATTTTATTTACCTATTTTTTAGAGAGAGGGGAAGGGAGGGAGAGAAAAAGCTATATGAGAGACGGTAATAGGCCACCTCTTGTTTGCACCCCTTCTGGGGACTGAATCCAAACCCACATCCCAGGCATGTGCCCCAACCGGAATCAAACCGGTGACCCTCCTTGCAGGATGATGCCTAATCAAGCTACACCAGTCAGGCAGGGCATTGGGGTGGTGGGGATTTTAAACGCTAAAACCTTGAATAGAGTTAATGTCAATTTTACATTTTTACATTATCACAACTATTTTCTTAAACATTTTTTCCTGACTTTTTCACTTCTGAAATCTTTTTTATTGAATTAAAAGTTCCTCTCTTCCTGTTTTTCATACTACTTACATTTTGATAAAGTTACTGCTTAAATTAATCTTTAAATCACTTCCAGTAAAAACACTGAATTATTAAAAAATGATAAATGCCTTGATTGGTAAAAAGATAGGGGCAATATGGACTTTAAAAATATGGAATTAAAAATGTTTTCATTAGCTGTAATTGGCATATATTACCCAATAGAGTATATTCAACATACAAACAATTTTTCTTTCAGGCAGTTACAGGCCATGAAGAATGTGTAGATGCATTACTTCAACATGGTGCTAAGTGCTTATTTCGGGATAGCAGGGGCCGGACACCTATACACTTGTCAGCTGCCTGTGGACACATTGGTGTTCTTGGAGCCCTTTTGCAGTCAGCAGCATCTGTGGATGCAAATCCAGCCATAGCAGACAATCATGGATATACAGCACTTCACTGGGCTTGCTACAATGGTTAAGTATACAGATACAAACTTACATTAAATGCCTGTTAGGTACCAAGCAGGGACAACTATCTATAACACATTCTGAGATTCATAAGAATGACATATTCATAAGGCAGACTTAAAGTTTAAGGTTCTTAGGAAGCCTAGGAATAATGTACTGTGTAGTCATAGCTTACTCCTTGTTGCTTGTCATGCTAAACCAAGACAGTAGTTGTCAGAGATGTTTTGACAGAAGCTGTCACTCAGTTTGAAATTTTTCTTAGACCTTTGATTCAAGTATTTTTCATTTTAAGATACTTTTATGATATTATTTCTAATTCTTTTATATAGTATGCTTGTATTTTGATTATGTTATTTTACTTTCTTTAGTGTTAGTTTCTTGTTAAGATTTTATTTATTTTTAGAGAGAGGGAACAGGAAGGAGAAAGAGAGGGAGACAAATATCACTGTGTGAGAAATGTATCAATTGGTTGCCTCTCGCACACACCCAACTGGGGACCTGGCCCACAACCCAGGCATGTGCCCTGACTGGGAATCCAGCCAGCAACCTTTCAGGTTGTAGGCCAGCACTTGGTCCGGTGAGCCACAGCAGCCAGGGCTTCTTTAACTTTCTAAATGGACTTATTTTAGGGAAAAAACTGATGAAGGTAGGAGAAACAATGAAAATGCATCACATTCTAAACTGAAATCTGTGTATGTTTTCTGTGCACATTACAAGATAAGATCCTATATCAACAGTAACGTGTGCTCAAAATTTTAAGGAAGTAAAATCCTAGGAGATCATAGAAGTAGAAACTTAGAAACTTTCATGGTTAACTTTGCTGCGTAGTTAGAACAGACTGACTTTTACCTTTCAAGAAGCTAACAGTCATAGTCCTTTTATAGGCAGGCTCATTAAAGGTTCTCAGAGAAGTAAAAAGCTTTTTTTTTTTTTTAACTTATAAATGTTTAAAATGGAGTTTGGCTTTTACAATTAATTAAAATAATTTAAGTAATGAAGCATGTTTAGAAGTATTAATTTTTTCCTTTGTAGGGGCCATAGATTTCTCAAGCACATTATGTATAGTATAAACACCAATCCTGTCGAAGTTTGGGCTTAGGGCTTTAGCAGAGAGGTGGCAGGGTGGGGAGGCGCATTGAATGTCAGTTAGCATCCAGGTGAGTGTTAATTGTGAGAGTATATGTACAAAACCAGTTCACGGTTCTAACAATTTTCCCTCATCACACATAGAAAATACAAATTTTGTCTTTAAATAAATCTCCACTTGCTTTAAAAAATAAGTATAGTATCTGTTCTAAAATTCAGATGACTGCCTTACCAGAAGTTGAGGTTTCTGTCTTTCTGTAATATGCTGGTTTATTGTTCTTTCACTGGAAACCATTTTGACAAGTAACGTAAATTTGTGATGAAAAAGGAGAACTATGAATCTTGCACAGTTCTATTTTGTTTTCCTAAGTATTTTCTAGGTATAATATTTTAATATTCATATTAATAATTCTTGTGTGAGAGTTCTCTTCTTTTGTTGTGAGAAAGTTTTGCTCTCTTCTGAGGCTTGTCCTGCGGTGTCTGTTGGCCATCCTCCAGTCTGAGGATTGGAGGCACCGTGAAAAACTTGAACAGTTGAATGTATCGCTAAGCCAGAAGTTCAGTTGTCAGTTTCATTTACTACTGCCTCAGATCCTTACCCAGAGTGGTCTTGAAAACTATAAAACCTTTGGATTTCAGCTTCTCTTTTTCCCTTTTCGACTCACTAAGTTGGTGTTAAATGAGTGCAGTGAGTGGCTGAAGATAAGTCCTAAGTCAAAGAAGACACCATATTTTGCCAATGAAATTTGATTTGTTTTTATAATGTATCTTGAAGACATTGTACAACTATAAAGAAAACCAAAAACATGTAATATAGTAGAAAAACATCCACAGATGTGAATTTTGTTTATTTAAGGACTCAGTGAGATAAAACTATTTTGAAGCAAAGTTTTATTGCTTGAGTATTTTTTTTACTGTGTCGGAATTAACCATTGGAAGAACCACACAGGAAGGCGTTTTTCCTCAGCCAGAGTGTTCAGTTGTAGACAGACTGCTGCAACTGCCCTTTGGGGAACTGCTAACACTCCTTATCGGGTCTTGATGCAGAACAGCTTCCTAAAGTGAGTTTCCACTCCAGCACTGCTGGATTTAGACTCCCTAATAAGCACATCGTGTACAAGAGAGAAAATTTTGCATGAATGTTTGCCATTTAAATATCAGAACAGATGTGTCTAATTTCCAGACTGTAACAAAATTATGATGATTCGGGATTGAGCTGGAAGAAATTAGCTGTGTGTTGGCTATATGCAGTAAGAGACTGTACAGACAGTCTAAAATTAACACCATATTTGTAGCCAAAAGCCTATTTTATAATTTGGCATTCTGAGAATAAAATATGTAAGATGGTTTTACTTTTACTGGTAATTACTGTACAGCTGAAAAGAAAATTGGGAGCACTGCAAAAGAACAGAAAACAGTATTTCTCTCAAAATTGAAATGGAATGATGGCCAAGTTTTAGAAAAGAACTAGTTATACATACTAAACTCTAAAATTCAGATTTTTGTTTTTATGTAATTTCAATCACAGAACTTAAGAGTACTTACATTGTCTTGTTTCTTTTAAAAATTTATCAATTTTTATGAAACTCTTAAGCATCCTCAGTATCCCTCTGAAACATGAAGAGACCAATTCTATCATTCTTTCATACATTAGGACACAAGTGATGAGTTTTTCAGCTTGATAAAACCCAATAGTCACGTATTTTAAAATAATTATTTACCAAAACAAAAAAGAAATCGAGTGAGAAGAGTGGAAAATTTCTTTAGTGGCTGATTTAAAAAAGACAGGTTTACAATATCACCCCAGTCTTCCCCAGGCTACACCTTGAAAGTTGGTATCCTAGGAAAATAGGAAACTCTTAAATCAGTACTGGACAACTTTCCATGGTTAATTTTTAGTAATGAGTTAACATTTGGAGAGAGAATTAAATCAGGTTTTCTCAGTATCAGTCCTGTTGACATTTTGGGTCAGGGAATTCTTTGTTGTAAGAGACTGTCATGTGCATTGCAAGATATTGAGCAGTATCCCTGGCTTCTGCCCACCTAGATGCCAGTGGCATCCCCTACCCCTTCCCCAATTGTGATAACAAAAAATATCTCCAGGCGTGGCGGGGCAGAATTGCTCCCATTGAGAACCGCCGGACTAGAGAAAAGAACTGACACAAGATGGAGTGCAATTAAAGGTTTCTTAAAACTTTCTTTTCCTGGGAAAAATGATTTTAGGATAAAGATAAATTGACCTATTGTTTGAAAATGTTAGAGTAATTTAAAAAGAAAAGAAATCTAGCCTTACTGTGTTAGCCAAAAATTAAGCCATGGAAATAAAGAGTCTGTGTAAGAATCTAATTTATTCCTAAATCACATACCAGATGACTAATGAAATAAAAGAAGCAGCATTTCATTTGCAGTAATTAGTACAGCAGTTGGGGTATTTTTACTAAACCCTGACTTTGAAAATGAGGTTAAGAAAATCTAAGGTTTGGGTTTTTCCCTGTTTTCAAAGTTGCTATTAACGACTGGGCCTAATATCTGTCAGTAGGCAATATATCTGTCCTTTAACTCAACAATATCATTTCTAGGAAACTGTTACACAAATAATACTTGGGGTTTTTTTGAAGGTACTGGAATGTTTTGATAATGTCACACACAGAACTGTGATGTTTATCACTGTAATAAAGGAGCCAGCACCTCAGAAACCATAATTAGAGGTTAAATCACTTTATGATACACTTAGGTACACTGAAGTTCTTCTAAACATTTAAGAATAAGATTTTTATATATGCTACTATAAAAGGATATTTACAGCTAATAAAAATGTTAAATAAAAACAAGTTGCAAACTGAACATCCCATTTGTGTAAAAATAAAAAATGAAATATGTGTTTGTGTGCATGTGGTTATATATATGCCTAGAAATTTTCTGGAACTGTTAAAAGTAGTAGTAGTTAACAGTCTAGGGAAGAACCGGAAAAATGGGGATGGAGACAAGGACACTTCTAAACACTTCTGTAGTATTTGATATTTTACCATTGGATCATTACTATAATCAGAAAATATTTAAATTTTGAAGTTATTCATACTATATAAGTATATATTGTGGAAGTTATACTATATAAATTTGACTTTTTAAAAATAATGATCAAATAACTAACTGGCCACCATGTAAAAGAATAATGAGACTAATTTTTTCCTCCTACAAAATAAATATTTGCTGAGTGAGTAATAAGCCCCAGTAAAATTATCACAAGAAGTTATTGTGCTCAAGGTTTTGAGGTTGTACTTTGGATTCCAAAGCCCCTAAAAGTGTGATGTTTAACAGGTTCAGTGGATTGGTTATTTTTAATTCAGTAAAGCGTCTTCTTACTTGTGTAAGGATATGTGGCTATGTGTGGACAATTCAGCATTTTGGGGAGATTTTAATGTCTGATTCTCATTTACTTATTTAGGTCACGAGACATGTGTAGAACTTCTTTTAGAGCAGGAAGTTTTTCAGAAAACGGAAGGAAATGCTTTCAGTCCATTGCATTGTGCTGTGTAAGTAAAGGCAGAGTGAATCAGATTTGATTTGACTGTTAAGAAATACACCACTGCTGTGAAAGTGATCACCTTATTACCTTACACAGGATAAATGACAACGAAGGTGCTGCTGAGATGTTAATTGATACGTTAGGTGCCAGCATTGTGAACGCCACAGACTCGAAAGGAAGGTAGGGGTTTGGCTGGGTAGAAAATTATTTTACCCTCTATAGGGAAAAAATTTTAGCTACTAGACTAATATGGAAGAATTTATAGATTACCCATTATTAATTAAAAGTTGATTTTTATATTTGTGAGTATAAACTTCTGTAAAATCTTAATTATGTTCTCATCATAAAAGATATTTCTATTATTTTTAGCCAGTTTTTCCTCTTTTTAAAACTTGTAAAATATGAAGATGTCCCTTTTTTTTAAAGAGGGTATGTTTGTTACCAAATGACTCTTGTTAATAAAATATTGTTGATAAGGTGTTGTTAACATTTTTCTGTAAAGAAATAAATGCTGGAAGAGAGTCCAACAGTTTTAATAGATGGCAATATTTGGGTCAGGATTTTATTTCAAAATTTCCTTTAATGATCTAACATTGTTTAGTAGTTTTATTAGTTATCCTTATTTATATTAGTTTAATTAAGGGTATTTTAAATTATCAGAAAAACAAATTTTAGTAAATTCCATTCTACTTATATCTGGACAGTGCTTTTATGGCCTAATCCGTAAACCCCTGAAAATTACTTGTCATAAATTAAGGAATAATTTTGTTTCGGGTATATATGACACAGACGTAGTCAGGTCTCGTACTGTCTCTGCGTTGCAGAACGCCTCTCCATGCGGCCGCCTTCACAGATCACGTAGAGTGTTTGCAGCTGCTGCTCAGCCATAATGCTCAAGTCAACTCTGTGGACTCTTCTGGGAAGACACCTCTCATGATGGCTGCGGAAAACGGACAAACGAACACAGTTGGTAAAGAAACTGGTTAAGGCTTTTATCATTCTGAGTCTGTATATTGCTTAGGCAGAACTTAGATCTCAAGCCCACTGACTCTAGTTCACCGACTTCTCCACCGCTCTTCCCACCACTCCTGAGATTTAAAATCTTTTACATGCTCACCACCCGCATTTTTACTTAGGGCCACGATGTTTTCGTTTGCCCTTACCGATGGGCTAGTCTGCTTCAGCAAGGCAGTGTAAGACAGCAAGCAGCTCCGAACACTGGTGCTGGACTCAGATGACGGAATGCGAATCCTACATCTGCCGACTGAAGGGCCTTATGCCTTGGTTTTTTATAAAGTGAGAAAAATAACAGTACCCACTTGGTAGTGTTGTTGTGAGAATTAAAAAGGTATTATTATTCTAGAGCACTTAAAACAGTTTTTGAAATTTAGTTAGCACTCACAACAGAAATGTTAGTTTCTGTTATTAGTGCCTTTGGCTTGCACAGCAGTAAGACTATATATATATGTATGTTTTATACGACAATATTTTTCTTGCACTTAAGTTTTTGGTGGAGGTATATTTTTACTTTGTATCTTTATTTTCTCTACAGTGAGTTAGTAGTAAATAACCTTAAGAATTGATGCAATTTTTCCTCCCAGAGATGCTGGTTAGCAGTGCTAGTGCAGATCTGACTTTACAAGATAACAGTAAAAACACCGCCCTCCATTTGGCTTGCAGCAAGGTATGTACACATTATAAGGATATGTTTTCATTGTTAATGTCAACAGTGGCACTTAAAGTTTTTCCATTTCACTAAACCGGACAGGGCTAGGAACAAACCTCTCTAATGATCCCTCACAACAGATTTCTTTAAATAAAGTACTGACAGGTTAGGCACCAGGGTGGATGAAAGTCTCCAGTAAGCCAAGTAAGTTTTAGATCATGGGCCTAAACATAATTATGGTCTTTCGTGTAATTATTATCTTTCTTTAATCTCTCTGATTTTAAATATTCTTGTTCTCTCCCCCATCTCATTCCATCATCACATTTAGACAAGTATGTAAGGCCAAGAAAATTCATGGGTGTGTGTGTGTGTGTGTGTGTGTGTGCGCACGCGCGCGCGCGTGCGTGTGTGTGTAGTGGTAGACATATTTGCACTAGGGTTGGAGTATACTGAGTATGTAAGTTTATCTTTAATGGTACCCAAATTTTTTAAGCGTTATTTTCCATAACTTTAGGGTCATGAAACTAGTGCCTTGTTAATACTGGAAAAGATAACAGACAGAAACCTCATCAATGCAACCAATGCAGCCCTGCAAACGTGAGTACTGGGTCTGGCATGACAAACCTGGCGACCTGCAACTGTTAAAATGGTCAGAGGGCTTTTCCCTGTCCTGGAACCATTGGAATCAGTCTCAGTCACAGTGTTTGTAATCAACAAAACTCATTTCTATCATCGTAACAAAAGGCATATTACTGAAAAAAGCTTTTGAACTTGAAACTTTTATTATTGAAAATAATGTGGTTTTCTCAATTCAGTTTTATGGAGGAAAGTAATACTGTTCAGTGTGTTTTATGGAAGCACAAGAATAATGTATTATTTTGATACTAGCAATAAATGAGGTAAAAAGTTTTTTATGTGTCCGTAAGCTAAAGAGATTTCAAAAAGAATTGGGTTCTTAATGTGAGCAGCCAGGCTGTTAGTGACTATTAGATCTTAAATTGACATCTCCCGTTGTCCTCTCCCAGTTTCCACTTGCTGTGATGCTTTTTCCCATTCACGTATCAGTTAGATCCCTTGAGGGTTGAAAAATTAGTCATGGAATCTGTAAACTGTTTTCAAGGCCTGCTGGAATTGCGCGGTTGCAATTTACAGTTTTTATTGTATGTTCTGTTCTACCTGCTTGCCAACCTCATTTCTTAAAACAACAACTTAGAATGCTGTTTAGTTGGTAAAATTGTTTTAAACATTAGTCTTAGAAGGAAACTAACAAAAAGGTTTAATAAAGGCAGCATCTTGGTAATGTGGCCCCAATGCTAAGTTTACGCACAGTGTCAAGGTAACAGTGCACTGCACATGGGTTCTGCTGTCCCTTGTGCCCGTCATTATTGCTGTTGGGACTAGGCGCCTCACGTGGTAGTGTGTGCATTTGTGTGCACGCATGCATGGGCATGCACAAATGTACGTGTACCATTTTCCCCCCAGACCTCTGCATGTTGCTGCCCGGAATGGGCTCACAATGGTCGTTCAAGAACTTTTAGGGAAAGGAGCAAGTGTGCTTGCGGTCGATGAAAACGGTAAGTAGGTTCTGTATCTTCTTTACTTAACTATGTCTCACTAGGAGCTTTTATCTTTTGATGGTCCATATTTTAAACAAAGTAAACTTGGATATCATTTATTGGTCAGAGAGGAGAGCTGAAATTAACATTGAATGGCAAAGGAAACAAGGGCAAGAGAAACAGGAGAGGTTCATTTAAGAGATTAACTGAATTTCACATATCTGTTAAACCAGAATTAGTGTTTATTGACTTTGTTTGTTGTAATTGCCAGGTTCTTACCTAAAGCTAATATTCCCCTCATGCACTAGGTTGTGTCCCCTTTTGCCTACCTGAGATGATCACTGTAGCAGTTCTTCACTTTTGTGTCCTATAACAGACATTTTTGTTGGAATCTTCCTCATTAGATTATTCTCATCAGTATACAAACATCATTTCTCTGACCCTAAAAAAGTCTCATTAATCCCACTACTCCTACCAGCTACTGCCATATCTGTCTGTTCCTCTTTGCAGCAAAATTACTCAAGTTGACTCTCCTGCCCTTGCCAATTCTTCTCTCATCTCATTCCCTCTTAAGTCCCCTGCGGTCAGACTTCGCTGCAGCACACAGCAGAACTGTTCTCACCATGCTCGCCGGCGACCTCCGTAGTGCTGAGTGTCACTTCTTAGTTCTTGTTTTACTGGATATGTCAGATCTTGGCACAAATGATTATTCTTTTTTTGAAAATAGGAATGAGGGTTTTAACATGAAATTTAAATACACACACATGAATAAGGGAGTATTTGGGGATGTGAAGGTTGTGATCTTCCATAGCAGGTCTAATATTTCCCCCAAATAATCATATTTTCTTATATGCTACTCAACTGCTACTTGGATAAGTTGCTGCAGATCACTGTGGGGCAGGATAAGAAGGAGAGTCATAGTAAGTATCTGTGATTGAGGTGAACCCAGTCTCCATTCACAGCGACCTGGTTCCTTGAGTTGATAACTAGGTGAGGGTGTGCAACTTGCTATTCGAATGGTCACATTAATTAACCAGGATTCCCTGGAACTGAAAATTATTTTCTTATACATTTTCTTTTATTGAGATATAACTCACATACAACATAATACTGGTTTCATGTGTATTCTTTCTCTTTGGTAAACTTTCTTCGCTTGGCTTTCAGGCCTCAAGACTTCCTTGGTTTTCCTCCTATGTTACTAATTATTCTTAATCTATTTTTCCAAGTTTCTCCCTCTTTTGCACAACTTCTTAATTCTGGGGGGCTCTAGGACTCAGTCCTTCGCTCTTTCTGCTTTCCTATCTACATTCACTCCTTAGGTTATCTCATCCAGGCCCTTGGTTCTGAATACTACCTGTGCTGAGAAGTCCTAACTTTATATCTCCAGCCCTTCTCATGGTCTCCATATTCATAGATCAGCAGTGTAACTGACAGTGCCATGTGGATCTCTGATAAGAAGCTCAAACCTAGTATGTCCAGAACTGAACTGCTGATCCTTTCTAACCACCCCCTGCCAGGCCTGTTGTCTCCACAGCCATCCTGATCCCAGGTGGTGACAATTCCCACCCTTGTAGTTGCTCAGGGCTCAAACCTGCAGTCATCATCAACTTCTGTCTCTTACACCCAGTGTATAAATCCATCAACATACACCATTGATCCACCTCCAAAGTATGTCCAGAGTACGCTCACTCTTTCTTTCTCTACTCCTACCACCTTGGCCTAAATCCTTTTTTAAAAAGTGTGAAAAGATATTAGTCCTTTGAATCTCAGTTCCTTTTTAATCCTTATAATAATCTACAAAGTCCTGCATAATTGGTTTGCTGCCCTGTACCTCTTTGATCTTACCTCCTACTCTTCTCCCTGCTCTGCCATGCCAGCCCCTTCACACCGCGGATGTACACGCATCGTGATCTTTGTTCTGGCTGCTCTCTCTGCCCGGAACACTCTGTCCCTAAGAGTCTTTGACTAAATCCCTCACCTGTTTCCAATCTTAACTCAAATGTCATCTTCTCAATGAAGCTTACCCTGACTACCCTATTTATACTACAGCCTGCTGCACGCGCCTGCCCACCGCATTCTCGGACCTTGTTAACCTACTCTTTCCTTTTCCTTTTTTCCATAGAGCTTATCTTCTAACACAGTGATTTTTCAGCCATTGTGCTGCAAGAATTTTTAAAATGTGCAGACCCTGACTATTTTTAGTCGGGGCCATTGACCTCTTTTCCCTTAGATTGTCAAATTAAAAGATAGCAACAGTCAACACAGCAATAACCATCTGGTGCAAATGAATCAAAACTATACCTTTTTTTTGTCAGATCAGCAAAAAACATAACACTATATTTTTTTTGTTGTGCCATAGAATTTAGTAGTTCGTGTATGTATGCCATGGAAGAAAAAGGCTGCAAATTGCTGCTGTAACCTGTTTGTGTACAGTTTACTTTTTTTATGTCAGCAGTGTGTCTTCCCCGTCAGAGTGAATATAAAGTGTGTGAGAGCTGGGACTCTTTGTCAGAGGTGTTCACTGACATGTTCTGAGCACTCAGAGGACCTACCCACGTAGTGGGACTCGGAACACTTGTTGGATGAGTGCGTGTGCCAAGCACAGAGCTAAGCTCTGGAAACACAATGTCAGATGAGGCAGACTGCTTCCTGGGACGGAGGCAAGTGTCAGCAGTGTCGCAGCGCACTCCGAGTCGCTTGGGCGGCGTCTGTGGGGGACGCTGTCTGCGCATGTGAGGGAGTACTCAGACCCTTCTTTGTAGGATCTTGGAAGGCATCCCAAGATAGTGACTCCTAAGGTAAAACCCGAAGGACAAGGGAAAAGTGGGGAGAGAATTTTCTAAGGGGAGAGAGTAGCATACTTAGAGATAAGACACAGACCGTTGTAAACACCGAGTTATACCAGAGTTTCTTTAATCAGGTGGCCTTAGGGAAGACAGCAGTAACTCTGAGGAGAGCAAGATTGGACTAGGAAAACAAGTTACCAGTTCTAGGGGAGAGAAGACAGTAGCCAGAATTAAGGTAGAGGTTAGAGATGAAAGAAGGTCAATGTTTCTAAAGGTCTTACATTGGGTCTTACCGGGATTGGTGAGAAAAGAAGTCTCACGCCGCCCAGCTCGTAGAGCTGTGTGGATGGAGATGCCATTGTCTAAGAAGGCAGCGTAGGGGGAAGGGCTAGATTCATTTAGGGACTTGAGAAAAATTTCAGTGGAAACTCCCAAGTCACTAATTAGACATCTGGAGCTCAAAAGCAAGAGCTAGGTTGGACATAGATATTTGGGAATCATTAGTATAGGTAGTCATGAAATCTGTAGATGTGGTTAATATCATCCACTAAGATAAGTTCAGACTCACTTCTCTTTAAAAGAAACTCATTATTGGCAAATTACATTTCTGGAAGTACAATAACTATATAGATTAAAATGAGGAGCCTAAAATTAACATGCTGATCATCTGTATAGGATATTTGACCACATTGTGAGACCGTGAATCAACAACTGATATGAAAGTTTTTATTGATTGCTTTTAAGATTTTATATCCTAAATACTAGGGAAAACCGTGTCTAGATGTGCAACAACAAATGAAGCCATAGACTCAAACTTTAAGACATTTGCTGCTAAAGTTCCATATGGGATCACACAGTGTGCTCACCAGCTTCTCCCCTACTCCATCCTCAGAACTGGGTCTTATACCAACCTAAGTACCAAATTTCTCCTAACTCAGTTATATTGATAACATTGTGGTGCCTTAGGGCTAACTTTCTTCTGCCAAAGAAAGGGATAGTTACAAAGGAAACATTTGTTTTGACTTAGGAGTTTTAAAAGTTCACCTGTTAGTTGACCTGCTGTTTTTTCTGCAATGGACTGTGACCCTCAAAGAAAAGTTGAAAAGGACAGTGTCGGTTCATTCAACGCATCTCTTTTGAGCACCTGCTCAGAGCCTCATTCATGAGTCTGCCTCATTGAGATTTCCCAGCATCTAAGTGCTTAACTCTTACATAACTGAAAATTAATGGTAGGAGTGTTCCATCATTCTGAAGGAAGATTATGAAACTTTTTTCTGTGGGTTCAGATGGATACAGATAAGCTGTGAGATCTTGGGGAAATCATCCATCTCAGGGCCTCAATTTCCTATAATGTAATTTCGTAAGGTCCCCTACCCTAGATGTCTGACTTCTCTCTTTTTCTGCTTATTAGAATTTTCTGAATCATTTTAATGAACTAATTTATTATAAGGGAAGTAATTGAAAATATATGTAAAGATGAAAGTCTTTAGGCTTATTTCCTTACATTAGTGAAATGAGTCTCAGGATGTTTAATTTTTTAAATTTTATCTTATAATTCTAGGTTACACCCCAGCTTTGGCCTGTGCTCCCAATAAGGATGTGGCTGACTGCCTAGCTCTCATTTTGGCCACCATGATGCCTGTCTCATCAAGTAGCCCTTTATCATCCCTGACATTCAATGCCATTAATCGTTACACTAACACCTCAAAAACGGTCAGCTTCGAAGCCTTGCCCATCATGCGGAATGAACCTAGCTCCTATTGCAGTTTCAACAACATCGGCGGGGAACAGGAATACTTGTACACCGACGTGGATGAGCTCAATGACTCGGATTCAGAGACCTACTAGGAGCGGAGCTGGAGGTCTTGAGGGAAGAATTCTGACACTGATGCTTCAGACTGTGCTTTTTCAGGGAAGAGGCACTTTTTTATTCACGTACGAATTCAACCTAAGAGGAAAGATCGCAGAGTGAGCGAATGTAAGAATGTGATGACATTAGGAAGAAGAATTTTAAAGGCAAGTTTTGCAAAAGGAACTTCTAAAGTCTTGAAATAGACTTGACCAGAGGAAAACACTTTGCTGTCAGATTGCTTTGTGGAGTTGTTTAATTTGGTTTTGCAGTGCCAGGAGTAACTGGGGACACTGCGCACCCTGATCCGCTTACACAAGCAACACTGTTACAACAGAAGAGATGAGGACACTAGATTTAAATGTTATTGACAGAACTACAACTGAGTTTAAGGGCAATAACAGTTTGGTACAGTAGGCATTATGTGCACAGCAAATTGCCAAAGGACCAAATCATCTGAAGGTGTTTTATTGGGATGCCATTTTGTGGGAACTGGAGTAGGAGAAATGAGACCTTATCCAAACCAAACTTAATATTTCTGAAAATGAAGCTGAGATTTGGTTTTAAATGTTGACTTTTTTTTTTTAAAGAAAACATCTGAAAGCCTTTGAATCCTGTATAAACATGAGAGAAAGCAGATGTATTTTTACATTTTTTCTTTTACATAAAAATTTTAAAATCCAAGTTTTATAATGTTAGAATTGAAAACCAGCTGACCGAGTATAGTCAGGGTGGAAATACTTAAGATGCAGACATGAGATAGGTTGGGGTCAGGCTGTTGCTCAGTTTTGAAAGTTTAGGTTTTAAATTGAACTATTTTTGTTTGAAAATGTAAAGAATTTCCTAGAAGAACATTGCAGAAAATCAAAAATTAGATGATTTTCACCCCATTGCAGTTATGTGGCCCTGGGGAAGTTTTCAGTCAACCTCACTGCTTTGGGTGGTGCCCCTTCACCGCTCAGCACTTCTGTGCCCCCGCCATGGGTCAGGGGCTTCCCGTTGTTCCTGTTCCGTGAAGAATCAACCCCCTGTTACTGACAGATTAACGTGATCAGATCTCTTGGAGATTATTTGCATACTGGACAAGATCTAAAATACTAAAATCTTTAGGTCCTATTCAGAGTTGGGGGAAAGAAGCAATTCCCTCCCAAACTGGAAGACTACCTTTTAAGATAACGGAGAGAGGTGGGGGAGAAGGCTGACATTTAGGCTTTTAAATAACAATTTACATGGTTCTGCTTTTCCTGTAACTGTCACTTTCCCAGTGAGAATGATTTCACACATGCAGGGGGTCTTACAGGTCTGGGTAAAGTTCCATAGATTTTCACAAAATGATACCCAATTTTATTTTATCCTTTTTGTATTGTAAAACTGGAAACTTTATGACATTGTAAATTATCAGCTGGTTTTTCTGAATATAAAGTGTGAAAACACAGAACAGTATTTTGATCTATTTGATAATTTTGTGGGGTTTTTGAAGAATTAATGAGCATGTACATAGAAATAGTGACTGCTTGAATACTGTATTTACTTGCACTCTTTCAGTACATCAAGATTCCTGTATATTTTAGAGTATAATAAAACACAGATGTGAGTTGTATTTAACGAATAATGTATTTGTATCTGTGCATATTCCCTAAAAATCTATAAAGTTTCTAGGGCATTGACTACTAGATTTTAAGCATTTTTTCTAAAATATTTACAGAAATTATAAATGTAATCCTCCATCTTTCCTTTATAATATAAAAAGTCATAAAAGATCCTTCCTAATTATTAGTGGTAGGAAGGGTGAATATGCATTTTAAAGACAGCAGATTACATTTTCTACTGTACCTTTTGAAAAAAGAAACTCAAGAGGATTCTAAAAGTATACATATGTGTGCTTTCTCTTTCCTTTTAGGAATTCTCTTCTGAATTCCCTGAGGGAATTTTCTAGAATCTCAGAATTGAAAGAGACCTGAGGTTCATCCAGTCTAACCTCTTAACAAATGCAGGAGTCCCTTCTACAAGGGTGATCTTTCCACCTTGAACACTTCAGTGACTCTACCTCACCAAGCAGTCCATTCAGTTATTGAGCAGCTCTGTTAGAAGGGTCTTCCTTAGATGGAGCTGAAGCCTCCCTCCTGGTGACTTCTGTCCTTGGGCCGGGTCTGTCCTCCAAGAGAACACTGAGAGCGTTGAGACGCTGAGTCCTGTGCTCTCTGCTGTCTTCTCTTTTACAGGCTGTTTGACTCATCTGTGCTGATTTCTGGAAGGACTCATTAGACGCTGTTAGATTTTCCACATCTATTGAAATCCAAGGTGTAGCTATAAAGTAACAAGCTGTTTTTAATTCATCCTCACACATATCAGAACTGAGATCTTGCATCACTTTGTGTAAATGATGCAATTACTGAAAATATTTGTGAGGTGGTTCTTTGGATTGTTTGTCCACTCAGAAAATTATTTGTGTCATTGTTCTGGGATTGTATTTTGCGGTAGTCTGTGTCCTGGCTTGATCAGCCACTTCCTTTGGTCTGCGCCTGCTGAGGGGAACCCACACCCAAGTAAGGATTGGACAGCGTTGGTATTGTTGGGGTGAGTCCTTGGACTACTTGAATGAATGAACACAGCCCCACAGTGAGTTCCTTTATAGTTACACCTTCCATGTCAAAACCATTTGTGTCCTGCTCTGTAGTGATTTTTAATCAACAGACCAGAAAAGCCTATTTGCTTTTTTAACTTCTGCATGAAAGATGACATCTGAAATATCTGACGTGTATTTTCATAAAACCAGCTTCTGCTCTAGAACTACTTTGGGGGAAGTGGTGGTTAAATAGCAAATGACCTCCTTTAACAAGACATTCAAATCAAACAGTGCCATTTAGTTCAGGAGATCTCTAAGTGTAGCTGTCAGTTTGGGGTTTAATTTGGCTTATATTGGAAACTTTTAAATAAAAGTTTTTTAATTCAATAAATCAAGTGTCTTTTTTCTTTACATGCAAACTTCTTTTATCTCTTAATGTCTAATTAGTGTTCTGTTATAACATTCTTTAAAAACTTGAAATTTCAATAAAGCTGTCTTGGAATTTAGATGAACCTATTTAAATGGATTTTTCACATATATATCCATTGAACATGTATTTATTGCTTGCCTGCCATATGCTTGAGAGTGGGAATGGGCAGAAAGCGAGCCTAGAAATTGTGGTCCTGCCTTTTAGAAGTCACGCATCATGGAAAGTATAATGAAGTAGTTTCTCCTTCCGTATACCTGGAAGGAGGAAGTATAACTGAAGTAAAGATGAACTGCTACAGAAGTTCAGAGAACAACCAGGGAGATCCCTTTGGGAAGGAAGATCTGATCAGGCTGCATAGGAGAGGTGGCAGTTAGGCTTTAGCAAACATTGAGGCCTTCGGCAAACATTTCTTGAGTACGTACTCTGCGGCAAGCACTTTTTTTAAATGCTGGAGCTATACCAGGGATATGATAAAGCGTATAAAGTCCTGCCTTCAGGAAACTCATATTTTAGGGAGACAGGAAAAATTACCTATCTGAGATTTAATGTAGCAGGGATGGGGGGTGTGTTCAGGGTAAAAGAATACCTTGCCCGTTTGCACTAGGGGATTGCAGAAAATGTTTGATACAAGACACCATATAATTTTGCTGAAAAAGTGGAAGAATGTTGAAGTGTAACAAACCATTAAAAACAAGAAAGGTTAGAGGTTGTGCTAATCGACGAAAGCAAATCTGAGAGTTCTGCTGAGGTTAAGCCAAAAAAAGCATTTTTTTTTTCTGTTTTTTGTTGTTTTATTGGGTAAGTTAACCCAAGAATCATTTGTCATGCGAAGACAGAGGATCTGGGTTGACTGAACGTGTCTCTTGGACACCTGCTGACTCGGCTATCCCCAGGCCATAGCATGTAACTTGCTTTGCCTTCAGCTAAAATGGAAGGTGGCACAACGTTTGGGGTTGGACAGGTCAGCACTAAGCTCTGAAGCTTGGTCTTTGTCCAATGTGTTAGCCACCTCCCAAAGTGGGAAGTTGGTTCATTGCTGGTACCCAAAGTAACAGCAGGTACTGCTGAGGAATATTGCCTCAGACCTCGTAGAAACTGCATTTTTTTTTATTTTGACCATAAATCTGTCACTTGATGTCCTACTTATGTAACCTGGTTTGGGCCTTCATGTCCGCCACTGAGGTGGCAGGACCCAGAAAGCATGAGAGAAAAGTCAATTGTTCTAATATTTATGGTAAGAAATGCCAGAATCTAAGAGAATATGAATAAAGAGAATTCAAGGAAAAGGGGTTTCTGGAGAAGACCTTCGCCTCTCACATGCACATTCCAGTGAGTGTGTTAGGGGCATGGGGAGAAAAGCCATCAGCTGCCTGCAGTAAGGGGACCGATAAGAATAGGACCTAAGACACTGCAAATGGTCAAGTAGCTTCTGCCAAGTGATGTCAGTGAAAATGGCAAGAGCACGGACCTCTGAATCTTGGTGAGAACGGTGACCTTTGTGACATTTTAACTTGTTCCAGTTGTGTTCTCCCAGCTCTGCAGCAGCCTTGACAAGGAACAGCCTACATTCCTGGTGCGGCCTAACAGCCGCCAGAGAGAGTGAAGCAAAGCTAGAGGTCTTTTCAAAGCTTCCTTCTCAAAGAATCAGCATTACTATATCACCATCTGGAACATATTATACACCATGAGTATCCCTTATGAATACAGATGCAGAAATCACCAAAAAATACTATGAAATAATTTATCAACAATTATTTATACCAAGGCTAAGTGGATTTATCCCAGGAATACAAGATAGTTTCAACGTACAAAACTAAATTGATGTAATACACTGTCAACACAGTAAAAAGAAGGAAATGCTTGATTATTGATGGAGAAAAAGCATCAGACAAAACACCCTTTCACAATGAAAACAGCGCTAGGAATAGAAGAAAACTCTCAACCTGATAAAGAGCATCTGTGGAAAGCTCATGGGCTAACAACGTACTTAATGATGAACAACTGAAACTTTTCCCCATAAGATCAGGAACGAGACAAGGCTGTGCACTCTTACCACATCTACCCAACACTGTGCCAGATGGAGAGTCTAGCCTGAATACTTACGGTAGAGAAGAGATATATTGAAAAGGAAGAAGTTTAACATATTTGTAGATGACATACTCTTGTGTTTGAAAATCGTAAAGCAGGGGTGTCAAACTCATTTTCACCAGGGGCCACATCAGCCTTGCATTTGCCTCCAAAGGGTCAAATGTAATTTTAGGACTGTATAAATATAACTACTCCTTAACAGTTAAGCGAGAGCTTGGCACTCCTGCCAGGTAGAAACAAGGTGGAGACCCAGATCTGGCCCTCAGGCCTTGTGTCTGCCACCTGGATCCTAAAGGATCCACCAAAACATGCTGGTAAGTTCAGCAAGGTTGCTGGATGCAAGATCAATATATAAAATGAATTGTGTTTTTATACACTTGCAGTAGACAATCTAAAAATGAAACTAACAATCATTTATCATAGCATCTCCCCCAAAACACCTTGGGAATAAATTTAGCAAATCAAGTATAAAACTTGTACATAAAAACTACAAAACATCATTGAAAGAAATACTGAAATAGACATCCTGTGTTCGTGAACTGGAAAACTTAATACCATCTAAGTGACAATGTTACCTAAGTTGATTTATAAATTTATCCCTTGGATATGCATTGCCTATTCAAAATTCCACTGCCTTTTTGGCAGAAATTGACAAGCTGACCCTAAAATTCCTTCAGGCCTGCAAAGGACCCGGAATAAATAGCCTGAACAGTTTTAATGAAGAAAAACAAGACTCGTGCTTCCCAGTTTCAAAACTTACTGCAAAGCTACAGCAATCAGGATAGTGTCCTTTCTTGAGGACAGACATACAGTTCAGTGGAATAGAATTGAGAGTTAGAAATAAACTCACAAGTCTTTTGATCAATAGATTTCAAAACCAGTACCAAGACAATACGATGGGAAAAGAATAGTCTTTCAGTAAATTGGGGCAGCTAGATGTTCACATGCAAAAGAGTGAATTTGTACCCCTATGCACAACATAACAAAAATTAACTTTGAATGGATCACAGACCTAAATGTGAGAACTGAAACTCAAACACTTAGAAGAAAAGGTAGCTATAAATCTGTGATCTTGGATTAGGTATGGTTTTTATGCCTAAAGAACAAGCAACTAAAGGTAAATTAGACTTTATCAAAATTAAAAACTTGTCTACCAAAAGACACTATCAAGAAAGCAAAAAGACAACAGAATGGAGAAAATGTTTACAAATCGAATGTCTGTTAAGAGTCTAATAGCCAGAGTATATAAAGAACTACAATAATGAAGAGACTAACAATTCCATTTTTTAAATTGGTATAGAATTTTAATAATTTCTTTAAAGAAGATATACGGATGGCCAATAAGTGCTTGAAAAGATGTTCAGTGTAATTAGCCATCAAGGAAATGCAAATCAAAAGGATGGTGAGAAGCCACAGCCACCAGGATGGCTATAATTAAAAAAAAAAAAATAGACAATAAGCATTGGTAAGGATGTGGAGAAATGTAAGCCCTCGCACGTTGCCAATAGTGACGTAAAAAGACCCAGCTCCCTTGGAATACAGTTGGCGGTTCCTCAAATAACTAAGCCTAGACTTTCCATACGACCCAGCAATTGCAGTCCTACATGTATACCCATGGAACTGCAAACACATGTCAACACAAAAGCTTGGCATGAATGTCCACAGAAGCATTCTTCATAATAGCAAAAAAGTGGAGACAACCCAATCTCCATCAGCTGATGAATGGGTACCCAAAAGCTGCTACATCCGTACAAGGAAATATTATTACACCATAAAAAGGAATGAGGTACCTGCTACACGCACATGAACCTTGAAAACATTATACTAAGTGAAAGGCGGCCGGAACAAAAGGCCACCTCTTGTACGATTCCACTTATACAAAATGTTCAGCCCTGGCTGGTGTGGCTCAGTGGATGGAGCGCTGGCCTGTGAACAAGAAGGTCGCCAGGTTGATTCCCATCCGGTCAGGGCGCACGCCTGTGCGGCAGGCCAGGTGCCCATTTGGGGGTTGTGAGATGTTTCTCTCCCAGAAGCATGTTTCTCCACCTCTTTTTCCCTTCCCCTCTCTCTGAAAAGAAATGAAATCTTTTTTTTTAATGAAATGTTTAGTAGAGGTAAATCCATAGAGATAGAAAGTGTATTAGAGGCCCCAGAGGATGAGAGGAGGGGCAGTGAAAGTGGCTGCTCTTGGTTATGGGGCTTCTTGTGGGGACGACAATATGCCCTAAAAGTAGGTGGGGAGGGGGTGGCTGCGTGACTGTGAATACACTCAAAGCTATGGGTTTGTACACTGCAAAGCAGTGCGTTTTACAGTATTTACAGCTCAGGAAAATGTGGAAAAGTAGTTATGACATTTGAGGCTACTGGAAACCCGAATACTGAGTAATTGGCCATATTAAGGAATATTGTTCATTCCTTCTGGGTGTGATACTGATAATGTGGTTGTGCTTTTAAAAGTAGTCCTTTTAGAGATACTGAAATATTTACACATGGAACAAGGATGATGTCTGAAATTTGCTAAAAATAACATGAGCCTTCACATCCAAAACTGACTGTTATACTTGCACCTTTGTGCTCAGGGCTGTGAAAGGTAACCAAGCTGCCCCTGAGATTAGATTTGTCTTGCACTTTGGTAATAGAATGGGCCCAGGGTCGTACCTGGTTTGTGGCATTTCATTCTACTACCTATCTCACAAACTCGATTTGGGGAATAAGAGGTTCAGAGCTAAAGAAATTATGGCGGAATTAAAGTATTTCATAAGTACCTTGAATGTAAATGAAACAGGTAAAATAAAATGTTCCCAAACATCGCTCCATCGAGTCAAGCCCTGCCAGAATTATAGCACTTATCAATCGGTAGCTATGCAACAATGGTCCAGGAACTAACCTGAGTTCTTTGTAGTTTGTTTTTCAGACCTAACGCCACACCACAAACCAGAGACAAACCCAATACCTGGTTGGGAAAGCCTCTTCCTGCATCCCACACACTGGTAAGTGCTGCACAATCCCAGAATGCTTCACTTCCTGACATGACCACTACCCATCAGTGTTCCAAACAAGGGAGAAGAGGGCTGCTAATCTACACTGTGATTGGTTAACCCCAGCAACATCTATGTTCTCAAGTAGTAAAAACCCCTCAGCCCCACATCTGGGACCGCATCCCAGTGTTCTTGCCCTTTGTGGAGGCTCAATAAATCTGCCTTTGCTTTTATCAGTTCCCTGGTCTAAATTCTTTTATATCAGGAGACAAGAACCCAAACTTGTTAGTAACATTTATGCTGTGCTGGGTGCTGGTCCTCTGGATGAGAGTGGATGTTTCTGTAATTGTGGCTCTTGAAAAGGCAATGGCTGAAATAGTTTTCTAAAAACTAGAGTCGTTATATAGAAAAATTTTATACACATACATTTTTAATTAGGAAAATAATGTCTCAGCCCTGGCCAGGTAGCTGGCCAGTTGGTTAGAGCATCATCCTGATACACCGAGGCTGTGGGTTTGATCCCCAGTCAGGGCACATACAAGAATTAGCAATGAATCCATAAATTGGAACATCAAATCCGTCTCTCTTTCTTTCTGTCTTAATAAGTAAAAATGTTTCAAAATGATGTTTTAATGTTTTAAAGTGGTGTGGCTCAGTGGGTGGAACACTGGCCTGTGGAGAACCAGAAGGTTGACAGTTCAATTCCCAGTCAGGGCACATGCCTGGGTTGGGGGCCAGGTCCCCAGTTGGGGGTATGTGAGGAGCAACTGATCAATGTTTCTCTCACACACTGCTGTTTCTCTCCCTCTCTTTCTCCTTCCCTTTCCCTGTCTCTAAAAGTAAATTTTTAAAAAAATCTTTATAAATGGCAAATATTAATTAGATCTAAAGTTTTCAGCAATTCTTCCCATATACCCATTCAACGGCCATCCTTACCCAGACTACCTCTTTTGTGTCTCCTTCTCACACATGTTAAACAGTCACACTTTAGACTGCCTCCAAATTTAGATGGTCACAGAGAGCAAGGAAATATAAAAGTAGATGTAAACATATTACATATTTACCATTTCCAGGGAGGCCCATGGAAAAATTCAGTTTTGTTCAAACAGCCATGTTTTGCTTATAGAACTGAATTTAGTAAGAGTTACTACTGAGTAAAGAAAGCACGTGTCAATTTCACATCAAATGTATACAGTGACATTTTTCTTATTACAAAGTAATACATTATCGTAAAAAATTTAGAAAGATGAGCAAAAAGGACAAAACAAAACCATCCATCATCTCACCACTAAGAGATCATAAGAAACATTGAAAGTGATTTTATTTTTCTAACTCTGTGACTATGGATATGAGCCATGTTTTCTAAATGGGGTTATATTATATATCGTGTTTGTAACTTGTTTTTTCACTTGCTATATTATAAATTTTTTCCATGTCAACATATTGTATATAAATACAAAATAGTAAGTGTATGTGTTGTTTAATAGCTTCCTAGTGTTGAAGGTACCCTTTACCTTTATAACCTTGACTCAAGCACCTACTTATGAGAATAGGTGCCGAGAAGCTTGCTCAGTCTCAGCCCCAATGGAATTCACCACCTGGCAGTGAACTGCAGAAAGGGGCAAACACACAGAACCCTGCTAGGTAAGCAGAAGGCAGCAGAGCTGTGTGATCAAATTCATGCACTTCGGAGGCAGACAGGCCCGCCTCAGTGACTTTTGACAAGTCACACAATGTCTCTGAGGTCTCCTCAAGTCTGTCAAATGCAGGTGAAGCATTCTATGGTCCCAGTGAAGATCTGATGAGTTGATGGCCTCCAAGTATTTAGAGGAAGGGGAGTGACACACGGCAGACGCTCTGAAAGCCACCCACGCACACACTGCCTGGGTTCCACACGGGCTCGCACACAGCAGACGGCCTCCGGCAGCTGTTCAGCCTCTGTGTGTAAAATGGGAGCAATGAAGCTTTCTCAGAACCGTTGGAAAGGCCAATGGGAAGCACTCGGTAAATAAAAACTGCTATCAATAAAGCAGCCTTCTTTGAGCTGGGATTAAAATTAGCCCACAGATTTTTTTTTGCTTGTTTGTTTAATCTTTTATTTTTTTTTATCGTTGTGCAGTTACAGTTGTCCTGTCTTTTTCTCCATTGCTCTCCCTTACCCCATCCCCCTTCCCACAGCCAATCCTCCTCCATTGTCTATGCCTGTGAGGCCTCTATCCGTGTTCCTTTGTTTGCCCCTTCCCCTTCCTTCTTCAGCCTTTTGTTTTTTATTACCCAAAAAAGCGTTTTTAAAATTTAGATTCCTGGCTGCGCGCATGCCTTCAACACTTCGCCGACGATTTTCTGTTCCTCACTAAGGAAAGCACTTTAGCTTGCTCCTGTCGGGGACACGCTACACACACGCGGCCCCCACAGCCCTGCTGAGGCGGGTGTTCGCTTTAGCCAACCTCACTAGGACGTTAGGTCTCAGAGCACCAGCTCCCCGAAGCTGGCCTGGGGACAGGCCACGTGCAGATTTTGGTGCCTTCCCCACCTTCTTGGTATAAATGGAGACGGTTCCATTCCCTGGGGCTCGGGGCAGCCTAGTGTTGTTGGAGGCTGTGCTGGAGGACGGCCTGCGGGGGGTGGCCAACGCTGGGCCACTGCGAAGGCCTGAGACGCCATCTCCGGAAGAGCTGCCCACAGATTCTTTTACACCCCTCCCACCAGTGGGTGGGGGCTGTGTTTCCTCCCCAGGACTGTAGGTGGGCTCTGTAGCAAATTTACCAATAGCAGACACAGAAGTGCCATGTGCCGGATCAGGCCCCAGCCAACCGAAACTGGCAGCTTCCCCTTCCAGTCTCATTCTCCCTGGGAAGCCTGAGGGGTCCTGTTTGCTCTCTGTCCTGAGACCATCCTGCTGGGCGAGCACGTGGAGAGGCTCAGCAGAGCCGCCAGCTGCCCCTGCCCGGTGCTGGCCTGATTCCTGACCCACAAACCCCGGAGCAGACTAAAGTGGTCATTTCAAGTCACTGAGTTTCAGAGTAGTTGCCCGTTACTTAGCAAGAGATAATCACAACACTGATTCTGAAAATTGGAACGTTAAACAAAGAAGCTGAGAAGGGGTGGGGAGCCTCCAGCCAGGGGGAGAGATGATTCATACTACACATTCTCTGTTTTACCGTGTTCTATAAAAAGAGCTTCCCTGTCTGCGTGGACACTGTTTGCTTCCTTATTTACTGGTAGAAAGAACTGAGAGGAAAGAATGAGCGTCTCCGGTGTCTGAGCTAAAACCATCCCAGGGAGACAGGACCACAGGCAGGTGTGTCCGCAGCAGGCGGGCGCTGAAGGTCTCACGGGGAGCGAGGAGGGGGCAAGGCCTGGCCCACGGACTCTCCAGCTTGTGCTTTAAAATTGCTTTTCAACTTTTTGCTCTGTTTTGTTTGTTGCGCTGCTGCTTTGTAGGAACAAGTCTGGTGACATTGGTCCACATTACACATTCAACACACATTACCCTTCTTAGGAAAGGCCTGAAACAGAATTTGACAGGGGCCCAGCCCTGGGGGGTGAGGGAGGCAACTTGCAGCACATTAATTACAACACGATGACATTCTTCATCCTTTTCAAATTCATTCATAATGCCAAAATGATGGCTCCTCTTCTTTGTCTCTATACTCCTCCAACCCGTAATTGTCCTTCCCCGAGTCACACCCAGCGTGTTAACACTCAGCAGTTTAAATGAAATGCACATGGAGACCCCGAGACGTATTCTTCTCTGCGTTTTGTTTTGTTTTGTTTTGTTTTGTGTGATGATCAGGAAACAATTTGGACTGCAACTGTTCTTTGAAGTCATATTTTTACAAAAAAAGAAAGCTTTCTTTAAGGGTTTCGCCCTTTTTGTGATGTGTCTAATAGTCTTTTCAAAACAGTTGCAAGGGGGGGTGGGCTGGTGGAGGTGAGGATATGGGGGCAATAAATGGGAATGGAAAAAAGTAAATAAATAAAGGTATTTTTAAAATAAAATTTTTAAAAATGAATGCAAAACTACATTAGAAAATTGTTGTTTAAAATGAATAGTCCCAAGGAATGACTTTTCCCCCTTAAACTGCTATTTACTCATTTTAGTATAAATTTTATAAATTATTTTTTCTTGAATTGCTGTTTATTGTGGTCCCTCGGTGAGTCCTCACGACTGGTCCTGAGGTGTGACTGACTTCGGGAGGAAGTGGGCCTCCTGGACGACCGGCAGCAGCGACAGGAATCACTTTAATCCACAGCGCCGTCCCCCCTTTTAACACCCTCCAACCGCTTCCCCTGCAAACGCTCCCTCCCACCGCAGCCCGTGGGGCCGGCACACCGAGGCCCCGCCTCCCTGTCTGACCTCAGGGTTCCCTCACTCGCCTTTGTGGCCACCCCTGCCTTTTTCAGTTTTTCACTGTTCAGTTCTTCAAATGACAAATGTCTATGGTTGATGTAAGTCAGTTCTGGCTATCATTTGCTGCATAACAAATTACCTCAACATGTACTGACTTAAAACAACAATCAGTTATTTTGCTCGCGAATCTGCAGTTTGGGCCATGCAAGGGAGGGGAGGTCCGCTCCCACCCCCACCCTGAAGGCTTCCACTGGGACAGTCAGTTCACTGCGGGGCTGTGGGACCTGCGTCAGCCCAGCAGACTGGGCTGAGGGTCAGGGGCCTCGATTTCTCTCCACGTGGGTTCCAAGGGCGAAAGCCCCCAGAGCGAGCCAACAGGATCGGTCAACCATGACCCAGCTCTAGAAGTCACAGCGTCACCTCTCCTGCATTCTGGTCATTGAGGTGGTCACAGAGTCCTGCGCAAGGTAGGAGGAGGAAGCACAGACCCCACCTCTTGATGGGGACTAGCGAAGTTTTGGAACAGCACATGGAACTGGAAATGTCGTTGCAGCCATTTTTGGAAATACAGTCCTCCACAAACATCCATCACCGGGGGGTGGGTGTGGGTGTGTGTGTGTGTGTGTGTGTGTGTGTGTGTGTGTGGTGCGTCAGTCCTGTCCACATGAACGCTAGGGAATAAGCTCTCTCTAAAGGTCACAATCTTTTCTTACATGACTCTGCCTACTCCACGATTTCCTGTAGAGAACTTTACACAAAGCTAATGGTTCCTTATAGCCTGGTTTTATGTGAGTTGGGAGATATTCATGGTTGAATCAACAATTTTTAAAAAACTAGAACCCCTAGAAAATATCTTAGAACCACCTGTACATAATTTTCTCTGTCTTTGATGACCCAGGCATCCCTCAGAACCCTGCGGTTTTCCAGACAGCGGTGTGAATGCCTACCACCACGGTGCAGTACTTGGAGATCACTCAGAGTTTGGATCATTTACACTTCCGGCAGGTATATTTAGAGTGTGAAAATGAGAAAGGCGGCGCCTGTGCTTCAGCGAAGCGGTGTCTCCCGTTAACATGTCCGGGCCCTACTGCAATAGGCTCGGGAGTCAGAAGATAAACTGCAAACCAAGTCCTGCCGTTAAAGGGCACAATGTCCTAGGTTTCATTCTGCCCAAGTCAGATGACAGTATTTCAGAAGATGCAAACACTTCAGGTATTGATGATTGAGTCATCGGGCTTGCATCGCAGGTTCAGTACAGTGGAAGGTTCAGACAGACACCCAGTAAGCATAGAAACAAGCAGCAACACCTACATACACTATTCAGGGTGTCGAAGCACCAGATTAAAAGAGCATTCCTGCCCTGGCTGGTGTAGCTCAGTGGATTGAACACGGGCTGTGAACCAAAGGGCTGCTAGTTCGATTCCCAATCAGGGCACATGCCTGGGTTGCAGGCCAGGTCCCCAGTGGGGGCCATGTGAGAGGCAACCACACACTGATGTTTCTCTCCCTCTCTTTCTCCCTCCCTTCCCCGCTCTCTCCTTTAAAAAAAAAAAAAAAAAAAAAAAGAGCATTCCTCTGCCAGCTTTCTCACACTGGAACTGAATAGAGGGATTATTCTTGAAATAATCGAAAATAAATTAATTCACTTAATAAGCTTTCTGCATTCACAGAAAGCCTCCCATGAACCTTCAAAATTATATAGAACCTAATGAAAGGCAGGTTAATTTAACTGTAAATTATATTTTCTTCCTAATTTGGCTGTGGTTAAACAAAAGTAGACCAATATATTTGGATGACAAAAGTTACCCAGAAAGGGTAAGAATGGGTTAAAAAACCAATAGGAGGAGAGGAGGAAATCTGAGAGTTCTGGGCTGGTAATCTGGAAGCTCTAGCTGTGCATTGGTCCTGTGGGGATTCCACAGTCCAGCTTTGTTGTTGGGTGCTGCTTAGCTTTGGGCAAGGCACTTCCCTCCCAGGCCTCAGTGTCCTCTTCTGTAAAACGGGCTCCCTGGCCTCTCTCAAGACTCTGTGTGCAGAGCTGATGACTAAGGCCTGCGCACCTGCTTCGGGAAACCCACAGCATTAGAGCCGTGGCCTCACACTTGACCAGGATCAGGATCCTCTGCAGGGCTTGTTAGACTAGACTGCTGGGCCCCGCAGCCCACAGCCCGAGTCTCTGATTCAGCAAGTCAGGGAGTGGAGCCCAGGAAGTTGTATTTCTAACCAGTTCCCATGGGCTGCTGGTGCGGGGGGCCCTCCTGTGAGAACCACGGGTCTACATCACTCCACACTGGTGGGTGGCTCTGCGCCTGGAGTGTGTCTGTGTCTTCTCTTCTTATAAGGACACCAGTCACACTGAATTGAGGGGCCACCCTACACTAGTATGACCTCAACTTATATCTGAATCACATCTACAAAGACCCCACTTCCAAGTAAGGTCACATTCTGAGGTCCTAGGGGTTAAGACTTGACAATTTCTTTGTGGGGAACACAATTACGAAAATACTCTCCAACTCCAGCGAAACCTTCAGCTCAGCACAGCCCCGGCTGGCGTCTTGGCTGCAGCCTCTTGAGAGGCCCTGGGCCAGAACCACCCAGCTAGTCCACACCCAGCTCCTTGACCACAGACACTGTGTGAATAAATCACGCCCATGACTATTTGAAGATGCTGAGCGTTGGGGTAACTGTTATGTGGGACGAGGCCGCTGTACAAGGAAGGGGACTTGGCAACAAAGACAGGCTCCCGTCCTGCTCACAGACCTTCAGGTGGCAGCAGCATGTGTTTTCACTCTGGGCCTTTGTGCACAGCATTTCACACTACTAAAACTTTTTTTAAAGTTTTTCAATACATAAATCCACTTTGTTGAGAAACCATTTGTTCGTGTAGTGGGTGTTGGAGCATTTCTGAATTTCAGGGCAAATCCAAACGGCTGACTCACCGCTGCCCCTCTCTGAGCCCCGCTTCTGGGCCTGTCCCCACCTACCCCGGCCCAGCGGCCGGCTCCCTGACTGGCTGCTCTTGGGTCAGGGGCCTGCTCCCAGTGCAACCTGCAATGGCCACAAGGCACTCAGCAGGGCCACCTGTGGGTGAGGGGCGGCCCAGGGGCTTTCCCTCGGCGGTGGCAGCAGGCAGGATGTCCCCTCGGGTGCTGCCTGGGCGCCAGGGACTGGACTGGCCCGTGGGAGCGGGCGTGGTTCACTTTCTCTAGGAACAGGCCTGTTCGAGTGCTGCGAGTCCCCAGCTCATCTGCGTCTCACTTCCTCTGCGAGGAGAACCGCAGACTGGCCCAGCTGCCGCTGCACGAGACCACGCGGGCCAAGCCGCTTCCCAAGTCTGACTTGGCCAAAAATACATTTGATTTCCTGCCTCGATGTTATTGTCAAGATTGCCACTTGCTTCCTGAATTTCAGGATCGCAGTTGAGAAAAGCATATCATGGCCATTAGTCATAGGTGTGTTTTTTTGTCCTGAAAATGATTTATTTTACTCATTTTTCCCCTCCTCTACTTTGTTCTGCCATCTGGCAGCTACTTCTTTTTATTGTAAAAACCATTTTGTTAAACAAAAATCATTCTGTTTTACCACCCTTGATTCTTTCCTCCTTGTTTCTACGTCAGGAGTAATTAGCTCTGAATTGTCAGTAGGAAGTCACTAAGGAAAGTTGTAGGTGCTCCGCTCGGAAGGGCGGAACGTGCATCCAGCAGGTGCTTTGTAAATGTTTACTGGGTCAAGTAGTTCCACCACGTCTGCATTTAGGACTAGCCTCTTGGTCTCTTTCTCAGGCTGATTTGAATCATCTTCGCATGAAGCAATAATATGCATTTTTAAGATAATTTCTGTTCCCTGGGGTTTGGGCAAGGAAGCTAAACGGGTGGCAGCCAGCCACATCCGGAGCTACACGGTCCTGCCAGCTCACCCTGCCTGTGCATCTGCGCCAGGGAGTGCAGGCTGACTCTGTCATGGGGTGGGAGAGGCCCCACTCCCACTCCAGGGCATTTCCCAGGGCTTCCTCAGGAATCCGAGTGGTTCCTGCTCACTCCCTGAGGACATGACTCATCCCAGGCCTTTGTGGGCAAGCGGTGAGTCAGCGGGGACTTTGCCTCTTTCCCACATGGATTATTCAACGAGGAGAAAACTGGGGGACAGTGAGGTTTACACAGGTTGCCCCAGGCCCGTGTGGCGGAGTGAACAGTGGGGCTGAGACAGTGAACCTGGCCAGCCTGACTCCAGTACCTGCATTCTTTCGTGACCTGCCTAAAATTTCATTTTTTACTTCATATAATTATGTCCATGCACACATTGTTTCTAAAAACCCAATTTAAAAAAGGGACTCTAACTAGCCCTGGCTGAGTGGCTCAGTTGGTTGGAGTGTCGTCCTGTGCACCGGAAAGGTCTCGGGTTTCATCCCAGGTCAGGTCTCGTACCTAGGCTGTGGGTTCAGTCCCCGGTCAGGGCGTGTACGGGAGCAACCAGTCGATGTTTCTCTCTCACATCGATGTTTCTCTCTCTCAAATCAATGAACATATCCTCGGTTGAAGATTAAAAAGGGAAGGGGCTATAACTAAATAGCCACAACATTGAGGAGGCAAAACACAGGTGGCTAATTATCCAGCCTCTTGAAAAATTATCCATTTTCCACTTAAAAATGATTGGAAACAGTTACTAGGTATAGAGTGAAAATGACTTTGAAATGTCGGCTAGAAATAATGTAGAAATGGGTGGCCTAACAAAATCTTCACACACTGAATATGATGATTTTGCATCTGGAACTAGCATGTGGGAGGTCCTTGCTCTGTACCTGGTGCGGTCTCCAAAACACCTGTTGAGCGATTAAATTGATGAAGGACTAAAGCAGGCCACCCTCCACAGCAGTTCTGGCAACTTCTCTGCAAGAGGTACAGTGCCTCTCTGCAAATGGAAGGTCCTTCTTGACCGGGGGTGCGGGGTGGGGTGGAACTGAATCTACCAGCACCATTCCGGCCTGCCCAGGTGGGCTTCCTCTTGCCGAAAGCTAGCATGATTGATGAAGGTCCCTGGAATCCCTGGGTGAGGCACGCTGTGCGGACAGACTCCTGTTGCTCACACCTTCCGACTGCCGCCCGTCTCCAGCGCCTTTTCCCAGCGGCCCTCTCCCTGGGGCACGGCGCTCTTTCCCTCGGGGCACGGTGGGTCCCGCTGCACACATTCCATTCACTGGCAGAAAGGCGGATGTGAGAACAACTTCCCTTCTGTTTCCACAAGCTGCTTCAAAATCCACAATTCTGGTGTGGCTGGTGGCTCCGGTGCTACCATTTCCTCTGGATAGAATTCTGGTCGACCAGGATGGGAAGAGGGCCCCACGGCAGCCATTTCCATCACAGGGTTTGCTTTGTGAGTTTGTTTCCTGCCTTAGAAAAGGTTTGAGGTCCTGGGCATTGCTGATCCACAAGAACCAGGAAAACATACCCCCTGCTGCTCCGTGGGGGTGTGAGATAGAAACTGTCACTTATTTTGTCTTAGTTCTTTTTTAAAAATCCTCGCCCAAGGATATATTTATTGATTTGAAAGAGATTACGAGAGGAATACCGATGTGAGAGAGAAACATCAATTGGCTGCCTCCCACACATGCCCCAACCGGGGACCAAACCACAACCTAGGCATGTGCCCTGATTGGGAATCGAACCCACAACCTTTTGGTGTACTGTGGGGAACCTTTGCGTGCAGAGCCCCCCACCCGCCATGGATGAGAATAAAACTACCAAGACATGATCTGCTTGGGGAGGAGAGGTGGTCGATCTCTCAAAGGAGAAAGACCCAGAGCTCCTTCCTCAATGGGCTTTTATTGGGTTCATAATACACAGGAATACAGGTAAAGCTCATCAAACAATGTCAGGTGGCAAAGATCAAACAATGGATAACATTTCAAAGAAATCTGAGGGCTTAATCTGAGTCAGTGTCAGGTAAGGGGGTTGCAAAAACTTTGGGAGACATACTCATTTCCTCCTTGGACCCTTATCATTTAAATGAGAGCACTCTTAGCAAAGCAGGCTTCACAGGACTTTACGAATTCTTTCTTGTGCCCGATCACCCGGGGAACCGCTCTGGCCAGCACAGGGCTGCACCGCCCTCTCTCTAGTTTCAGGCTTAAACGGATTAGAGCCAGGAAGCAAGAGATAAGGAAGACATCTCCCAGACGGAAATGGGGAAAATGGGGACTCCGGCTATGAAAGAATAGCCGGGGGGCGAGGGTCCATCCCCCCCTCTTCGCTGCAGCCCCCCAAGTCCTTCCATGAGGGCCTCCCAAGTGATTGTGCCTGGCTTGGGTTGCCCCTCCCTTGAGGGGTCTTACCCGTCACTGGCTAACCGACCAAGCACTGGGGGCCAGAGGTGGATGAAGCAGAAGCGGAGCTCCTGCCAGGGAGATAAGCTTTGTCTCCTTAGAGGCTCAGGTCCTCATGACAGAACAGACCCAGATGAAACGGGTCCCCTGGGCTCTTACACAGCCTAGCCATGGGGTGGGGGTTACAGCTCCTGAAACCAGGCTGAACGGTCCCCAACAGTGTACAGGACGATGCTCCAACCAACTGACCCTCCCAGCCAAGGCTGTGTTAGCTCCAAAAGCCAACTGTGTAATGAGAGATTTTCTAGAGAAAGATGTGGCTTGGCAAAGATAATTGTGGGTAGAAAATACCAGAAAATGTCTCAATGATTTGCATGTGAGAAGAGACACTGGGTGCAATCTGCCTCCCCTATTTCTTCCCAAAGCTCCCAGGATGGGCAGAGGTGGTCCCAGTGCTGTGAGCTGTGGCCTGTGCAAGTTCAGAGCTATCCACACCGTGGCCAGTGCCCAGCCCCCACTCCCCTGAGTCCCTCTCATACAACCGCCCATAGAGGGCTGCTGTCACCAGACCAGAGGACAGTCTGCTCTTCCTCAGGAAATAGTGGTCGTTCTCCCAGCCGAGCTGGTCAGGGGTTTCCAGGGTCATGCCTGAGGTCAGAAACAGAGGAAAGATATAGGGCGT
The DNA here is from genome assembly GCA_004027475.1 of Anoura caudifer. Lineage (NCBI taxonomy): Eukaryota > Metazoa > Chordata > Mammalia > Chiroptera > Phyllostomidae > Anoura > Anoura caudifer. The sequence goes on along the minus strand of PVKU01000359.1, from coordinate 226,748 downwards.
GCTGAAGTTACCCCACAGGTGAAAGTCAAACATCCCCGTGGCCTCTGTGATCTCCTGCCCGCAGGTGTCAAAGCTGAGACCCCCACACTTGACCAGGGCACAGACTTGCACATAGTAAGTGCCGTGCACAGTGTGCAGGCCGTCAAAGACCCCCAGGGCATACAGCTCTTCGGACAACGTGGGCCTCTGGTAAAGCAAGTAACAGCAGAGGCCGTTGGCACAGACGCGGAGAGAGCCTTCCTTTTCCCATACGGGGACCAGGGTGAAATTGTCGTACATCATCTCGGAGTGAAACGTGGGAGGAGCATTCACGTTCCATCTGGTGGCTCCATCACAAAGGACTTCCTGAGAATCCCTCTCACAGTATGGGTCACCTGCCAAGATTTTTAAAAACTGACTATGGGATGGGTCCATTGTATCTGTGGCATTCTCTGTGCCAATGCGACGCTGCGGGTTTCTGGCTACCTGGGCAGTTATAAGGTGGCCTGTGTCGTGCTCCATGTCGTGGTACCAAACGGACTTCAGGGGCGAGTGTATGCCACTTCCGGTCATGCCCAGGGACGGCTGGTGGATGTTAGCAGCCAGGAAGTTGACGCCGAAGGCCATGGCGAAAGCACTCTGAATCTGAATAGCCGCCAGGAGCGGGAGCTGGTTCATCCAGGCGGCCGTAAACACGATGTGCTTCACCTCGGGGTCTCGGAGCAGTGAGACGGCGGGCTGGAAGAACAGCACGTCAAAGCAGGTAAAGATGCCGAACCTGCCAGCAAAAGGGGTATCGAAGGTAACGTGATCCACTTGGAAAGGGGTATCAAAAGCCGCCTCGAAGTAGAGGTTGTGCTTTCGGTAGCGGTCTACGAGGGTCCCGTTGCTGCTGAACACGACGTTCGTGTTAAACTGGTATCTCCCATCCCCTGGGCAGCCTGGGTCACTGCTCCGACACGGCTGCTTCGTCCCGAGATTGGCCACCAGGAACATGCCTCCCCGCGCGGCCATGCAGCTCAGGCGCTGGAGGACCTAGAGGGGGAAAAGGAATAGATAAATGTGTAAGTAAATGGCTTTGTAAGATCCTGCCTTTTGCCTTATAATTTTAAAGTAGAAAAGGAGCTGTACTGTGTCTGTAACACATGCACAGCTATCGTAAATTCACCAAACAGCAATCACTCCTGAAAATGTACACAGGATATAAAGAACTCACAGAGAAGAAATACAAATGGCCAATAAACATCTGAGAAGATGGTCAACCTTATCAGTTTTAAGGAAATGCAAATCAAAATAATGATGAGCTGTATTTTTCACCTTCATAATATCAGCAAAACTTCAAAAGATTATTCTACTTTTACATGGACCAAAGGCGGGAAACAGGCACTCACGCACTCATATACGCTGGGAGTGTGAAGTGAACTCAAAATCTTTTAAGGGAGAAACTTGCTACTCTTCAAAATAATTTAGGAGGAGGCCAGGGGTATGGAGGATTTGAGTGAAAATGAAAGAACGTGCTCCTGGATGCGGACAACAGTGGGGTGACTTCTGGGGGATGAGGTGGGGGGAGGTGGTGGAGGGTGAAGAGGGGATAAATGGTGAAGGAAGGAGACTTGACTTGAGGGGTGAACACACAACAGTGTACAGGTGATGCATTGTGGAATTGTGCACCTAAAACCTGCATAATTTTGTTATCCAGTGTCACCCCGATAAATTAAATTAATTTTTTTTTAATGTGCCTATCCTTCTGCTGAGAAATTTCATTTCTAGGAATCTCACCTGACAGAAAAACTTAGACATTTCACAAAACTATGTGTACGAGGATACTCAGAGACATTGTTTATAACAGCAAGAGCTAAACAAAGAATAAGCCTCCAGCATGCTAAAAAAAGGGGGCGTCGATTATAAAACGCACAGAACAGGAGAGATGTCCTTGGAGGCAGCAAATTGCTGACAGCAGTTTCTCTGGGAGGGAAGCGGGGCGAGGGTGGGGGGTGGTGACAGGGCCTTTTATTTACTTTTGTCTGTTTCACAAGCAAGTATTCATGCACTTCTTGTGTAGCTGATAAACAGAACCACCGACAGACGGTACACGCCTCGTACATCAGACACTCTTTAACGGGGCGGGGCAAAAGTGGCACGTGCAGCGTGGGTTTCATTTTTAGGACCTCAGGCCCCCTTCAGTCTCATTTAACACGTCTTGGCTTTGGGCCCCTGGCTTGGTTCATCTCTGATGCCTCGGGCCCACTGCGGAGGAAGTCTGGGGTGCTCACCCACCTCCGTGTCATGGAATCGATGGGGCTCCAGGCATGGGTTCCACCTGGCCTCCCGGGGAGATGGCATGAAGTCCAAAAAGGGGTAAATGGATGTTCTTGTAAAGTTGAATCCATGAATGCCGTCCTCTGGAAACACTATAATCTGTACACCCTGTAAGTCAAAAACATCGAAGTATGTTATCAGACAATGGGAAGTACCACATCACTCATGTATTCATTCCTTCATTCATTCATCTAGGAGCCATCGAGCAATTGCTGTGTACTAGGGTGAGAGGTTAAAAAACGGCAGCTGAACTCTCATCAGGGATCTTAGTCTAGGGAAGGCCATCTCCCGTGGCCTAATTCTGAGGGAACAAAGACAGAGTCCTCTGGGATGGCCATGTACCCGGGGGCATGTCCAGGGAAGGGGGGTTGAAGGGAGCAGGAGTTTGCCAAGCAAACAGTCAGGGGGTTGGAGTCCTTGGTGGTGCAGTGGGAGATGGGGCCAACGAGAAGAGGTCTTGAGTATTGGGCTCATGAACAGATAATGATGTAGTATCTCTAGTCCCTTGGTTTTTAACCTTCGCTGTGCATTCAAATCAGATGAGGGACTTCTGAAAAAAACAAACCACCCCTCATGCAGGACTGATGCTGGGGCCCACCCCTGGAAAGTCCACTGCAACTGATTGTGAGCAGGACCCTGGCAGCAGAGTTTGTTTAAACGTCACCTGGTGATTCTAAGGTGCAGCTAAGGTTGGGGCTCACTGGGCTGGTGTTGACTGCAGCATAGAAACCAGGGCCTGCTCTAATGTGCAATTCCCCAGCTGGGAATGAGGAGGCTCCCTTCAGAATCCTCACCCCACCACAGGCCTTATCCTGCACCTGGAGACACTTGGGCTCCCTGTGCTATCTGCAGCAACCCAAGAAAACCCAAACAGGGCAGCCTCGGCTTTCATCGCCTAGGCCTCAAGGGCCTGCCACTCTCCCCACTTACACGGCTCCAACCAGCGAGCCTGGGACGCTGGCCCAAAGTGCTTGGGGAGGAGGAGGGCAGAGAAGGCATGAGTAATCTAAACTAACGGGCAATGTGAGTCACTTATTTCTGGAATGCACGGAAAACTTTCTGGATAACTTTTTTTTTCTGGTTATAAAAGCTTCAACAGTTTAACTGTAGAAAACCCAGAGACCAGAAAATATAAAGTAAGAATTCATAATCCTGTGACATAAAGATACTTATTGTTAATATCCTGACTATTTCCACTGTCTCTCTTTCTCTAATTTAGATAATAAATATACGGTTTTCCATCTTGACTCTCTCACTATATAAAACATCAAGATTTCAAAGATACCTTCAAAAATGTAATTTGTAATGGCCACATTTAAGAGGACACCACAGTTTCTTCCCTGTTACTGAACAGGTGAACAGTTACCAACTTGTTATAAAAAGAAAACCGCGGCGACCGTCTGCACCCAGGGTATCCGAGGTACTTCGTGATGAGTGCTGTGCAGACTTTGTGTGGCTCTCTGACTACTTCCTTGGAATAAAGTCTTAAGAGTGAAAGTACGGGCCCAAGGGTATAAGTTGTATGTTCTTAACATACACTGCCAAATAGCTTTCCAGAAAGATCAGCCCGTGTATGCCCCGGCAGCAGAGGGTGACAGCAGCCATCTGCAGCACCCTGCGAAGAAAACTTTTCGCAAACTGGGAAACACGGCAAGATGGAGAACGGATGCTTTTCCAACGACAGACTCGGGTACTAATTAACCTTTTTCAAAGACCACTTATCTAGGGAACGTACCACGTGCAACTTCACTGTTTAACAGACTATTCTCCTGATGATTTGGATTTTATTGCCCTGTAGCGTACCTATTGACAAATTCATTTCAACGTTCACCTCCCTGACTGACACTCACTATTCTCTACTGAACCTTTCTGGTTCCTTCATAAATGAACAAGTTAAAGAAAGGCTTTGACATGTGTTCATTTCATATTTGTACAACTCACGTTTTCTAACTTTTTGGAAATTATACTTGTATCATTTCCTTTAGTAAAAACAAAACTCTGAGAGCACTGAATGGTTTTTTAACAGAAAATGACATTTAAGTTATGTATAGATATTTGATTAGTATTGCAATTGAATTGGATTTCCTGAATACTTATCTGCCAGGAATGAGCAGAGGAACCGAACCTGAGCTGGGGTAGAACTTTGGGTCTGAGGTGATTGGCAGTCCTTTCTAGGAAATTCTAGGAAGGAACACTCCTGATAAAAGACTTGAGCAGTTTTCCGATAAACTCAGTGAGTTCAAGAGCTCCTGAGGAATCACGGCTGCCAACCCAGGTGACTGAGCAGGACAGTGTCTATAAGTGGGACTCCTTTCTTCCCTGCAAAGCCTCCACGCAGTGAGAAATATTTCAACTGGCTTGTTCAGGGACCATGACCCTTATCACAAATTTGATATAAAACTCCGACACATGCTTTGCATCAATTTGTCTTACAAGTTGTTTTAACACATATAACAACATAGGGCAGCGAGGTTTCTGTAAACACTAAACACACTCAGATCTGCCCTGGCCAATATGGCTCATTTGGTTGGGTGTTGCCCCATAAACTGAAACATCACAGGTTCCATTCCTGGTCAGGGCACAAACCTAGGTTGTGGGTTTGGTCCCTGGTCATGGTGCATATGAGAGGCAACCAATCGATGTTTCTCTCTCACATCAATGTTTCTCTCTCTCCCCCTCCCCTCCTGCTCTCTGAAGTCAATAAGCATGTCCTTTAGTGAGGATTGAAAAAAAGTGGGGATCGAGAAGAAACTGGGTGTCAGGTTGGGAACAGAAGAGAGGAGTGTTATCCGTCAGAAGGAGCTAGAGCAGGTCTTCGCATCTTTATGCACCTTCCCACAACAGCTGTGTGCCCTCCAGGCTAGAGTTTTTGAACGTAGCCATAGATAGAGGCTGTCCAGGCAACCCCGTCCGCCCTGACCAGAGATGGGCGGTTTGGGGCAGGACCTGTTAGCATGACTGGGTCTGCCCTCGAAGCTCCCGGGCACGGGAGGTTCTGCTCATAAGGAGGCAGAGCAAGGCTTCCTCCAACGGCTGGGCTCACTCACCTGACCCCTGGGGTTAGAGCCCAAACTTCCCTTTGGTTACAGGTTTCCCTAAAGGGCACTTTTTTACAGTAACATCTGGCACCGACATTTCCTTCTCTGCCCCACCCTTCCTGGCAGGAGTTAGAAACGGGGGCTGAGCAGGAAGCCTACACAAAGGCCTGCACCGACCTCCCTTTGTTCCTTCGGGTCCAGTTCTCTCTGGACTGAGTTCTTAAGACTGTTCACCATCTGGCACTGAGACCGGAAGTGAGCCCCGAATAATCTGAAGGCAGCAAACAGCGGTCCTGTGGGTGCCTGCTATTTCGGTTTGACGCAGGATGCCTCAGAGAGAAAGACAGGCCATCGCGCCTGGTGGGTTTCCGATGTTCTGCCCATCAGAAGCCACTGGGAAGCCAGCAGTTGAAGGGGTGGCCGCCAGAGGCTGACGTAGGTGGATCAAGGAGGGAGGACCCGGGTGGGGTAGGGGTTTTGTATTGAGGGCCAGTGATTATGTTTTGATACTTATTTCCTGCTACTGAAATTTGAATCTGAGTGAACTGTCCCTATTTCTGATGATGTCAGTATTGCAAAGAGACATAGTCGTAATGATCAAATCTTCCTTTCTTTCCATGTGTATCTCTAAGAAACAGACCCAGCTGATTTTGTATGTAAATATCAAGAGCAATGTACCTGCTACCAAAACCACACCCCAGCGTGGCCCCTCCGACCCTCGCCCCCACATCATTCCCAAATGTTCTGGAACCTGCCCCGATGTGTGGTCCTTCCCTGGTCCTGGCTGCGGTCAGCAGATCCCAGTAAAGGGTTTTGTGTGTTTAGGCCTCATTTCTTTGTCTTTTTCCTACTCTGTTCCTGGCCTTTGCTGATTTCTAGTGTTTACTCTGCAGTCTCAGTCCATGTTTGATTCCATTCCATGGAAATAAAAAGTATGTTGTATATATATATTAAAAAAAAAAATCCCAATGCCCAGCCCACAGCCCATCCCACTATGCAGGACTAGAGCATGGGGTGTAGGCACCCACATTTGTTTACAACTGGCCAGGCGGTGCCTCCATGCAGCCACATCGGAGAACCAGGGGTCCAGCCCCGGCTCCTCAGACTTGGAGTGAAAGGCATCACCGGGGATCTTGTGAAAATGTGCGTCTGATTCAGCAGGCCTGGGGCGGGGCCCTCATTCTGCATTTCTCACAAGCTTGGATGGGCTGCTGAGGCTGCTGGTCCATGGACCCCTCTCTGAGCAGCGACACCCTGGCCAACTCACTACTTCAACTTGGCCTTGCCAACCACCCTGATTTTCCACTGGGGCTGCAGGAACCCCTGACCCAGGGCTAACGAGCCATCTCCCCCTTCTGCAAGGCAAGCCCAGACTCTAACCCAGGAGCGCATCTTGCCTTTTGGGCGGCAGTCATCACTTGCTCTTCGTAGATGTCGAGGTTCTGGTTCATCAGTTCCAAGGCCTCCTTGCGGCTGATGAGAGCTAGAGGGTCCGGACTCATGATCAGCTGGTGCTCGTACACTGCAGCCACGTAATAGCCAGTGTCGAGACCTGCAGCCACGCTGCGCTCCCCTGTGTGGACTCCCAGGGCCACTGCATAACAGCCGCAGAGGAGAAGAGCAAGGGCGCGGCTGGCTCCAGACATCGTGCGGACCCTAAATCTGGAATGTAACAAGGAGGGGGAAACAGCTGAATAAAGACTCCTGCCAAGAATTAACTTTTGCAACTGTGATTTATTAATTCCCAGCAATTAAACTCAGCTGCTGTGGTACTGCCACTCAAAGAGCTTGTTTCATGTTCCCAATAAAAGGGTATGTGTTTCTCCCCAAACACGTAGCCGTGTTTAAAATGGCTCACTGTGTTAACAGCCTGGTTTGAGAACATTTCCAAAACAGACCCAGTGCTGGCGTCACTCATCTCTCCCCTGGCTGCACACTTACATTCCGGGCAACACTAATTATTCCGATGGGTTTACATAATTCTGTGACCTGTTCGGCATCCCGCGACCAGCCCTCTGTGCACACACACACACACTACAGGTCACTCACATGCCTGAGCTACCACTGCCGTGCTCCTATCGACATGGCTTGGCCTTCCCAGTCGTAAAAACTGGGTGGACTAGAACCTCCTGCATTTCTTGGGTTAGTCATGAGTATACAGGGCAAGACTCCCTTTACTCAACACAACACCCTTTATTTGGTGCAGAGAAACTGCTGACTTCCCCTCAGATGCCAGAACCGACTCTGTTATAAACAGATAAAAAGAAGACTCTCGACCAAACCACAACATTTTTTCCTCCTTGAACTTGACCATTGCCACCGCCCATCATCAGTTTTCAAACTCCATCTCTGTGACTCCAAAACTCTTGCTAGAAAGCATACTCATTTGGAAAGAAACTCCTTTTGCAGTGATAACATAGAATTTCCTAGAAAATAAACTAAAATTTTCTACTAAGTAAACTCAGCTTTGGAGCTCCCCCCCATAAGAGATTACAAGTAAATGACGTCACTTACAATGACACTTCTGACTGCCTCCTCTCCCCGCCCCATGAACAGGAATTTTTATTTCTAATCATGCGTGTTACTGAGTGTTTTAGAGTGAAGAGTCAATTCTGCCTTAGCATCAGCCTGGCCTCCCAGCTGAAGCCCCTCCGGGGGCCCACATCGGCGGGGGCGGTGTGCCCAGGCCCTGCGGCGCACCCTGCGGAGATGTGCTGGGCCTGACCGACTGCCCGGGAATTGGGGTTAAACACCCAGAGCACAAAGCCAAGTCGAGGAATCACACTGCTGCTCTTCAAAAAGAAAATGACACCCTGCCCTAGTCTGACTCATGCCTCCTGGGCCTGCACTTCAAAACCAGATTCTCCAGGCCACACATTTTCTTTTCTCTTCTCAGAAGTTCCAGAAACAAAAGTAACCATAATTATTTTCAGCAACAGAACAAAGACTAGGGGTGCTCAGTCATCATCCGCAGAAAATCAAATGCTTCTCAGAGTAAGTGGCGTTCTGCCCCCACCGCTGACTGCCCCGGCTCACCCTGTTACTGTTTCCCCAGGGGATAAATGTACCATCCACACACCAAACCCCAGGGTTGTTGCCGTTCATCCGAGACACTGTCAACAATGTTTTAAGATTATAACAAGGGGCCTTTGACTGAGCAGTCATGAGTTTTTGAGTAGAAACAAAAGTGTAATTGATAAGCTTTCTTATCTGAATTTTGCCTCTGAAGACCAACCAGCAAGGAATAATTTTAAAAGTCTCAAAGTCTATTTTCCATTCCATCTCTGCTTTCCTAAAGATGACAGTGGGGAGTGGCTTGCGGGGGGAATCTTTCATTCTCAAAGTCACAGTCACAGTATTTCTACAGTATCAGGCGCTGGCCTTACTAGGCAGCGGGGAAACTGAGGCTGGGGTGGGGTGGGGAAGGGCCAGGAGGCGTTCCAACCAGCACCTGGTGGCGGCAGGTCAGGAGTCCCTGGGGCCCAGGCTGGCGATCACAGCAGCCCCCTTGCTCAGCTGCACAGCCCCAGTCCGGGAGCACAGGCCATTCGTTCAAGTCTCACAGACTTGCAAGCCAGCAAAACAAGGAAACGGTGGCAACAGCGAGATATCACATTGCTTTCTATCTTGAGAAAAGAAAACTTAGCCTATTTACAAAAGGAGCCGGGTAGGAGAGCTGTGAGTGGCAATCCTTTGTGCGTGAACAGAGGTGGGTTGATAATAAGAGGTTATGCAGATTCAACCAGGTATTCATGCTTGAAGGAAGCAGGCTTAATGAGGAAGGTGAGAATGAGTAATTACATTAAAAATAGGAGCAACAGTTTGCCCTTCTGAAGAGTGGGGAAACGGCACCTATTTTAACCAAATTTGCAAATGCTTGCTCTCTCTGTGCATCTGGCGCTGCAGGACTGCTCTACACAACTGCCTGGGGGTGGGGGTGGGGGAACCAAACAAGGTCGAGGCAGGGACTCTGACGGGCACAGCAGGCAGAACAGGAGGGGACAGTTTCGAGTGGTTACCAGGTGCTGGCCTGTGATGCCATGCACAGGTGGGTGTGGGGGCTTCCTGGGAACAAGGGGGTTCTGGAAAGTCATGAGGTTCTTGGAGATTTAGCAATTAACCCACCTTCAGAGTTGGCCAAGACCTAGACCATAAACAAAACGGTTGCCAGAAGTGTGCGCTGGTCTCTAAAGGTAGTGAGGCCCCCTCTTGCACTGGAGGGCACTTGACAGGTGAGACTAAACTTCAGGAAGGGCCCAGCACGAATGCAGCAGGGAGTGACATGTGCTTCCGCATCCTGCTTGACACGCTCTGCTCACTGCGGCCCTCGGGGATGGGGGCACCGGCCTGTGGGACGCTCTGAACCCCACCTGCAGGAAACGGCAGGGCCAGGACGGCTCACTTCAGACATCCTCGGACCCCCGAGTGTGTGCCAGATACAGCTGTAGGCGTCAGGGAGACAGAGTGAGTACACCCAGCCCTTGCTCAAGGAGCGCCCACCCCAGATTTATGGAAAGATGGACGACCACAATCTAATAAATACGTAGTATGTCAAACGGTGATAAATGCAGAGGACAAATGAAGGTGGGGAAGTGGGAGGGAGGGCCTGGCCTGAATGAGGGACAATTTTAAACAGTGCGGTTGGGAAGGCTTCACGGAGAAGGTGACATCTGGAGAAGGCGAGAGAGGAAGCCGTTTGGATGCTTGGGGAAGAGTGTCTCATGGAGAGGCAATGGCTCAGTCAACCCACTTGGATGTTTGCCAGGTGGGTTCAAGACACAGCAAGGAAAACAGCTGGTTGGAGCCCTGGGACCAGGGGAAGGCAAGGCAGCGGAAAGTGAAGTCGGAGGGAGAAATCACAGGGGACCCCTCCCAGGCCTCTGTGCCCCTCCCTGCGGTTGCTGCTATCCTCTTCCTTCTCATCTCATTAGGGAAACCGGTGAGATCCAGTTAAAGCCTGCGTCAATCATGCCAATCTTGACACTCCTGTGCTCAAAATCTTCCAATGACTCCTGCTGCCTATGGAGTAAAAGCCTGAGACCTTATTGCACGCCAAAAGGAAGAGTCCATAGACAGGAACTCATGGAAGGGATGGGTGGGAAGAGAGCACCTGGAGCGACATCCTTAGCAAGCACCTTGATCTTTTATGGCGCTACAGAAGCCTCTGTTCTCATTTCAGAAGAAAAAATGTTCCCCCAACACTAATCCTATCAGGAAGCCTCTTGCGTTCTATGAGGAAAAGACATCAAAGTCTAAATTATATGGAAATCTATTTTGTGGAAACTTAGTTAACATGTCAATCACCAGATTATTTTTACACCCAGGGAACTTTTCCCCCCCACTTTGTTAAATGATTCATCTTGGTAATTAGCTGTGTTTCCTTCCTAGCCACGCTGGTACAATAGTGTCTTCTGCAGTGGAACGAAAGGATTATTATTAAGGTTTTCTTACGAAGATAATTTCAGGGGCAGGTATATACATTTAAAAGTTTATATATAGACCTACTGATCTTGTGAACAGAAGAGCTTGCCACTCTACTGGTCAGGGAGAATAGCGGTCCCGTGACGGGGAAAGGAGGCAGCCGACGGGCAGAGCAGACGTCCCAGCCTACGGAACAAAGCCTGAGTAAGTCCTCGGGAGGCAGCTGAGTGTATGTGTCTGTGTATATCTGACAGGATGCCAAGGAGAACACTGTGGATTAAAGTTCCGAATAGTTTTAAACCTTTTCTCATGAATTTTGTGATTTCCATGTGTAAATCCTTCCTCGTCAGAAGGAGAAATAATGTCCATCTTCATCGAATTTACAGAACCTGAATTTAAAGAAATGCCAAAAGAAACCTTTCATTTCCTAGAAAGCCTCTTGTTTTCCGCTCCCTCTGAGGATGCTAGGAGTGAGCGCATCTCTGACTGGCCTCTGGAACAAGAAGACCCATAATATGATTTTTGTTGAAGATTTTATTTATTTACTTTTAGATAGAGGGGAAGGGAGGAAGAGAGGGACAGAAACATCAATGTGCACTTGTCTCTCACACACCCCCAACTGGGGACCCAGCCCACAACCCAGGCATGTGCCCTGACTGGGAATTGAACTGGCAACCCTTTGGTTCACAGGCTGGCACTCAATCCACTGCGCCACAACAGACAGGGTCCCACAGTGGTTTTTGTTTGAACAGCTTCGGGAAAACCCAGGCACCACCAAGACTTTTGATGTCTCAATGGGAGATGTCAAGTGCAATCACTTGTCAGTGGCACCTGATGGTGAGGTCAGAATTCAAGGCTGGACTCACAGGGAACAGTGAACAAGTTACCAAGTCCTCTGAATTGAACCGGTAAGTTGTGATTTCACCTTTTAAAATAAAATTCCAGCTATTTATCTTCAAAAGAGAGTGATATACAGAAGTGTAACTTTGCACCAGGCCTGTGCTTAGGGCCTATTTCTGCTCCCAACGTTGGTCGGAGTAATTTATCTTGGATCACTAAATGAGCAATCAAGGGATCGTGGCTCTTGAACCTACACATGCCATCCTTCTTTCCTCAAATGGGAAACTACCTTCATAATTTAAGTCAAATAAAACTTCTCCCTGAAATGCCCAGGTGTTAATGAACGAAGGTTCTTTTGTCATTTTGTGCAGACAGAAAAAAGCTCCAGCTGAGGCTGATTCTACAGGTTTGCTACTGCCACCCTGTGGACAAACTGAGTATCATTAACCCAAGTAACATAACAGAGCGATTCTTAAGCAGTAAATGGATGGCTGCTTTTCCCCTCCTTTCCTTAACTTCTAATACTTCAGCTATCTCTTTTACAGTGGGGAAAACAAAACAAAACAGGGAATATTGGCTTTCCTAAGATTCAGGTCTCATGAAAGCTGTTTGTGTGCAATGCTCCTAGGACGTATTGCATCTTCTGTATTCACAAGTTCTTACATTTGTTGTGATTTCTCATCTTACAATCGTGCACTCCAAGGATGTGACTCAACTGCAAATGATGCAACCCATCCACACCGTGACATACCGCACAGGGCATGGGGAGACCTGGCTGAGACAAGGGATCTACAGGGACACATTTTTATACTGATGCCACATTGCATTTTACACGTTACATGTTATTGTTTTCAAGCCATTTGACACCCGTCATTTCGTCGTATCAAGCTGTCACACAAAACAATGGAAGCAGATGGTAAAACTCTACCTTCATGGTGAGAAAATACTCCAGGACTGATGAGTTAGTGGCAAGAATAGACTAGAAAAAAGGCTTCTGTCCCAGCCTTCCTGGCACGTGTTGAAAAACAAAGGTAATTAATTTATCAGTCAAATCTTCAAAACCACTGTGGAATCTTCAAGGTAGCTGCAGCAAAATTCAAAGTAGCACTCCCACCCTGACCAATGTGGCTCAGCTGGTTGGGCATCATTCTGCAAAAGGAAGGGTCGCCAGTTCGATTCCTGGTCGGTGCAAGTGCCTGGGTTGTGGGTTCAGTGCCCAGTCGAGACACGTATTAGAGGCAACTTTAGAGGCAACTGATCAACGTTTCTCACATTGATTTTTCTCTTCCTTTCTCCCTCCTTTACCTCCTCTGTAAAAATAAATCAATCTTTCACAAAGTGGCACTCCCAAAGAAAATTCTAGGTGGTCAGACTAGAGCAGGGGTTCTCAAATGTGGGTTTGACCTTGAGTCCCCTCAGATCCCTGGATCCCTGTGCCCAGAAATTCTTACTCAGCAGATCTGGGGTAGAGCCTGAGAATGTGCATTTTCTGACGAGTTCCCAGGTGATGGTGATGCTGATGTTCCTGGCCTGGGTCACACTTGGAGGACCACTGGGTTGGAGGAGAAAGGCATGTGGAACCTATGTTCTGACTCCTATCTTTCCCTCCCAACAAGGAAAGACACGAGTCAAAACCATCGCCTTTATTTCCCAGGTGCCTCTCCCATAGGGTTGGTAGAATGTGGGCAGATTTCCAAGTGTTTCCACCATCTTCAGAGAAAATGAGCAGCAAAGTATTTAAACACTAAAGAAAGCCTGCCCCAACCCCAAGTTTGACCCAGGTCGATTAAAGAATTCAGTGCTTATCTTGGTCTGGACCGGAAAATCACTATAGAACCAGGTTGTTACTGGCTTTCATTTGTTTAAATCAAGTTCCTGGTTTTTAAAAGAATAAAGCAGGAGTACTTAATAGATATTCTACTAGACACTTTCCCTCCTGCTGTCCTTGAAGAATCAAGCCACCAGGGGTTCTACAGCTGCAAGGAGATTCTTCTTCCAAGAAGCAGCTGGGCTCAGGAAGTGCTCAGCCTCAGGTGAGACTGTGGGCCCAGCTGACCTCTTCACTGAGGACTCGAGAGGTCCCGGGCGAAGGACCCAGTTAAGCTATGCTCAGACTCTTGACCCACAGATACTGTGAGATGATAAACGGGTCTTAGTTTAAACTGCTAAATGTGTGCTAAAGTAATTTGTTACATAATAATAGATAATACATAGAACAGGAAGAGTATTTTTTTAAATTTTATTTTAATTGTGGTTCTTGTACAGTTTTCTGTCTTTTACTCCCATCCCAGCCCACCGCCCTAGCCCTCCCCACCTCCCTCCCATTTCCACCCCCCCCAAGTTTTTGTCCATGTGTCCTTTATACTTGTTGCTCTAAACTCTTCCCCTTTTCCCCTAAAATTCCCTCCCCTCTCCTCTCTGGGAACAGGAAGAGTATTTAAAGATGTAATTGAAGAAAACTCTCTTGAAATAAAAGCAGATTTGAGTGTATAGATTAAAAGGACGTACCAAAATTCAGGAAAGAAAGGAGCCGAATGTTAATACCAGGACATAGCCTAGTATAATTCCTGATTTTCAAATATAAAGTAAGAATCATTTGGGAAGCCAAATAAAAAGATCAAGAGCATTTATAAGGGCAAAATGCAGGCTGTCTTCAGACTTTACCACGATAACACCAATGCTAGTATAAGCCTGTAGAGCCCCTTTGAAAATGAAAATATGAATCAGGAATTGTATACTGTGCCAAACTGGGGTTGAAGTATAAAAATAAGAGATAAGAGGTTTGAATAAGCAAGAACTCAGGAAATATTATTCTCATCAGCCTTTCTTGAGAAGATGCATAGGGGATAAAATGCTGCCAACCAAGAGGGGAACAGAAAAATATGGCAAAGGAATGGACAATGAGCCTAAAATATAAAATATGAGGATATTGTTTCTAGAACACAATGCAATGTCATAAACTCTCACAACACGGAAGTTATCAAAGGTAACTAACCAAAGGTAAGTGGGGACGAGGGCGAGTAGTGTAATAAACAGAAAAGCAAGAAGGAAATAAAAGTGGAAATTAATAAGTTAAAAAATAGAAAAAAATACAGAATAAATAGTCCAAGAGGTTGTTCTTTGAAAAAAATTATATATAGATGAATCATCAGCTAACTAATGAAGAAAAATAAAGAACACACACACAAAAGGCAATAATATCTACAAATGAAGAAGAAATTAAAATAATAACGAACAATTTCCTTATTCAATTCTATGCTGCAAAACTGGAAAATTCAGAAAAAAAAATGGATAATTTCCTAGGAAAATGCATTTTATCTTTAGAGAAAAGATAAAACCAAACCAAGCCAACAATAACAGAAGAAATTCAAATACTCCCTCCCAACCTCCACCCTCACAGCAGCCCGGAGCGTTTCCAGAGGAATTCTTACTCACGCTAGAGGGGCAGACTGTCCAGCGCTACTTAGTGCTCCAGAACACAGCAGAGCAGGAAGGGGTTTTCTTATGAAGTGGTAAAATTCTGATAACAGAACCGTGCAAAGGTCGGAGCTCCACAACCTTATTTATGACCCAGGATCCGCTTCCCTTTGTGCCTCTCTGGCCTCGGCCCGTAGCTTCCATTCTCAAGGTCACTCGGTGGTTGCAAATGAAAGTGACAACTCCAGTACCATGCTGGGCGGAAGAAGAGTTACATGGGTATCTGCCAATTCAGTCGCCCAGTTCAACTCCCCAAAACCCTGTCCACTGACTTTTCTTCAAGTGCTTTGGCCCACAGAAGGGCCTGTGACCCCTGCCAGCTGCAAGGAGGGCTGGGAAGTGAGCTGCACTACCATCCCGAGTAGAACCAGCATTTTGCCAGATAAAGTGCAGGGCCCAGTTAAGTTTGAATTTGGGGTAAACAAGCATGTTAGCACACACTTACACAAAAAATTATTGTTTATTCTTTAATCTGAATTTAATTGGGAGTCTTGGGTGTCCTGTTTTGCTTTTCTAAATTGGGCAACCTTACCCACAAGTGGCCAAGTAACCATTACCCTTATATAGTTATCACTTCCAAAAAAAAAGTTTTGTTGCCCTATGTGTATCCCTAAGCATTATAGTTTAGTCTTCACAGTTTAAAAAGATTGATATATACTTAAATCTCTCTTAAGCTACAGGTTCCTTTTCCATCCTTTAATTTCCATAAAATCAGACTGTTAAAGAAGCCTGGCCTCTTGACCCGTAGATTTCCAACAGAATGGAGACTGCTTACTGCACATGCATGGTGAGTTCACGCTTTTGCTCTGTAGCTGGTATCTCTTGAAGACTGGCAGCTGGATCCAGGGACTGAATCAGACTCAGGCTCCATCTCTGGCAAGACTGTGGGTGGTAGTGTGTTCTTTCATCAGAAGTCGCATGTCTGACTTTCTCTTCATGATTGTAGTGCAAACCATTGATGCATAATGGCTTTATCTATCTATTTGGGCTTGTGAAATGCTAGCATCCTATCATTTCATTTTCACTTATTAATTGGAATACTTTTCATAAAGAGACATTATTTTATCTACTATTTGGTTTTCTAGTGGTACAACTCCTGTAGGAAAGTCAGGATAAATGCGAGATTCTCTCTCCTGTTCTTTTTAGAATCAGTTTTCAAGGAAATGAAAATATCATGAATTTGTGGAATTAAAAATATTTGATGGGTTTCTCTCCATTGCAGTTATCATTACAGAAACTCAAACTATCTCATCCTTGGCCAGTGGTAGCCTCCTCAAGTTCACTCTTGATCCCTTTTGGCATTACCCTACTAGTTTTTCACAGCTTCTCTGTAGGCTGACATAAAGATGTCCCAAGCTTATCTTGTACATTTCCTGGCTCAGATCTGGAACTGGTCATTACTCCAGGAAGCCTTGGGCCCAAAACTGATTCTTTGAGAAGACCAATGAAATAAATAAAGCTCCACAAAAGCAACAAACACACATGAATATAAAGAAAAAATAAAAGTGAAACATAACTATAATTACGACAAAGATTTTAGAACTGATTGATGGATGCTCTGGAACAGATGTACATTGAATGGATATGTGGATGAAATACATAATTTTATAGGACAATAAAATTTACCAGAACTAAGCTCAAAAAAGATAGAAAAATGGAGCAGATCAATTACTTAAGAAGAATTAAATTATCAGAGTCTTTCTCTAAAACCACCAATCCCAATTAATTTTTCAGGAAACTTCTCCCAAACATTCAAGGAAAAGACACACACTGTGTCTTCTTATACATACATATTTTATACAAACTGTTCCAAAATTTTTTTAAAGACAGTGTAACATTGATAGATAAGGATAGTTCAAGAAAAGAAAGTAGTAGTTGACTCTCACTCTTAAAAAATGCAGAAAACCTAAATAAAAACAATAGCAAATAAATAAGTAACGTATGAGAAGAAAATCATTATAACAAAATTGGGTTTATCACAAGAAATATGAATCATTTAATGAGAAAGTATATCAACTTAATTTACCACATTAACTGATTAAATGAAACAATAATGCTACTTATTAGTTAGTCCTCTTAATTATATTGTACTGGAGGTATTAGCCAGTGTAATAAGACAAGAAAAAATATACAAGAGGTATAAGAACAAGAAAGGAAAAAAACAAAACTTTAACTTTTGATATGATTATCTACTAAGAATCTCAAAGAGACTCTATAGCCAAATTACTATAATTAATAAGAAACTAGTAGTTAAACTTAAGGCCAACATACAAAAATTTTGTGTTTTTTTAAAGGAAGTTTTATTTTTCAAAATGTACAGCTGGTGGGACTGTTGTTCATGCATCTTCACCAATAGCTGGGACATCCCCACCTTTGGTGTTTCTGGTATAAATTATCTGAGCTCTGTGCTTTGAATCTAATTTAACAAGTCCTTTACTAAGGAGCTCCTGGCCAAGGAACCACAGACCTTCAGTTTCTCAGAGACAACAGCTGGGACTGTAGGTTTATAGTTGGGGACTTCCTTACAGAGTTTGTCATATGTTGCTTTATCAAACAAGAGTAGGTTTTTGAGCTTGTGCTGAACTTTGCCTTTGGACCACTTTTTCTTTTTGGTCTTGCCCCCAGATTTGTTCACTGGGTCTTTGTCTTTCTTGGCTGACTTTCCAGCACCTTTCTTCTTCTTGTTCTTGGGCAGCACAGTGAAACTCAAAGAGCAGTTGCTACCATGGCTGCCTCAATAAGGTATCGGACAAAAAGGCCAACATACGAAAATTAATTGCATTCTAATACATTGCCTTTCCCAAGCTACAAAATGGAAATGAATGAAAAAGATATTTAGAAATAGACAAAGTATTTTTATCAAAAGACATTAAGGAAGGATAAAATAAATGGAGAGATACATTATGCTTATGGCAAGATACACTTGATAATATCAAGATGTTGTCCTTTCCAGATTAGTCTATAAATTCGGTGTAATTCCAACCAAAATCCCAATGAATACATCATGGAACTTGGTAAACCAACTCTATAATAGGTATAAAAAAGAAAAAGACCAAGAATAGATCTAAAAGACAGGATGATAGCCCCTCGACAATGCTGACCTTCTAACCCCCAGAACCCGTGAGTACGTTAGGTTGTAATGCAAAGGAGAATTAAGGCTGCTAGTCAGCTCACTGCGATGGGGAGGCTGTCCTAGACTGCCTGGGTAGACTCACTGTAATCACCAGTGTCCTTATGAGTGGCAGAGGGAAGCAGGAGACAGAGAATCGGAGGGACAGCAGCATAAGAAGGACTTAGCCCAATGTTGCTCACTCTGGACGGAGTCAAAATGCGGGAAGCCTGTAGAAGCTGGAAGGAACAAGGACCAGTTCTTTCCTAAACCTCCAGAAAACAACGTAGTCCGGTCATCACCGTGATATTATCCCAGTGAGACCTATTCAGACCTATTCCGACTTCTGAGCCATAGAACTTATAGTAAGATAGTAAATTCATATTGTTTTTAAGCATTGTTTGTGGTAGTTTGTTACAGTAGCAATAGGAAATTAATCACAATAGACAAGATGGTTTCAAAAAAAAAAACAAAGAGGAAGGACTTGTCCTACCAACACACAAACTGATTTTAAAAATACAGAAATTAAACCCTGGCTGGTGTGGCACAGTGGATTGAGCACCGTTCTGTGAACCAAGGGGCCACTGGTTTGATTCCCGGTCAGGGCACATGTCTGGGTTGCCAGCCAGGTCCCTGGTAGGGGGCGCACAAAAGGCAACCACATATTGATGTTTCTCTCCCTCTCCTTCTCCCTCCCTTCCCCTCTCTCTAAAAATAGACAAATAAAAAACTTTTTTTAAATATAGAAATTAAGGTAGTGTAGGACTGGTGTCGGGATAAGAGACAGAGAGTCCAGAGCCAGACTGCACGTGTATGGAAATTTGATATGTGACATGACAGATCACTAGGATAAGAATAAACTGTACTGTAGCTCTCCCAGCTCACATTTGACCTACAGCCACCTGGGAGAAAATAACCTCCCCTGCAGTTTCCAGGCTCTCCTGGCAGGTGTGATGCTTCAGCGCATCTGCGGCCAGGCTGTTTGTCAAGCTTGTGCAGCCACCTGTTCAGGTCTAGAGTATCAAAGGTCGCTATGCCACTGCTCTTTATTCTGCTGCATCTAAACAGAATAACCTGAACAAGGAGAAAAGGATGTGTTCAGAGCAGCACAAATGTTAAAGGAATCCAAAATGACTGCTTCGATTATGAATCCCCATGTAAAGCGTTCCATTAAAGTGAAAAGCCTGAATGATTCGACCACAAAAAGAGAGGTTTCCCCCCTCACATCCAACCTGATCAATTCACTTGCTGAAAATGGTCACGTGCACAATACCCCAGGCATCAGTTCTGCCTTTCCTACCAAGGTGAGAGCCCACTGCGGAGAAGTCCCATGCACGGCGACCTCTGCACCTCCTTTAGCTGAGGCCACTCTTTCTGAACTACAAATGGTCCCAAACAGCTTCCTAGGTAAAAGTCAAATATTGAAATCAGAAGTTAAGTTTGATCTGTCAATCATGGGTGGAATGACTGTGCCTATTAGAGAGAAATATGTTGATATGTCTGTGAAAACCAAGGTTCAGAAGTTGAGCAACTTTATGTGGGAGGTTTTCTGAAAGTGTTGATTTTTCTGTCAGTGAAAATCCTTTATTACTTTATTTTATTTTATTTTATTAATCTTCACCCTAGGACATTTTTTTTTCATTGCTTTTAGAGAGAGAGGAAGGGAGAGAGAGAAACACCTACACAAGAGAGAGGTACCGATGGGCTGCCTTCTGAATGCACTTGGACTGGGGACTGGCACCTGAGCCAGGTATTGAGCCCACAACCCAGGTATGTGCCCTGACTAGGAATCAAACCCAAAACCTTTTAGTTATGAGATGACACTCCAATCAACTGAGCTACACCAACCAGTGCTGTCAATGAAATTCTTAAACTTGCAGCAACAATAAAATGATTCCTAATGGAACATTTAAAAAAAAAAGAATAAACTGTAATATAAATGATGCCCAGACAATGGATATTTTGGTAAATTGACTTAAAAAATGCCAGCAATCAGTCCTGTCTCTGTCACCTACAGAGTGGATAGTGGGGGAATTATAAACACAAAATTCAAGGTTCTATGGCATAAGGAAGGAAATAGAAGGGGGGAGGAGTACACAGGGAAATCCACTGTTTTGTAATGGATTTCTTAAGCTAGGGGCTGGGTACAAGGGTGTGTATTAATCTATGCTCCTATTCATGTGTCCAAATAATGTCATAAATGTTAAGTATACATAGAAAAAGTAAATAAAACAATAAATCACAGCTAAACTCCAAAGAGGAACTTAAAGGCTATGATGCAGAAAGAAGTTTAAGGGCTTGAACCATGAAGACGTCCCTCCCGTGGGGTGACACCCCAGCTCAACTCCTTACCCCGAAAATCACTCAGAGATTCTGCCCTGGAGCTGACACAGAGAACAGATTAAAAGCAAAACAAAACAATAAGGTACAATTTAAAAAGCTAAAGGAACAGTCTGTAATGAAGGTTAATGTCAAAACAGGAGAAACAAATGAAAACACAAACATTTAAACACTGGTACCGCATTTCATAGATGGTGGCTTCTGTACCCCACCCCAGCGCCATGGGCCACTCTCAAGGGTGGGGTTCCATCATATTGAGATAAATCTCTCCTGCCCTCCTCACAGCACAACACTGGTGAGAGAGCTGCCACCAATTCCTAGTGCAGTTTACAAAACAGTAAACATCCTTCTCAGTGATTTCATGATTGCTGATATCAAACAAAACAAAACAAAACAAAACAAAACAAAAAAAACAAAAAAACCCCACTTTCGATGAAGACAGAGCTAGAACAGGGAAACAACGATCCTTCAGTTTCTGTCCCCAGAGTGCTGCAGGTGCTGGGTGTCACTGGCCCCAGTGCAGAGCAAAGGTGAAGGGCTTGCCGGCCCAGGGCAGGGGCAGGAATCCAGCTTTTCTTCAGGTTAAACAGGAATTGGGAAAACTCCCAGTGCCTGTCCACTGGTAAGAAGAATTAAATCCGTCTCTGATGGTTTGATGATCAAGTTGCTTTCCACTGGTTTCGCAAGCCTACCTCTGAGCTTTGGTACACTGTGGTCCATAAATTTAATAGGAAGCAAACAAAATCAATTCAACCTGTTTCAGTCAAAGAACCATTTTATTGTAATTATTTTATTTCCTGCTCTGTGTATGTTGACATATTTCATACAGCACATTTCCTGATGCACCATTTTCAATGTTGGTTTTAAAAATAGTGTTCTACATAAATTTCCTATATTCTTATTGTTGCTTCCTTTTTGTTTGTATTTAAGATATTTCCTTTGTTTCCTCTTCTTTTATTTCAGCCATTCTATAATGCATCACAAAATCTCTAATCCATTTCTTTATTTGATAACCAAACACTTCAGAATTTTCAAAAGATTTTATTTATTTATTTATTTATTTAGTTAGTTAGTTAGTTATAGGGAGGGAGAAAGAGAGGGAGAGAAACACTGATGTGCGATTAATAGGCTGTCTCTCACACATCCCCATCAGGGGGCCTGGCCTGAAACCCAGGCATGTGCCCAGACAAGAAACTGAGTTGGTGACCTTTTGCTTTGCTGGATGATGCCCAACCAACTGAGCCACACCAGTCAGGGCTATTTTCCTAGTTTTGCTCATTGCTAGGCACCCAGGACTTTCGACCCTGGTGACATTCCATACCTGGCCTGAGGCTCCTGCTGTGCTCGTGCCTGTCTAACTGCCTGCTCCACCAGCTGGAGAAATCATACTCTCTAAGGATTTGAAAGGGGGAGCTTCTACAGGTGGTAATTCCTTAGGCCCCCAAATTATGATGGTGCATCTTCGTTTCAGTAAACAAAGAAGGACAAGCCCTGGCCAGGTAGCTCAGTTGGTTAGAGCATCGTCCTGATATGCAGAAGTTGTGGGTTCAGCCCTCAGTCAGGGCACATACAGGAATCAACCAATGAATACGTGGATAGGTGGAACAACAAATTGCTGTTTCTCTCTCTCCTTCTCTCTCCCACTCCCTGTTCTCTCTTCCTTTCCTCTCTCTCTCTCTAAAATCAATACATTGAAATTTTTAAAAACTAAAACAAAAGAAGGACACTAAAAGTCCTTGTGATTATTTAAAAGCATAATACTAGCTAAGCCTGTGAAAAATAGTCTCACAGACATTTTATCCAAATGCGAAGGGCAGATAGATGTCTGGACTGTGAGTTTGGCCCCTGGTCAGGGTGCGTATGAGAGGCAGCTGATCAATGTTTCTCTCTCACATCAATGTGTCTGCCCCTCTCTTTCACTCTCCCTTCCCCTCTGAAAATAAATAAAATCTTTAAAAAAAAAAACTGGGAAAACAAGTATTATAGGCTAGTACCTTACCCCCAGGGTGACCTTTCCTCCCCTGGCACACTGCTAGTCATGCAGTTTAGATCCCCGGGAGGAGGAGCATGGGGCTGGAGAAGAGCCTTGTATGATCCCCATACGAGCCCTTGCACACCACTCCCCTATACAATACGCCCTCAGGACAACGGGGTTCTGTTCAGCAACAAATAATCTTAGGAACAAAGCCTGAGGTCTGTTGACCGCAGAGACAGAACTTTGATCAAACTAGATGTAAGAACTAGGCTTCAGCTGTGTTTCAGCTCCAGGGTTAGAAAAGTATGAAAACCAGACAAAGTAACACCATGGCTGACATCAGGACCAGCAACGATTAATGACCCTCTACCCTAGTGCCAACCAATCAGTAGAGACCACGACCCTGCAAGTACCTACCTGGAATGCTGATGAATATTCTATTAAGATCCTCCCCTGAGATCTTCCCTAAAATTCTTGCCTTCAGAAAACAGCTTAAAACCCTTAAGGCAAGGGACCCAGTGTTCATTCTCTCTTTCTTAGAGCAAGCCCAAGACCTTCCCCCCTTTCTTCCCTTAGGTACTGTACCTTTGCTTTCTTTCTCCTAAGCTCCAACGGCCCTTCTTCTGGCTTTGTAATTTGTTTCCTGAGTACAGGCAGCCCAGCTGGCTCACTCCTTCTACCTCTGTGAATTTCTAAATAAACTTCTTGCGTTAGAGTTTTTGGCTCTGAACTCAAGAGCCAAGCTCTAACTCCACCATTAACGCAGGCGCAACATTGTCAACTCTTACTAAATTGTCTGGTTGCTTGGATGTTCCCTTCACCCAATGGGAAAATGTCACCAAATAGCTCTTT
Organism: Anoura caudifer; assembly: GCA_004027475.1. Lineage (NCBI taxonomy): Eukaryota > Metazoa > Chordata > Mammalia > Chiroptera > Phyllostomidae > Anoura > Anoura caudifer. Next base: position 203,398 of record PVKU01000359.1, on the reverse strand, counting down.
CACAACTGCAGTTGCAGAACTCACAAAAAGAATAATCAGTACAAAAACTCTTTGACGACTGCCTCTGCTCTTTGGAGAGTATGTTTGCATTATGTTAGCCTTTTCTTAAAAAAAAAAAAAAAAAAAGTAAACCTATTTCTCCTTTGTCCTTTTTCCATTGATAAAGAAATTAACAAAGCCAAACAAATAAATCCCAATTAAATACCCATCAAAATAAAATTACCAGCAAAAGTAATAAAGAATGTGGTTAATTCTTACACAGCCTGCACAAAGGGCCTTGGACAAATTTCAAAAGAATGGAATGTTGTAATTACACTTGGATTGAACGGAGTTGCGACTGGTGCTGCTAACCCTGCAGGTGAGGCCTCTCCTCACTTCTGCCGAATGAGCAGACCCAGGTGAACAGTGGAACTTTGTGTCCTGAACCGAAAGGTGTAAAGGGGAAAGCAAATTTAAACAGTCTCGCTGACTTTTTCCCTTTGCTAAAGGGCAGAATCCTTTCGCAAAACCAGTTAATCTTAAATTAGGCGATTTATTCGAAGTCATAGTTCAGATTTTACCACACTTCACACTGGGTGTTTCTGTCAGCAATTCTTTTTTAAATTAATTTTACAGAAAGGGAGAGAGAAAAACAAGAATTTGTTGTTCTACTTATCTATGCATTCACTGGTTATTTCTTGCATGTGCCCTGGCTGGGGATTGAACCTACAACCTTGGCGTATTGGGATGACACTCTAACCAACTGAGCTACCCAGGTAGGGCATATCAGTAATTCTTTTAACACAGAGGTGGACACAAGGTCTTATGAACTGACTGTCATATACATAGTCTGTGCTGTCAATGTCAAACCAGTCTTGAATTAGTCAATAGTCCAAGTTCATGAATAGTATTACTTTAGAAACAGGCAATGATACATTTAATTATTATCTCATGCCTCCAACATGAGTACAGAGCTAGTGTTCTCAAGTTGAGCTGAGAACCAAAATAAAGTTCTTTGCTGTTTAAAAAAAGGAAAGTGCAGGTGCTTAACTTTTCCTAAGTTGCTTATTCAAAAGATGTTGGGTAGGGCCCAAGGAACTGTACTTTTATGAAGCTTTCCAAGGGATCCTGCTGCAGTGGGGATAGAGCCGTCACACAGGCACTGATATGCACCATAGTACACAGTGGAGGGGGTGGGGTCCGCACGTCTGTCAAAAAAATCGGAATAAGAGAAGTTAAACCAATGACTCACTAAAGTAGTAATTAGGAAATGTTCATTGTAAAAACACCAAAAGAGTTTATAAACTGGGAGCACTCAAACCAAAGAGTGGGGGTAAGTTGTAAAGGAGACTACAGAGTGAGAAAGTGGACTCTTCTTCACGGTGACTGGCTACACCGTTACGATTTTCAGTGGTTACCTCATACCAACTTCAGGAAACTTCAAATTCTACTTATGATTTCCAAAGGCATAAGCAAGAAACAACCAGGGTCAAGTTAGTCTCACAAAATAAGCTTAATTAAGCTTTGTTTGAATGATTAAACTTGTTTCATCTGCTTCAGGAATTTCCAAGACCAGTTCCCATTTGTTTTTTATTTTCACACTCCGCACCTCAATCAGGGATAGGGGACGCTGTGCCAAGGACTATTCAAGACACAGAAGGTTCTGCATCTTTACGAAATGGCAGTTTCACTTGACAGATAAATAGTTCAGAATGACATTTTTATTTTGAGTGGTTGTTACATGGGCATATACAATTGTCAAAACCCATCTCATATTTAAGATTTGTACATTTAATTAATTATATGTTTATTTTACCTCAAAAAAGAGATTATTTTACATTAAAATATGAATATTTTGGTGTAGAATGCAAAATTTCCATTTATTATTATTTTAAAGATTTTATGTATTTATTTGTTTATTTATTTATTTATTTATCAGAGAGAGGAAGGGAGGGAGGAAGAGGGTAAGAAACATCACTCGGTTGCCTCTTGTATGCACACTGACTGGGGATAAAACCTGCAACCCAGGCATGTGCCCTGACCAGGAATCAAACCAGTGACCTTTCAACTTGCCAGACGATGCCCAGCCAGCTGAGCCACACTGGTCAGGGCCCATTTATTTTTCAGATGAACTCTGAGACTTCAAAGAAATCTCCTCTAAGAAAGACTACCTTTAGATTAGGTGGCCATTTCTAGAGAGGCAACCATTTCACTCTCTTTGGTTTAGGGATGGGGTTAGGGCTTGAAATGAAGACAGGAAGACATTTAGGAAGGGCCAGGGCTATAGTTTGAAAATCTCTGGGTTTAGAAATCCTGTGCTTCCAACGTTTTCATTCATTTCACTACCCATGACCCACTCCTCTCTCTTCTTGTCTCTTTACCTTCCTCATATTACTGGTCTTTTTACTTTAAAACACTCCAAATTCTCAAATATTTCAAGCTCCACTCCTTGTAATTAGAGATTGTTACTGAGCAGATGGTCTAACAACCCAGAGGTGCCATAGCCTAAGAAAGCGCAAAAGTCCTGGACCAGATGGCTTCACAGGCGAATTTTACCAACCATTCAAAGAACTAATACCTATGTTTCCCAAACTATTAAAGAAGAGGGAAGACTTCCAAACTCTTTTTATAAGGCCAGTATTATTCTAATTCCAAAACCAAGTAAAGACATAACAAGAAAAGAAAATTATAGGCCAATAACTCTTGATGAACATAGATGCTAAAATCTTCAACAAAATATTAGCAAACTGGATCCAGCAATACATTAAAAAGATCATACACCATGATCAAGTGGGATTTATTTCAGGGATGCAAAAATGGTACAATATTCACAAATCAATAAATGTAATACATTATAAAAACAAAAGGAAAGACAAAAATCACATGATCATTTCAATAGATGTGGAAAAAGCATTTGATAAGGTACAGCACCCATTTATGATAAAAACAATCAGCAAAATGGGAATAGAGGGAGCATCTCTCAACATAATAAAGGCCATATACAAAAAACCTACTGCCAACATCATACTCAGCAGGCCAAAGCTTAAAGTGTTTCCCTTAGGATCAGGAACAAGACAAGGATGTCCACTTTCATCACTCTTCTTCAACATAATACTGCGATCAGACAAGAAGAAGCAATAAAAGGCATCCAAATTGGAAAGGAGGAAGTAAAACTGTCATTATTCACAGACAACATGATATTGTACAAGAAAACCCTATAGGCTCCACCAAAACGCTAAACCTAATAAATGAATTCAGCAAATTAGTGGGATGCAAAGGTACCAAGAATGAGCTATCAGAAAGAGAAACTAAGAAAACAATACCATTTACTATTGCAACAACAAAAATAAAGTATCTAGGAAAAAATTTAACCAAGGAGGTAAAAGACCTATACTCAGAAAACTAGAGAACACAGAGGAAAGAAACTGAGGAAGATACAAGTAAGTGGAAGCAGACACCATGTTCATGAATAAAAATTAACATAATTAAAATGTCCATCTACCCAAGTGATCTATAGATTCAGTGTAATCCCTACTAAAATACCAATGGCCTATTTCACAGGTGTACAAAAATATTCCAAAAATGTGCATGGAACCAAAAAAGACCCCGAATAGTCTCAGCAAACTTGAGAAAGAAGAACAAAGTTAGAGGGATCACAATACCTGATGTCAAACTATGCTGCAAGGCCACTTTAATGAAAACAGTTTGGTACTGGCATAAGAACAGACACATAGATCAATGGAACAGAATAGAGAGCCCAGAAATAAACCCACGTCTTTATGGTCAATTAATATTTGACAAAGGAGGCAAGAGCATATAATGGAGTTAAAAGTCTCTTCAATAAATAACATTGGGAGAATGGACTGGTCCCTACAAAAAAAATGAAACTAGACTACCATCTTACACTATACACCAGAATAAACTCAAAATGGAGAACAGACTTAAAGAAAAGTGACACCATAAAAATCCTAGAGGAAAACACAGGCAGCAAAATTTCAGACATCTTACATAGCAATATTTGCTGTTATATCTCCTAAGGCAAGGGAAATAAAAAATAAATAAATGGGAATTACTTCAAATTAAAAAGCTTCTGCACAGCTAAAGAAACCATTATTAAAATAAAAAGGAAAATGACTGTATGGGAGAACATATTTGCCAACGATACACTGGACAAGGGTTTAGTCTCCAAAATACATGAAGAACTTACACAACTCAACACCAGAAGACAAACAATCCAATTAAAACATGGGCAAAGGACCTGAATAGACACTTCTCCAAAGAGCACATATGGATGGCCATAGACATTTGAAAAAATGCACAACATTGCTAGCCATCAGAGAGATGCAAATTGAAACCAGGAGTTATCACGTCAGACCTGCCAAAACGGCTATCATTAAATCAACAAATGAGTGCTGGCAAGAATGTGAAGAAAAAGGAACCCTAGTGCACTGTTGGTGGGAATGCACACTGGTCCAGCCACTATGGAAAACAGTATGGAATTTCTTCAAAAAGTTAAAAATGGAACTGCCTTTTGACCCAGAAATTCCACTGCTGGGACTATGCCCTAAGAATCCCAAAACACCGATTCAAAGGAATTTATGCACTCCTATGTTCATAACAGCACTATTTACAATAGCCAAGATTTGGAAAGAGCCTAAAATGCCCAACAGTAGATGAGTGGATAAAAAAACTTTGGTACATTTACACAATGGAATACTACGTAGCAGTAAAAATGAAGGAATTCTTACCTTTTGCAACAGCATGAATGGAACTGGAGAGCATTATGCTAAGTGAATAAGCCAGTCGGTGAAAGACAAATACCATATGATCTCATCTATAGGTGGAAACTAATGAACAAAATAAATTCATGAACAAAATAGAATTAGAAGCATAGAAACATGGACCAGAATGACAGCTGTAAGAAGCAACGAGGGAGGTAGGGGCTGACTGAAAATAGGTGAAGGGATTAGCCAAAGAACATATATGCATGACCCATGGACATGGACAATGGTATGGGGACTATGGGAGTGGGAGACAGCCTGGGTTGAGGGGGTCAAGGGGGGAAAATTGGGACAACTGCAATAGCATAAGCAATAAAATATTTTTGAAAAAAGAAAGCGCACATTGCAAGCATCTTTTTCACTCAAAAATGTGTTTTAAAAGGTTATCAGCTGCAGGGACTGGTTATAGATTGAGAATGAATCTAAGAATTATGAAAATCCACATTTACTGACTTTGTAACAAGAGTGGAGAGTAATGTGGGTTATTAGCAAGGGTTAGAGAAAACAATAGTCACTGCATTCAAGACGCCCTTTTCAGCTCTTGCGGCATCTGAAGCATAGTCTGGGTCCAAGGGCTCTGGGCAAGTTATTCCACTTCCTGCTTGGAAACTCGGGTGCCCTCATCTCTAATACTGGGGTAAAGGGTACACTTAAGCTTACAGATTTAATTAACACGTATTACTATGCTTCACAGATTGCAAAGCCACACAGTTATGAAAGAATATACTGAAACGTGTGTAAGTAATACCCTTGAACAAAGGCGACGCGAAAGCAGCACAACACAAGCCAAAGGCTGCCCAATACTGGAAGCCATCCAGCCCGCCCTCATCCCAATCCCAACAGCCCTTGCGGTATCAGCCCCCAGAGACCTGCCCGCCCCGAGGCAGGGCGGAGCCGGGAGCACCCGCCAGCGCCACGCCCCCTTCGGGCCCTCCTCCCAGTCTTCCGTCGCTACTAGAGGGCCGGAAATGGCTCAGAACAGAAGTTTTTGGTAAGTTTTGGTTTCTTACCTGCTCGGCAGAACCCAAAGCCTCCAGCTAGCCCCGCCTCCTGACACTCCGACCCAGCGAATGGAGGAGAGCGCAAAGGGGCGAAAAGGTTCTGATTGGCGCAGCGTGTATTTACACTCTCGCTTGCCCAGGAGCGTGGACTTAGTCCGCCACTTCCTTGGTTGCCGTCCTCCTCTGAGAGGAGGAGTCTCCTGGGCCCTTCTATTTGGGCGGCTCCGTGTTAGCTTGCTGCCTATTGGGAGGTGTGTTGAAGTTTCCTGTAGGAGATGTCGGAAAGTAAATTCGCAGACCGCAGCGACATAAGCGAGGAGCAGGTGTCTGGAGCTACAATCATCGCTCAGGCCCTGAAAACGCAAGTACGATTGACCTACGCGTAAGGAAAGGCTCCTACGGAAGCCGGCGGGGGCCGAGATGTGTTGGAGATGAGGAGTGCGGTGGGGTGGGAGGGTGGGAGGTTCGCATGAGGTTTTTCCTTTTAGTGCCCCGGGAGTGGGGGGAACTTTGTAGCTGTGACCGGAGCATAGACCTACCTCCCCCTGTTCTTCGCTTCCCAGGATGTGAAGTACATGTTTGGCGTCGTAGGCATCCCAGTGACTGAAATCGCCGCTGCTGCCCAGCAACTGGGCATCAAATACGTCGGGATGAGAAATGAGCAAGCAGTAAGTAGGGACTTTGGGAGCCAAGTGCATGTTAATGATTAATAATAACGGCAGATATTCATTGCAGACTCTCAGTGCTTACGACTATTCTAATACTTTACACGAATCAATCACAACAATTTTATGAAACAGGACCTATCAATCTTAGTTGACAGATAAGAAAAGTGAGACACAAAGGGGTGAAGTTGTGAAGTTGCCTGAGGTGACAACTGTTACGGTGGATTCAGGGTTTAAATCCGGGTGTTCTGAGTCTGAAGTCCATGCTGTTAACACTGCACTGTTTTGCTCTGCCCAGTGGAGAGTGTCAGAATTGGGACAGTTTCCAGGGCTGAATCTGGTTCCTCTGAACTTCACTCTCATAATTACCTGTTATGTGTTTATTTCTGTGTATTATTTGTCTGGTCTGACTTTCCTATTAGTCTGTTAGTTCCCAGAGGGTGAGGATATTTTCTTCTTGACATATCTGGGTCCCCTAGGGGGTTCCTGCACACGATAGGTACCCTGGGAGTACCCGCGCTATGAGTGCGTGAGTGGGTGAAGGCCAGATCTCATATAGTAGGTGGCTCTGCGCGGTGGCCTGTCACAGACAGTACAGCCGTGATTGGAACTTGGGAGTCCTAACTCCCAGTCCCGTGCTCGTTCTACCACATTACATGGCCGCCTTTCTTAGGGGCTTGTTTGGAACCACGAGAAAGGAAAATAGGACATTTTGTCAACTCAGCCTCCCCGCTCTCAGAAATGCTGGATTCAAGATCAAGAGTCCACTTCTGCAATGCCATATACCACCAGTTCATCAAGCTAACTGTTCCTGCTTTCCATTCCCACTGTTGCCCTGAAATTTGGGCTCTTTCCTCCTCTTGTCCAGACAGCTACCTCAATCTCCCTAAGCGGTGCCCTTCCTCTGCCATCAGATGTGATTTCCTGAAGAGCAGGAATTATGATTCATTTGTTATGTCCCCATAGTCCCTGGCTTTTGCATGATGTGGGTGCTTAGTACATTTTTGTTATTTTTTTTATTAATTGAATGGCATTCCTTATCTAGAAAATTTGAGAATTGTAGAGGTTTTTTTTTTTTATTTTAAAACTAATAGGTCTTGAGTTTGTGTTGCTTCTACCTTCTGCTTTTCTTAGTCGGAACAACATTCTGTTCTTTCATCTGGGTGAGAAGATGAAGCTAATGACCTGTTAATGGGACTTACATTTTACTGCTTTTCTTAGTGGTGGTACATCTAGTTTCTTCACACAGCATATATTTATTGAGTGCGCATTACATGCCAAGTGCTATCTTACATAACCTGTGGGAGATATAATGAAGCCGTGAGGCCTTGATCTTAATGTTGATCACAGTCTGGGAAGGTGAGGGCAGTGCACACAGAAAAAATTTATCTAGTGTAGTAACTCAGAATAGGTATATGTATAATGGACAGAACATTTAAAGAGTGACCAGTTCTCTATGAGTAGGACAAAGAAGATTACCTGTCAAGGCAGTGTGTGTTCATGCTGTTCCATCAAGACAGCCTGAGGACGTGATGGCCTGTCAGACTGCCTGTGTAGGCAGGGGCAAGGCTGTAGAGAGTCAATGGCTGGGAAAGGAGTGTGGCATTTTTCAGTAGGCGCTGGATGAGACTGTAAAGGTTTCTATAAATAGGTGAACCACATAATTAGGTTTTACATTAGAAAGATGATTTTGGTGGTAGCACAGAGTATGGATCCAAAAGGCAGCTTGAAGTTTTATTTCAGCCCCCGTAAGTTTAGCTGTGGGCCTCCTTAGATCCGAGGTCCTTTGTTAGATGCTGGATATGGAGATGAAGGGCACTTCCTGTCCTTGAGGGGCTTATAACCCAGCTGTGGAGACAGACACAAACAAACAGTTTTATCATAATGTGGTAAATACTGTGTTTGAGATATAGCAAAGGTGCTTTGGAAGTCCAGAAAAAGGTACCCTGCTCAGCCGAAGACTTCAGAGTTTCCTGGAGGAGGTGATGCCCAAGCTATTTTGAAGGATGAGTAAACATTAACCATCTGGGAAGGAGAGGAGAAGCTCTTCTGGAGATGATTTCTAGGTTTGCGCTTGCTTAACTGAGTAGGTGGATCATGGTGCCACAGGCTCAGGTAGGGAATACAGAGAGAAGAGCCAGTGTGGTGGGAAAAGGTGATGAGTTCAGATTTGGACATAATTAGTCTGAGATGCCTGTAGGACATTCTGAGTGCACATGCCCCACAGTCAGTCTGACTCTTTCCAGCGTCCAAATAGTGTTCTTGTTGCAGCAGATATTTCATTTTATGCATTGCATTTCACAGCAGCTGCCTTGTTATTGGCCTGATGTGCAGAATGAAGAGGTGATAAGGGCCCATAGAGAACAGTAACACGGAAAAAGGACAGAGCCTTTGTGCAGTTTCAGCTTCTTAGTTGGGCATGCGGTAGTGGTACCAGTTAGATTATGGTTCATTGTCCTTAATGTGGATTTATTTAAGTTCAGTATATCATATATAACATTGAATGGAGGTTAGAAAATACCCAATTTAATATTATTTCAAAAAAAAGAGCAAATAATAACTGGAAAAAATTATGTCGCAGACTAAGAAGAAGGATTTTTCCAGGTTATCTTGTATTTAATTAAGCACCTCCCCTTTGATCCTATTATGAGCTGCAATACAGTTTAACAGGAGCCCTGGCTGGTGTGGCTCAGTGGATTGAGTGCTGGTCTGCGAACTGAAGGAACAGTTCAGTTCCCAGTCGGGGCATGTGTCTGCGTTGCAGGCCAGGAAGGTGTGAGAAGCAACGGATTGATGTATTTCTTACATGATGTTTCTCTCCCTCGCTTTCTCCCGCCCTTCCCCTCTCTCTAAAAATAAATAAAATAATTTAAAAAATTTTTAAATAAAAACTAACCATGAAGGAAATCTCAACAAATCTCCAAGTACTGAAAATATACTGTATATATAACTTGAGCATTTAGAAATTAACTAGAATTCAATAACAGAAATATAACTAGAATATCCCCAAACCTCTGAAAATTAAATAACACATTTGGTACTTTGTAAATATTTGAAAAGTTTAATAAAATCAATAAGCCTCAGGGTAGCCTGATCAAGAATAAAAGAAATGATACAAATTACTAATATCAGGAATTAAAAAGGAGACTATGGACCAATATTTTGAAGAAGAAATCACAATGAAAATAGAAAATATTTTGAATTGAATAGTAATGACAAATGAGATACCAAACTCCTGATAGCTAAAGCAATTCTCAAAGGAAATAGTTTCAAATGAGTCTGTTAGTGAAGAAGTTCAAAAACCAATGTTCGAAGTTTACATTTTTGAGAAGCTAGAAAAAGAAAACCAAATTAAACCCCAAAGTAAAGGAGTGAAATAATAAATATAAGAGCATAAATAAATGAAATAGAGAACAAATGAACAATAGAGAAAAATCAGTGAAACCAAAAATTGGTTCTTTGAAAAGATTGATAAGTTTGATAAATCCCTAGCAAGACTGATGAAGAATGAAAGAGAAAAGATACAAATTACCATATTAGGAATAAAAAAGATCACATTCCTATTGATCCTGAAGATATTTAAGCAATTGTAAGAGGATATCATGAATAAACTAGATCATATGGACAAATTTCTTAAAAAAACTAAAAAATTAGATTTAATATCTAAACTATTATTTGAAATTAACAAGTAGAACATTACTTGATAAAATGGAAGGTGTTCCAATTCCTCCTTTACAGTTAAGTTCTGACCTCTGTAGTAAATCGTTGTATGTGTACTTACTGTAAGGATCTCACATGCTTAAGTCTCAGTGTTTTTTCTTTGTAGGCTTGTTATGCTGCCTCTGTGGTTGGATATCTGACAGGCAGGTAAACTAAAAGTCTATGTTTTGCTTCAACTTCTTTTAAAGGCTATATCCTAAATTGTCTAAGAAAATACTTTATAAATGTAAAATGACAAACTGAATTATGAAGATACCTTTTCTGTGGCGTTTTAAGCTTAGAAAGTCATCTAGGGTAAAACATTCAAGTTCAATTTAAAAATTGGGCAGAACACTACATTTCAGAATTACTTTCTGTCAAAGATTAATTGATATTACATTTGTTAAAAAATTTTTAAACCCTTCTCTTTTTCATACAAAAATGTACTCAGCAGTCAAAACTTTACTTCTGTATGCAGTCAACGTGATTTAGCCAAATGTAATAGGAACAAAATAGGAAGAGTTTAATGAAATACAATGTGAAGATGACAGTTACCTTATTTCTTGCAGGAAGACTGATACCTTTCTCTCTTTTTTTCTGTAATGCAAAAATATTTTAATAATTGTTTTACCAATTGTAGAAAACAGATAGAAAAGATCTATCTGTCCTTCCTTTGAAATCCAAGAAAGTTATCATGTTTCACCCTAAGTGTTGTGAATCAAGTATTGCATCTGACCCACTGATTAATAACAAATTGTTTTTGCTTTTAGGCCAGGAGTATGCCTTGTTGTTTCTGGCCCTGGTCTCGTGCATGCCTTGGGTGGTATGGCAAATGCGAACATGAACTGCTGGTAATTAGATTGTTCTTACTAGAAACATTTTCTTAAAAATGTTAGCGCGTGATTTTACCTGGTGGAGCGATTGCCGATCAAGGGTGGGAAGACTTGGAATCAAGTATTTAAGAGAATGTTTAGTAAAAAATTAAATTAAGAAGAGTATCAGGAAGAAAAATTAAAATCTATCAGTAATTCTTTTACCTAGAGGTAAACGCTGTTGGAATATACACACGTATACAGGGGTGGACAAAAGTAGATTTACAGTGGTTCATAGGGAAAAGACATGCAGGTTATGATTATTACAATAGCTTTATTAACTCAAAAGAATGTCACAATGGCAAAAAAAAAACCAACAACCTACTGTTGCCCATCCCTGTATATCTATATATATGTAATGTATGTCAATAGTTCTCTTTAAGTGAAGAATTATTTTTTAAAGATCACAGATCAGTGTGCAAAAATGTATTCAGTTCTTCATCTTTTCTTGCATAATTAGCAAGACAACTGAAATTTTTATATTTATTGAATTTGTCTTATAAGTTACTTTTTGACCTCGTCTTTAACCCTGTTTCTGGTACTTTACCAATAAGATTATGTTAAAGGGGATTATCTTGTCATCAATTCATAAGGTGTTTAAATTTTCTAGTGGGAAGAGCATTCTTTTCTTTTTTGCCCTGCGTTTCCTACAGTTCTTTTTACCCTTCCTTCCTAGTCTTTCTCTTTCTTATTTACTTATGGGTCTGATATTTTTTGAGTAAACTTAGCTTTGCTATATCTTTTTTTTTTCCTTGAAAGATAAGAATGTTTTTGCTGAGGATTTTCTCTCATTCTGTCATTTTCAAAGACTTACTTAGGAAAGTGTGGGAAAAAAATTTTTCTCCTCTTAATCCCCAGAATAGTAGGAAGGGCATAAAAATTCATTTTACATTACCACAGCTAGAGGTTTAGCATCAGCATCCAAAAGGGGTGGAGGAGAGAGAGGCATGGAGGAAAAATATTTACTATAAATTTCAGATTTTTCTGAAATTGAGGAAGAGTTTTCTCACATTAGGTTATTTCCTAAATTTTAAATCTACAGTTTTTAAGAGAAAATGTTACTCTCATTCTGTCTCTCTTTTTAACATTTATTGAGTGTTTATTATTTATTGGCTACTCTGCTGAGTGTTTTACAAGTTGAGCTCATTTGTAATTCTCTAAAAAAAATGAATATTTCAGGCCCTTGGTTGTGATTGGTGGGTCCTCGGAAAGAAGCCAGGAGACGATGGGAGCCTTCCAGGAGTTCCCTCAGGTACCCGACTTTGCGATTCTCCTCTAGAGATTCAGATTTATGGAGATGAAAAGTTACAGTTGTATGTCAACTGTAACTTTTCAATAAATAAATGTAACAAGATTTGTGGAGAAGAAATAAAAGGTTCTGTCTGCAAAATAAATAATTAGAAGGAAAGAAAATTACCTGACGTCATTTAAAGGTATATCCCTGAACTACAGGACCGTTTCTGCATGGATATTAAGGAAACTTAGACTCTGCTTAGGAGCCATCTTCCAAGAAATACACCTTTTTGTCAGGCTTTTAAACTCTAAAAACAGGTTCCTCAAAGAGCCAAGATAATACAGGAATAAAAGTGGTTTTGGACTGTGCCTCTCAGACTTTGGGAAAGTAAAAGTTGAGAGGAAAAATCCTATTCAAAATGACAATCAGTAGACTCTGGACAAGTTCATTTTTATTTTGGAAGGCTAAAGAAAAGAATTTGAAATTTTTTAAGAACTTGAAAGAATTTATGAACGAATGCTACAGTTTTAAGGATAGTTTTAGAGAGCAAATAGGTGAGAGTGAATGATTAACACTTAAGACATGATTAATTCGAGCACTTATAGCACAAAGTTAAAACCATTAGGCAAAGTATAGTGGCGTATCAGAAATCACTGTGAGAACTTCAAAATATAAACATAATTTTGTATATGATTTAAATTAGATCTTGATATAGGTTCCTGAAAATGTTATATTTTTATACTCTTGAAAGGGAATTGATGTTTTAACAGTAGAGAATAACAGCAGTTATTTAAAAGATGCTAATATACATATTTGAAAAGTAAGTAGAGCAGATAAGTTATTTAAAAGGAAATTTAAAGTTACTACAAAAACTTTATAAATGAAGAAAAGCAGCTCTGGCTAGTGTGGCTCAGTGGATTGAATGCCAGCCTGTGAACCAAAGGGTCGCTGATTTGATTCCCAGTCAGGGCACATTCCTGGGTTGCAGGCCAGGTCCCCAGTGTGGGGCTCACTAGAGGCAACCACACATTGATGTTTCTCTCCTCTGTTTCTCCTTCCCTTCCCCTCTCTCTAAAAATAAATAAATAAAATCTTTTAAGAAAAAATGAAGGAAAGCAGAGGATAATGTCTATTGTAAATATTTTTCCCGAAAAGGAAAATAATAGAAGTTTATTAGATGAAATTAAAAGGTTGAAGAGAAAGATCCAGACATCTGTTTCTTGTGGAACTATGTAAAACTAAATGATGTGACTGTGAACAGGTTGAAAGTTAGGGAGTCAGCTTAATTCTCTCATGTTTGTGGGGCTAAGATTGCCCATGTTCCGAAGATTTTACACTAAAATGTATTGAGAGAAACCCTTGTTATATGTTTCAGAGTACATTAAACAGTGAAAAATTAACACAACTGAATGTACATGACCTGAACAGCATACCAGGAAAATATATAACAGGAAAACCGGCAGCGATGTTAGAATAGATTATTATTATAACAAGATGTAGCATGAAGTTGTGTGGAATTTCTGGATCCAAGGATATACTTACTTAATTTTTATAAGACATTGTCAACTTCCCCTGCTGTTTCTACTCTTACCAGCAGTTTGAGAGAGTGCCTGTTTGCCTGTGTTGTGATAGATGGCTGCATATTACCTGAGTTTTTCGTTTTTTCCAGTCTGAGAAATGAAAATGGTATCTTGTTTGGATTTGCTTCCTGAATCATACTGAGGCAGAAATCTGATTGTGCTTTGCATAGGCTTTTAAGAAACAGTCCATTGTGGAGGAGGTGGGGAGGTGAAGGTGGAAGAGGGCATAGGGGGATAAATGGTAATGGGAAAAAATACAACAAAATAAAAATAAATTTAAAAAAACAGTCCAGGTGATACATTATTTCCATTTTGCCTCTGAACCCCCTAGAAAGTAATGACTTAACATTTTGTCTTCCTTTTGAAGAGTAATATGATCTGCGAACTGAATTTTAAGTGATTTTCTTTTTGTATATAGGTTGAAGCTTGTAGGTTGTATAGCAAGTTTTCTGCCCAGCCAAGCAGCATAGAAGCTATTCCAGCTATTATTGAAAAGGTACAGTATTTACAGATCCTCCAGATCAACTGGATTTTCTCAGTTGCTTATACCTGTGTCATTTTTATTCTCAATTGAATGAGTAACAATTTAGAACATATTCAGATAATTAAAAAAGACATTGTTAAAGAACTATATACATTTTAATGCCCAGTGCTATTATATTTAATCATAGAAACATAAAATGTCATTTTTGAAAAAGAAGTTTCTCCTGTACTTTAATAACTGTCGAAAAAGTAAAAAGAAAGATATGATGGAATCCTGGGTGTCCTTTCTCTTACACTTTTGCAAAAGATTATTTTTGAAAATTAGTACTAATGCATATAAGACTGCCTCTTAGTGGGTTAAGTTACATTTGAGTTTTGTCAAAACCATGTGTTACAGAAATCATTTGACACATGTTACAACATGACAGTCACTGAAAGCTGCCAGGTCGTTAGGATTAGAAAGCAGGTTATGTTGTTATGAAGACTTGGCAAGCAGAGCCTAGTGGAGAATTGCTAAGACTAAAGTGTAATAGAATGTGAATTTTAAAGCTCTAAGTGAGTATTTACTTTCTTATCTGTCTCCTTTTAAAAAAAAATCCCTTTTAAAATACAGCTGACCGTTGAACAAAAAGGGTTTGAACTGCTCAGGTCCACTTGTATGCGGTGTTTGTTTATTTTTTTCCCCAATAAATATGTACAGCCCTGGTTGGTGTGGCTCAGTGGATTGAGTGCTAGCCTGCAAACCAAAGGGTTGCTGGTTTGATTCCCAGTCAGGGCACATGCCTGGGTTGCGGGCCAGGTTCCCAGTAGAGGGAGCTCTAGAGGCAACCAGACATTGATGTTTCTCTTTCTCTCTCCCTTCCCCTCTGTCTAAAATAAATATTTTAAAAAACATACATACAGTACTGTAAATGTATATTCTCTTCCTTATGATTTTTCTAATAACAGTTTCTTGTTTAGTTTATTGAAGACTACAATATATAATACATTTACCATACAAAATATGTGTCAGTTTGACTGTTTATGTTACTGAGGAGGTTAACATCAGGCTATTAGTAGTGAAGTTTTGGGAGAGTCAAAAGTTACACTTTTTGATTGCATGGGAGATCAGTGCCCCAACCATCGCATTGTTTGAAGGGTCAACTTTATATAGAATTAATACAACATACTTAAAATTTAATCAAAATTGTTTACTTCTCCAACTAATGATGTTCAGAAAAATTAGAACTGAATATTTATTTAGCAATTTTATTTTTGAGTGGAATACAATAATAAGGATTGAGATTTTTACAGCATTTTCTTCTATTTGTAATAAATTTAGGCAGTAAGAAGCAGTATTTACGGCCGTCCAGGTGCTTGCTATGTTGATATACCTGCAGACTTTGTGAACCTTGAAGCAAATGCGAATTCTATAAAGTGAGTAATAGTTATGCTAGATTTTTTCTTAATTGTGTTATTATAATACTTACCTTTAAAATCTGCTTAGCAGCTTAGAAGTTAATCATTTGTCTTAACTTTTGATGGTTTAAAATTAAACCTAATCCTAGCCAAAGGGTTTCTCTTAATTAAAACGGTATTATTTAGTAATTATTTTGGGATTTAATTACTAAATTGAATACTTGGAGCTTCCTGAACTCCTCATTTAATATTCTTTCAGTGCCCACAGATAATGCATCCTCATCAATGCAGTGTGGTTATTTAGAGTCTTCATAGTATAAACCAAAACATGAGGAGACTGTTGAAAAACTGTTAGAACACAATATAAACAATTTTAGTCTGTCTCAGTGATTTAAAAATATTCCAATACCAGCTGTCTAGTCCTTAAATAAACACTAAGTGAACAGTAAGTGTAAGAAACATTAAAAAAAAAAAACAAGAAAACATTTTCCACTGGCATCTAAGTCACCCCTGATAAGCATGTGTGCTTGGGCTATTCCTGGGTACCCATCTCCCTGGGTACCACTTAGTACATTCCTGCTCTCATGGGCCAAGTACCCTTCTGGTGACTACAGAGAGAAAGTGGGCATTTCTGTACATTTAATATACCAAGGAGTGGTTTCTCTTGGGAGAGTCAGACCAAAAGGACAGCTATTCTACATAATACCTGAGCATGACTCTCAAAATATTATTGGGCAGGGTGAAAGAGAGATGAGCCTCAGGTAAGTTAACTCTGTAAGTCTTCTTTAAAAATTCTATAAACATTCAAATGTCTTTTTTTTGGTATTATAGTGCCCAAGGTTTGAACAGTATGGTGTTTATTAATTAGAGTAAACAAAATAAAACATTGAGGACTTGGTGTCCAGAAATGTTTAACTGTACAGTTTTAATATTTCCTTTACTAATGCATATTGTCGTACTAAAATATTGACTTACCCAGTAAGTGGAACCACAGCGAGGTAGTTGGAAGCATGGACTCTGGAGACAGAATGAACGAGTTCAGTCCAGTCACTGCCCCATGCCCTGGTCCCTGGGCAAGTCACTTACATTCTGGGCTTTTTCCCCCCAGTGGTGAAATGGAGATAATGGTAATACCTAACCTCATTGTTTTGAAATTTAAATGAGAATAAGTGGCACATTGTAAGTATTAAATATTGGTTTTTAGTATGTTTTCACTATTACTACAACAGCTACTGCTATTAAAATGTTAAGCCATTAACTCAAATTTACTATCAGTGAATTACTCATTTGACTATTAGATGACACTAGTGAATAACTTAATTTACTAGATGTGATAAAGATACAGTTGTATGGATGAAAGTCTTTGAGCTACATAGGGAAGTTTTTTTAAAAAGTCTTGATGCCTATAATTTACTTTAAAATGATTGAGAAAAAAATATTTACATGTTTGTTTGTGTGTGTATGTGTGAAGCAAGTGTGGAAAAATGGTATTAGTTGTTGAATCTACATAGTGAGTATATGGAGTTTATTGTACTGCTTTTTTCCTACCTTTTTATAGATTTGATATTTTCACAATAAAAACTTTGAAAGTGGGTCTCCTTTAATCAGCAGGAATCTGTTATTTCCAGGTACGTGGAGTGCTGCCTGCCCCCTCCTGTTAGCATGGCGGAAACTTCTGCCGTACGCATGGCAGCGTCTGTCATCAGGAATGCCAAACAGCCCCTTCTCATCATCGGGAAAGGTAGCATTGAGTGGAACTGTGAATCCTGCAGGGCTTTGAAAAGGATGCTGATTCTGTTTAGAAGTTGTGTCCATTATTATCATCTGCTCTGATGTTTGAAAGTGGAATGAGAATTCTCCTCATCCAAACAGCATTATTTATTTGTTTTGAAATCCTAGAATTGTTCTAGAATGCTCATTCTTGTCCTTCTAAGGAAATACTGCCTATTGCATTTCTTAGGTCTTTTGAGTAAAATTCATTTTTTTATTATAAAAAAATGTTTATAAAAATTTTGGAAAATCCAGAAGATTAAAAAGAAATCCCTTCATCCAAAAACAACTATTTTTAACAAGTAGTACTTTTCTGTTGCTTTTTGCATGTATATTTTATATATTGTGATCATGCTACATAAACAGTTTCATATTCTATTTAATTCATTTAACATTATAACATTTTTTCATGGTCTTAATTTTTTCTTAATTTAAATTAAATTAAAATTTTAATTTTTAATGTTTCCTCATGTATATACTGAAACTTTACTGGCAAATATTTAAATTTGCCAAACTGTGACAAACACATTTGTGCTTATAGCTTTTCCCGTATTTAGTATATAAAGCAGATTTCCAGAAAGAAAATTGACTAAGTTAAAAGATACTCATATTTTAAGGCTTTTGGTGAATATTATCAAATTGCTTTCTCCCAAGGTATTGTATCAGTTTATACTGCCTTCAGCAATTTATTATAGTATGCATTCTATGTTCTGGAACTGAGGAAGCTGTGTACCACTTATGGCCATGTTATCTGTTGTCAGCTACTAAGAAGCTTTTGGGTTGGCCAAAAAGCTCACTCAGTTTTTTCTATACAACGGCTATAGTAGTGCTTAGTTGTCTTTAACTTCATTTGAAACAATTTTGTTAGATTGTGTTAGGACAGATGTGATATCAGTATGCATTTAAACAAAACTTATCAAATTTGGTAAATATTTGTGTAGCTATTTTAATATTGAAGATGAAAGAAATACACAACATTTTCAGCATATTATGCTTCATCATTTCAAGAAAGGTAAAAACATAAATGAAATGCAAAAAAAAAAAAAAAAAAGATTTGTGCAATGTATGGAAAAGGTGCTGTGACTGACCAAATGGGTCAGAAATGGTTTGTGAAGTTCCTTGGTACTATGGACTTTTGGCCAAATAATTCTTTGCGGTGGGGCTATGTTATGCATGGAAGATGTTTAGCAGTACCTCTGGTCTCTACCCACTGGAAGCCAATAGCAGGAAATAGCTGATATACTCAAAATATCCAAATCAATCAAGTTATTTGTGAAAATGAAAAATTTGTCTTTTATTTGATGGAAAAAAACTAAATGGACTTTTTTGGCCAACCCATTATATAAAAACTAAAAATTGCTTTGATGGAAATGGCAGACAACAGAAAAAAATTGAAGTCAGAACTGAGTTGAATGATATACTATCCGATGTACTAGCTGTATGATGTACTAGCTCTCTGATCTTGGCAAACAACTGCTTTGAGTCTCAACTGTAAGAAAGAGATATCAACTGCCTCAAGATATTGTCATAATTAAATAGCACAGTAAGTAGAAAGAGTTCAGTGGATGCAAGTTTTCATTCTTCCTCTAACCAGTGTTTAAGGAGTGATTACAAGGCAGGGAGTATAGAAAACGTGTTTGAGGTACGCAGAGAAATAATTGTCCCCCTCCCTATAGGGAGGTAGACCTGGTGACAAATCAGTGCAGCATACCACTGAGCGGCGTGCACAGAGAGGCGAGGCGGATTCTCGGGGGACACAGCGGTTTATGCATGTAGCTGTTGGTGCGGACAGACTCCCCAGAAGAGATGAACACTGAGGCTGCTCCTTGAAAAATGTCTGAGAGATCACTGGGTGGATGGACTAAGAGAACAAAAGCAGTTAGGGAAGTGAAAACTGGGTGGGCAAAGATATTGAGGGAAGAAGGACAACATAAGGAAGTTGTCAGGATGAGAAAAAGGAACCATTTACTTTTCACCCTACATGTATGAGAAGAGATTTTTCTAAGGTGGTTTTATGAGTGGGAGCATTATATTAAATCTGAACATACGCTATATTGTTTAGCAGAGGATTATCAGTTCTGAATATGGAGTAATATTCTACTAGCCCTGAAAAAGACTATAAAACTAAATAGCTAAAAAGAAATATAGTGGCTTTGACATTAGAAATGAAATCATCCCTCGAACAGTGAGTTGTTTATTGTCATTGAAATGGGCATACGGTTATTCTGCAGACACCCACGGAGAAAACAAGCATGTGACCCCTGTGGGTGAGCCCTGTTGCAGTTACAGAATTGTAGAGCCTATGAAGAGTTCTACAGAGCTTTAGAAACGTATGCCCTTGTTAGAGTTTCCATGACTAGGATAGGAGATTAGAGAGAGCCTTCCCCTAGGAGGGCCAGGTCCTTCCTTGCCCACCTGGGCCTAGCAGTACAGATGGTGTGTTCGGGGAACTGTGAGTAGTAACTCAGCAGAACACAGGCAGTTGAGAGCAGCAGGCGACGTGAGATGCAACTTTTGTTTTGCGGTAGACATCCTTTAGAATAATTGAGAATACTTTTGAAGGCGAAGTTAGAGCTGTTACTTTCTTAAACATTTTTAAATACCAAAGATAAAAACCACAGTCATTTGTTTTAAGTCCTGTAAAAGCAGGAGAATATTTGAGAAGTTTTAAAAGCAATTTGACATGAACTGTTTCAAGGGTCACAGTGTCTGGAGCTTAACTGACTGATCCAATGTATTTGCATTTCTTGTAGGTGCTGCTTATGCCCAGGCAGAGGAGGGAATCCGGAAATTGGTGGAGCAATGTAAATTGCCATTTTTGCCCACCCCCATGGGAAAGGGTGTTATCCCTGACAATCATCCAAATTGTGTAGCTGCTGCCAGATCCAGGTGCGCAGCATTCAGATTTTTTAAATACAAGGACTTGGCACATTTTAGGCTAATTAATTTTATGTGACTGTAGTGACTCTAGGAGATGTTCTGAAAGAATCATGTAATTTTAAGCACACCTGTTTCTTTTTAGACTTTTCAGTATTTTAAAGATGTCCACTATCTCCTAACTCTCATTGTTTCAGATGAGATTTGCAGTCATTTGAATCTGTTACATGTATCATGTTGTTTTTCTGTGGCTGCTGTCAAGATTTTTCTTTATCTTTGGTTTTATCTTTATCTTTGGTGTGGTTTGATTATGATGTGTCTGGACATGGTTTTCTTTTTATCCTTTTGATATTTTCTAATTTTCTTGTGTCTATAAATTGACATCTTTCACCAAATTTGGAAAGATTTTGGTCATTATTTCTTCAAATATTTTTCTACACCAATATCTTTTCCTTCTCCTGAGATAACACATATGTTAGACATTTTGATAGTGTCCCATAGGTTTCTGGATATCTGTTCAATTCTTTTTATTCTTCTTGTCTCTTTTACAGTTTCTATTTCTCTGCTGAAAACTTGTTTCTTCCCTTGTATTTCAAGAGTATTTTTGGTCAGCTTATGGAACAGTTACAGTAGTTGCTTGAAAGTCTTTGTTTACTAATTCCAACATCTGGGTCATCAAAGAACTAGCATCTATTCATTATCTTTTCTTTTGAGAATTGGTCACATTTTCCTGGTTCTTTGTGAATTAATTTTGGAGTGAATCCTGGAATTTTGAATATTATGTTGTGAAATGCCAGGTCAAATTAAAATCTGTAGAATGTTGGTTTTGTTTTTTGTTTTAGCAAGCAGCTAGCATGGTTGTGTCAGACCGCAAGTTCAGTCTTACTGTGGGCTCCAGGGTCACTCAGTTACAAAGTCTTTGCTGTGCAGTTTTGGGTCTGTCTGCACATGCACAGCCCAGGGGTGAGCCCCAGACATGTGCTGGTTCATGTCCAGAATTAGGAATCTCTTTTCTCTCTAGCAGGTAGTCCCTCCCCTCCTGATTTCCAGGAGTTCCTTCTCCTGGGGCCAAGTGACAGAAAGAACAATAAAAAATAAGGGGGATTTCCCTAATATTCTTCAGATGACATGGGATTCTGTTATTCTTGCCTGAAAAATGTTTTTCTTGGAATTTTAGCTGCCTGGGAGCTACCCCAATACTGCTGCTGTGCAGCAGGGCTGCCCTCAGAGCATGGCTGGTAAGAGAGAAAAAGAAAGTTCTCAGCCTTCCCCTGTGTTCTTGGCTTGCAGAGGTCCCTTTTCCACATCCTCTGGCCAGAAAGACAGGTTTTTGCTGCCCTCCAGTTCTGGAAGTGGGGCTGCCCTGGGACACATGCAGGAGACAGATGGGGGGGACCCTGAAACCCACGCCTTGTGTGCCTTTCACTCCGCCCCAGTCTGCCTACTGTTGTTTACCTTTCAGGGGCTTCAGGTGGTTGATTTTCCTTTTTTGTTCAAGAGTTTTCAGTTGTAATCAGTGGGAGAGGGAGGCTGTAGTGGGCCTACCCAGTCTTGGCAAGCACTACTACCCCTGCTTTTAGATTTTTAAAACACACTTCTTGTTAAACTATATACACGCACACATACACACATATATGTGTATATATGTATATGTATGTACATTTAATTTCTTGAACTTTATTATGAAATATTCTCAATGTACAAAAAAGAGGATAACTTAATGTAACTACCACTCAGTTTTATCAAATATAACATTAAGTAACATGTCATTGCTTTAGGATTTTATTTTTAAGAAACAGAAAATCACAGATTTACCTAGTCCCATCCGCCTATTTTTCCTGATCCCATTCCTTCCTTCCCTCTCCACAGTTTACCACTGGTGGGCATTTGGTGTTTTTCATACTGTCATGCGTGCACCAAAATTAATTTTGAGGATTTTTAAAATGTAATGTTTGCTGGGCAACCCTTAATTGTTGCTCATTTAATGCTATCTGAATAGAGTATCTCTTTTTTTATATTAGTATACATAGTATAGAAACCAAATTAATTCTTACACTAAGCTTTTTTAAAAATATACTTTAACTTGAATTGAACTGAAAATTATCTTTGTTCTAGCCGAATTTTAAGAAGATAATATTAATGACATTAGTAGTGTAAAAAAGATGACAAGAGACTATATTTAATTGAATCGATTTCAGGGGTTTGGGAGGATCTGTAAGTAAATCTGTCCTCCTACTTGTAGTTTTTATCTGTTAAATTGGCTGCACAGGACCAATACCCTACATGAAGATAACTTTTTTGAGTTTATACTTGATAACTGAATTTCTGTGAAAAATAGACCATATCACTGAAGAAGACAAAAGCAAAAAAAAAAAAAGAAGACCCCGATCCTCTGTGGCAAAAAAATAGGAAAAAGGGAAACAGCCAAGAAGCAGAAAAGGAGTTGAAAAGAAAAAAACAACCCACAGAAATTATGGTAATGAATTCTCCTGAGAAAAGGCAGAGACATTTAGATTGGATCACTAATAATAACAGCTACATGCATTGTAAGAACCACATCTAAAACAAAATAAAAACAAGCAAAGATGTATGAGGTAAACAGAAAGCAAAGGTGACTATGTTAATATTAGTGTAGATATCAAACTAAAAAGAATTTTAAAATTAGAAATTATATTGACAAACATTAAGATTTATAAAATAAAACTTAGAAATACAATGCTGATATAATATTTTTGAAAGTAACTAGGGACTCTCAGTCATCTTAAAAATATATGCTTCTAGGAATCAATATGAAGCATGTATTAAGATTGAAGCATAAAGATGCTCAACCCAGTACTACTAATAACAAAGAGAATATCTAGCAATTGAGAAAAGGTTTAATAAGTTTAATGTATATGTTCGGCAAAACAGGCAGCCTTTAATCGTATTTAAGAAGAACTTAATGACAAAAGATAACATTTATATAAGCAAAAGTACATGAAACAGTATTAAACTCAACTATGTATGAATATACTTGCATGGAAAAATAGACTGGATAAAAATAACATCAGGATATTAATAATAGTTTATAAGTTTAAAGTATAATTGGAGGCTTTTGGTTTTTTCTTTATACTTTTCCTGCTTATTCCAGATTATCCACAGAGGACTTGTGTTAGTTTTTTTAATAATAAAAATGTAATCGATGAAATAGAGTATAGATATAGTCCTATGGTAATACTTTTCTACTTCTTTCATCTTTTCTTTTTTTTAAGTTCTTTATTTATTTTTAGACAGAGGAGAAGGGAGGGAGAAATAGAGGGAAAGAAACATCAAGTGTGGCTGTCTCTCGCATGCCCCCTACTGGGGATCTGGCCTGCAACCCAGGCATCTGCCCTGACTGGGAATTGAACTTGTGACCCTTTGGTTCACAAGCCGGCACTCAATCCACTGAGCCACACCAGCCAGAGCATACTTATTTCATCTTTTTAAAAATTTTTTATTTATTTATCTTTAGATGGGAAGGGAAGGAGAGAGGGAGAGAAATATCAATGTGTGGTTGCCTCTCATGCGTCCCCTGCTGGGAACTGGCCTGCAACCCAGGCATGTGCCCTGACTGGGAATCGAACCACGATCCTTTGGTTTACAGGCCCACGCTCAATCCACTGAGCTACACCAGCCAGGGCTATTTCATCTTTTATATTACTATTTAAATAGAATGACATCATAAATTATTTTAGATTGAAAGTTCAAATTTACCATAGAAGCTGATTCTGAAGACTAATGTAAGTTCCAAATTGTTTAAACTTATCCAAATTTATACTTTAGAAATTAATTTTAGAATAATTCCAATAATAAATATATACTTTCTGTGTTATATTAGTTTTTTCTTTTAAATAGGGCTTTGCAATTTGCAGATGTAATCCTCTTATTTGGTGCCAGATTAAATTGGATATTGCATTTTGGACTGCCTCCAAGATATCGACCAGATGTGAAGTTTATCCAGGTACTCAGAGTAGACAGATTTAAAATCAGAGCTCTCTGTAATTTATTGTTCTCCTTCTCAGCCATTGACAGCTCAGCTTTCTTCTTGGCTTTTATAAAGAGCCATTTCTCCTTTTACAAAAGTAGAATTTTCTAAATTGTCTAACATAATTACAGGTACCAAAGCAAGCTGCTTTTATAAGCCTATGAAACAGTGTATAACTTCTAAGCAGAAAACATTTCAAAATCAAGCTTTAAATAGTTTGAAAAGTATAATTTGCCTCTTCTTTATAGTTCAAGTATATTTAAAGGTAGACAAAAGAGGTTTAAGTAGGATGGTGGATTAGAACAAAACATACAGCACGAAGGATTTAGCTGTTCTTTTAGGTAGCCAAACTTTCAAACACCCTTTGGTTAGAAATCTCTGAACAATGCTGCTTTTACCTAGTTATTAAACAGAGTGTTTAGAATACACTCTGACCTCCTTTTGATGACTTTTGTATCGTTATGACCCTACAAAGAAGCCAGTTTCCTTACTGGTGTGTGAAGCACTGCCCACATGGTGGCACGCGGACCTGTTCATCCTGCACCGGTTGTGCATGGCATTTGATCCTCCAGCTATGATTGCAGTCTCCTCCATATTTACCTTTTACTTGAAAGAATCGACTTCTAATAGTCCATTGGGCCATTGAGAAATAAAACCACAAACAGGCAAGACCTGGGTTGTACCAAGAAAATGCTCCCACTTCTTTGATTGCCCTTCTTGGCTACAGAATCAAGGGCATCCCCTTTGGGGTGGCTTGGTCACTTCTCCTTAGCAGAAGCTGTTTTTACTTGCCCATGGTCGTCCAGAAGTGGAGCTGCTGAGTAAACAGGAAGGAACATGCCATGCCCTAGGAGTGCTTCTTAAAATACGGTTCCTGGACCAGCACCATCTGGGCAGCCTGTTAGAAGTACCCATTTGGTGGCCTCACCCCAGACCTATAGAAATCAGAAACTGAGGGGGACTCCTGCAATCTACAGTTTAAGGAGCCTACCAGGTGATTCTGATATGTGCTAAAATTTGATAATGGCTCTAAATAGGGCAATGTAATTAAGTGGATACTTAACTATTCATTAGATTAAAAACTGTAATTGATCAAGTCAACTGTATTCCTGTGGGTATGATGGAACAATGCCAAAATTCTATAGAGTAGAATTGAGGGAAGATGATGATGCTTCTGTACTAGCTATGATACTCATATATGCTCATGGATTTTTACTTTTATTAAAGAACTTCTTGAACATCATATCTTTATCATGTTACCTGCAGGGGTCAGCAAAAGTAGGTTTACACTTGTTTGCACAGAAAAAGACATGCAGGTTGTGATTATTACAGTAACTTTATTAACTCAAAAGACTGTCACAATGGCACAGTATACTTGGGCACAATCTCATAAGTGCTCGGATTCCTGGCCTTCATTATTTACATTCTTGTCATCGGCTTGCTATATTCAAGCACACTTGGCACAGAGTTCGTACCTACTTTTGACCATCCCTGTATGTGTAATGCTTTTATTCAGCCTTAATTGGCTTCATAAAGAATTTAGGAATAGACACGGCTTGCTCTTCAGTCTTGTCTCTTTTTTAGGTTGATATCTGTGCAGAAGAATTGGGGAATAATGTAAGACCTGCTGTGACTTTGCTAGGAGACATCAATGCTGTCACTAAACAAGTAAGAGCTTCTGCCTGGGTTTTAATTTCTGTGGATTGGTCTTCAGAGAAGTCAGTTCTTTAAAACATTTCAATCTTGATTCCCTTTATGGCAGATCTGATTATATCTATTTTAAACAAAATTTAGGGTAGAAAGATTTTTTTCTTTTTTCAGCTACTGTTGACATTCAGTATTAATTTGTATCAGTTTCAGATGTACAGCATAGTGATCACACAGTCATGTACTTTACAAGGTGTTCACTTGGTATTTTCAGTACCCACCAGGCGCCATACATAGTTATTATAATATTACTGACTGTATTTCTTATGCTGTACTTTACATCCCCACGACTATTCCAATGTGGACTTCTCAGTCCCTTTACATTTTTCACTCATTCCCCCAGCCGACCCCTCCCCACTCTGGCAACTGTCAGTCTGTTCTCTGTATTTATGAGTCAATTTCTGTTTTGTTTGTTTGTTTATACTGTTCTTTAGATTCCACATATAAGTGAAATCACATGGTATTTGTCTTTCTCTGACCAACTTATTTCGTGTAGCGTAATGCCCTCTAGGTCCATCCATGCTGTCGCAAAGGGTAAGATTTTGTTCTCTTTTATAGCCCAGTAATAATCCACTGGGTATATGTGCCGCAGCTTTGTTATCCACTCGTCTACTGATGGGCATTGGGGTTGCTTCCACGTCTTGGCTATTGTATTAAGATAAATAATGCCACGGTGAACAGAGGGGGGCATATATTCTTTCAAATTAGTGTTTCGGACTTCTTTGGATGTATACCCAGAAATGGAATTCCTGGGTCATAGGCAGTTCCATTTTTATCCTTTGAGGAACCCGATGGAAAGCTATTCTTAAATATAACTTTGGAACTTGGTAAATCCAGCTTCTTGTATATAGATCATCCTATGTGAGCAGGTTAAGCATTTTTGGAAGGAGATTAAAAATGTAAAGACATTCAGTAGGCAAACAGTCATTTATTAAGTAGGATTCAGCTATGTGAAAAATTATAATACAGCTTCCAGAGACACTAAACTTACAGCCAAGAAGTGGCTTTATATACTAGAAGAATCTAACTGTTTCTTTAGGCAATGAAGAGATTTTTACTCTTCAAAACTGTAGTCAGTGACTTGTTCAGATTCTTACTATTTGTACACAATTTATACATTTCACTGTGACAGAAGATAAAATATAGTCACATTTATCACTTGATTTTTGATACAAGTTGGTATTGTTATGGTTATTCTCGTGATTATACAATATTGGGATGCAGTCCCTAAACAGATAGTAAACACCCTGGAGCATTTGGTCTGTATTATGGGAATCCCTAGGTATCGGGCGGTCAGCCTTCCTGGAAGGGCTCTGGAGCTGGTGATTTTCCTTCTAGTGCCCAAGACCCGAGGAGGGCCTAATAGCCCCAGCCAGGGAGGTGGGAGGTGGCAGGGCGGGGGGGGGGGGGGGGGGGGGGGGGGGGGGGGGGGGGGGGGGGGGGGGGGGGGGGGGGGGGGGGGGGGGGGGGGCAGGTGGCGCTTCACCAGGCCTGTGGGAATCCCAGCATCTGGTGGAAGTCTGCACTGAGCCAACACAAGCTTCCCGCGTTACCTGTTTACCTTCTGTCAGTCGTCTGCTGCCTGAGGGAGAACAGTGAGTGGGAGTAAAGTGAAGAACAGGGTAGTATAGCAGTATTGCTTTTAAGAAGAGATTTTTACGTTAACATGATTTAAGTTTATTTTCAAGAAGGAAAGAAAAAAGTTTGTGTGTTTTTTGCTTTTTGGGTTTTTTTTTTTCAGCTTTTAGAACAATTTGATAAAACACCATGGCAGTATCCTCCAGAGAGCAACTGGTGGAAAACTCTGAGAGAAAAAATGAAGAGCAATGAAGCTGCATCCCAGGTAACTAACCCTGGACCCACTGAAGCTCGAGAGCAGTTCGGGCCTCTCGGGACGTGGCACATGCTCTCCCGAGAACCACTGAGCTGTGCGGAGCCGCGCACTAAAAACCCCTGGGCTCCCTGTGGGGAAGGGCTGTGGGCGCAGCTCTCAAACCTTGGTGAGACATGAAGATAGGAACCTGATAAAAAGGATGGAAAAATCTTTCATTCATATGTATAAATACAGACATTTATTAATTTATTTATAATAAATATGGCACTTTCCCTTGAAAAAGACCTGAAGTTTCTCGTGCAAGTGGACGTCGGGAGAGTTCCAGCTGAGAGCTCTGTGCGGGGAGGGGCTGATCTGACGCTGGGCGGAAAGCCGTGAGAGCCTGTGGGGACAGGCGCAGCTGCTGTGCTCAGTTTGACCTTACGCCCAAGCACAGCCAAGGTCTTTTGGAGCTTTAAGTCCTGGGGCATTTGGGGGCCTGTTTTGTATCTTTAAGGTGTAAGTCCTTCAAGGCATGCATTTGTACTAGATAGGTGTTTCATCAAAATTGAAATTTTTACCTAATATACAGCTTTCTTTTTCTTTTTTTAAAAAAATTTCAGCTTTGTTGAGTTTGATTGACATAAAATTGTGAGATATTTAAAGGTAAACCATAGTAATTTAATATGCATGTATGTTATGGAGGGATTCCCCCAACCAGTTAATTAACACATCCATACCTCACATTTACTTGTTTATTTTTTGTGTGAGAACATTTATAGCCTTCTTAATTCAGTTTCAGTTTTTCCTAGAAATTCCTCTGTGACTTCCTCATCTGCACTTGTGTCTTCTCCTGAAAGCTGAAGGCTTTGGTAGTTGTTACATGTGAAACCACCAGAGCCACCTGCTGCTGGCACTAAAATGAGCCACTCTGCACGATTTGGCGTTTTCTGTTTAAAGTCTTTGTATATCCGTAGTGTTTTCTCTTTGTGAGAAGGGTTGTTACTGACTTTTTCCACCGTTTTGTGCATTTCTATGCATCTTGGTTCAGCTGAGTGCAGTTTTCTATGAAATTTGAGTTAGGTTCATATTGTTTCCTAACATATCAGTCATCTCATTTTTAAAACAAACAGAATTGATTATATGTGATTTTATTTTTCATTTGAATTTTAATCAGTCACTATTTCTCCTGTCAAGAGCCAGTCTTCTGTTTCCTTAACAGCATCATAACTAATTCCTCCTTTTCCCTAGGGATCACCTTAGTTTAAGATGGAAGGAAGTTGCTTCTCCTCTCTGGTACAGGAGTATAGCAGGGTCCCTCATCCTTCTTGGGTATACTCTCCAGTGGACCACAGTAGTAGCACAGGGGAAGAGGCAGTGCTGGGACCAGATGGGACTGTTGCTGCTAAAGCCCTCCGTGGCTTTCTCTCAGCTCCGAGACTCTTTGGAACAGTGGGGGAGGCAGATCCCCTTTACCCTCAAGTGCAAGTGACGGAGAACCAGAGGTTCTCAAACCCTGACTTTAGCCCACTGTTTCCAGTTACCTTTCCTGTAGGTCTTCTTAGTCTTTAATATGTTCATGTGCCTTGGGGCTCTCCAGAAAGGGGGACGTTACCTGGCTTATTTGATTGTGTCCCAAACTGGGACTGTGGGACCCATTTTAGCTTCTCAGAGGGGCCATTGGTGGCCCTTTGGGAACCTCATAGCTTGCAGCTGTTAACCTGTGTCCAAGTAAGTTTGATAGTAGCTTCTTGGGAGTGTGTATTTTCCTGTCTTGATCTAACATGATTATGTTTCCCTCTAATATTTTAGGAATTAGCTTCCAAAAAATCCCTGCCTATGAATTATTACACAGTATTCTACCGTGTTCAAGAACAACTACCCAGAGATTGTATTATAGTAAGTGAAGGTGCAAATACTATGGATATTGGACGCACTGTGCTTCAAAACTACCTTCCTCGTCACAGGTGAAGCTTCCAAAGAAGAAAGTATAATGAATTGTAATGTGTTAAATTTGAAACTACAATAATGGAGATTAATAAAGCATTTGAGAATTATATATATCCAGTGTATAAGGACATAGTTCGTAAAAGTGTTCCTAAGTGAGGTTGTATAGAGATTTTGTGCTTGTGTGTCCTCAAGATCATGTGATCATTTATATGATCAGTGTTCTAAGTATATATTCAGTCTTACAAGCAGTCATGAGTTAATATTATTTTCCCTCATTCTGCTTATCTTTGACAAATTAGCTCCTCGGTCTAAAACTTTATATGGAAGAGAATGTTTTTGCTCTTGTCTATTTTTCCATGAACATGTGACTCTACCTAGATTTATGCCAACCCCACCATCTGTGACTCACTCCAGAGGGTTTCATTTTAGCTTTATTCTCCAATAGGCTTGATGCTGGTACTTTTGGAACAATGGGAGTCGGTTTGGGGTTTGCCATTGCAGCTGCCCTGGTGGCTAAAGATAGAAACCCAGGACAGCGGGTCATCTGCGTGGAAGGAGACAGTGCATTCGGGTTTTCTGGCATGGAAGTGGAAACCATTTGCAGGTAACACAGCATCCTGAATCAGAGCATTTCTTTCTCCGAAATATGAGAAATTATACACAAGATGCACTTGCCTAACAAATGCTTACCCAGCATTTGTCATATGTCAGGTGCCCAGTGCACAGCACTGCACAGATACTAGTATTAACAAGCCCAGGGTCTTTCTCATCCAGGACAGCAGGCTATGACCTCTTTACTGCATGGCAGAGTCCTGCAGAGCTGTGGGGAGTGGTTTTGAGGTTGCTGAAAACAAGTTTTGTCCGAGACAAAGCTTGTTTTCTGCAGAGAGACAGCAGAGCTTGGTGCTTCAAAGTGTGGTTTCTGGGTCACATGGTCTGAATTAAAATACTGGCTTGACCACTGCAGAGCTAAGTGACCTGGGTTAAGTCATATCACCAAGTTCCACTCTCCTCTCAAATAGGGACAGGAATAGTAATAAGTCCTGCCTTGGAGGAAAGTTGTGAGGAACAACTGAGACGTTCTAGGTAGAGCTTGAGGTGACTGCTCAGCAAAGTGAGCTATTCAGATTGTTTTTAATAGTTGCGAGGACTCATGGAGAAACTCGTTAGTTGTAGATCCTACTAGAGAAGTAGGGGGATTTTTTCTCTCCACTTTTTTATACTAAGAAAATAGTTCTCTCCTTAGCCAGGCTCCTATTAGGGCTTTTGTAAATCATGCTTTGGGCCTTTGAAAGTGTTGGTATATAAAACATTTCAAATCAGAGGGAAAGTATGTGCCTGTTAGTTGACGACCACATAATATACACCTGAAAGGCGATTTCTGGGGAAGTCAGCCTTCCAGAGGGCGAAGTAGAGCCGTTCCGTTTCAGCACAGGGAGCGTGTAGTTACCACAGTCCTGCGACCTAACAGTGTGCAGTTTGGTTTGGTTTCTACACCTCATCTCGGAAATTATTTTTTTATTAAAAAATTCTTTTTATTGAGGAATAATTGACATGTAATGTTACATTAGTTTCAAGTGTACAACTTAATGATTTAATATTTGTACATACTGATCTCAGAAATTATGTTTGTAGAAAAGAAAGCCCATATTCTTTTGTCTATCATTAGTAAAGTTTATTCAGCCTTTTTTTTAATCTTTATCATCTGTATAGCACATTGTTAAATCCTCTTTTTTTTTCTAATTATTACCTCATGTAATGTTTTTCTAATTACGGGTGAAGTGATCTGAGAGGAGAGAGTGTACTCTAGTCACTTGTGTGCCTCCCAAAGCATCTAGCAGGTGTGGGCTGTCTGTGAGGAATTCAGTAAATAGAAAGACACTGTTCAGACCGTGCTCCTGGGCACCACCTAGAAGTGCTGGTGCTTCAGAGGGTATCAGGTATGGAAGATGTCATTCTTATTAGCTCCTGGGTCTATGAAGACCAAGGTTCAGAAGAGCTCAGTGATTTGCCCACGGGTCAGAGTTGCATAGTAGTAGAAACCAGGTCTGTCTACCCCTCCTCTTGCCTTCTTTGTACTATTATGTAATGTTTCGTTCATGATTTGACATTCTTTTATTACTTTGATATTCTTTTATTAGGATAGTATTACAAAAATGTTTATAGAAAACTATTCATTTTTAACTTAAAATTTTGGCTTGAGGAATAAGTTGCTTTAGGATGAAGAATTATTTCCTTTATATTTTCCTGTCAATTTTAGGTACAACTTGCCAATTATACTTTTGGTGGTGAATAATAATGGAATTTACCAAGGTTTTGATACAAACAGTTGGAAGGAAATTTTAAAATTTGGAGATGCTACTACTGTGTAAGTAACCTAGAACAGTGTATATTTACTTTCATCTATTTTAATTTTTTTAAATTACTGATTTGAGAGAGAAACATCGATTTTTGTTATTCCACTTACTTATGCATTCATTGTTTGACTCCTTTATGTGCTCTGACCAGGAATCGAACCTACAACCTTAACTTATAGGGATAATGCTCAAACCAGCTGAGCTACCTGGCCAGGGCTCTCTCATCTATTTTACTCTCTCTTAAAAGTCTGCTGTGTTGGAATGTGCTTCCATGCTGTGAGCATTGCTTTTTTATGTTGTCAGCCCCTCTAGGGCAGGGACCCTGCCTGCATGGTTTCCCTCTGCACAGCCATCCATGATTGGGCACTTCAGTAAATAGTTTATGATTAGAGACCACTGAAGAATCAGACAAAGGCTCGATGCCTAAGCCTTGTTAATTAAATAAAGAGCTTATTGCACAGTGCCCCGAATACACCATGCAGAAGTATGTATGGTTACATCCAGAGACTTCCTTCCTTTCATCACATAGCTAAATCTTCATCATCTGATGGCAGAGCCAAACTGAGACAGTGCTGTGGCTGGCGGTGGGGTGCAAGAGGCAGATGTGAATCTGCGAGTCAGCCTGGGGGCGGTGCAGGTGTGGGTGTGTTCTCTGTGCCTTACTGGCTTCATTTGTTGTTTTCTTATTTGCTATTTTGTAGTAACCATTCCTTTTTTCCTTTTTTCTTTTGGCTTCATAATAGTTGATGGTTTGCCTGTGCTATTTAGTGCAGTAGCTACTAGCTCCATGTGGCTATTTACATTCAATTAAAAATTCAGTTCCAGAGAGCCCAGAAATGAAGCCTCACTAATGTGGTCAATTAAGCTACAACAAAGGAGGCAAGAATACACAATGAGAAAATGATAGTCTCTTCAATAAATGGTGTTGGGAAAAATGGACCATTTTCTTATACCATGTGCAAATATAAACTCCAAATGGGTTAATGACTTAAATGTAAGTTCTGAAACCATAAACTTACAGAAGAAAATATGGATAGTAAACTCCTTGACATTGGTGTTAGCCAAATGTTTTTGGATATGTCACCTTGAACAAGGGCCACAAGAACAAAAATAAACAAATGGGACTATATCAAACTAAAAATCTGCATAGCAAAGGAAACCATCAACAAAAAAGAAAAGAGATTAATATTCAAAATATATAAGGAAATCATACAACTCAACATAAGTAAAATAAACAGTCTGATTAAAAAATGAGCCTAGGACCTGAATGGATATTTCTCCAAAGAAGACATACAAGTGGCCAATAGATTTATGAAAATACACTGATCGTTAGGGAAATGCAAATTAAAACCACAATGAGATACTACCTCAAACCTGTCAGAAACTCCATTATCAAAAAGTCAACAAAAAAGTTTCGGCAAGGATGTAGAGAAAAGGGAACCCTTATGCCCTGTTGGTGGCATTTTAAATTGGTACAATCACTATGGAGAACAGTATGGAGATTCCTCAAAAAAATGAAATACAGACCTACCATATGACCAGCAACTCCACTTCTGGGTATTTATCAGAAGAAAACTAAAACAATTTAAAAAGATACATGCACCTCTGTGTTCATTGCAGCATTATTTACAATAGCCAAGATATGGAAACAACTTAGGCGTTCATTGATAGATGAATGGATAAAGATATAAGGTATATATACACAATGGAATGTTACTCAGTAATAAAAAGGAATGAAATCTTGCCATTTTCAATGACGCAATAGACGTAGAGGGATGTATTATGCTAAGTGAAATAAATCAGAGAGAGAAAGACAAACACCATATGATTTTACTTATATGTGGAATCTAAAAAAGCAAATGAACACAGAAAACATAAATGGACTCACAGAGAAGAAACTGATGGTTTCCTGTGGGAAGGGAAAGGGGGGAATGGGTAAAAAAGGTGAACTAAGAGGCACAGACTTCCAGTTATGTTATTTATGTTATAATAAATATTATATCCATTGTATTATTTATAGCCAGTGGGATGCAGAGGACAGCACAGAGACTATCTTCAGTAATATTGTAAGAACTTTGACACACTGTGGCAGTCACATCATACGGTGTATAAATGACAAATCACTATGT
Source organism: Anoura caudifer (assembly GCA_004027475.1). Classification (NCBI taxonomy): domain Eukaryota; kingdom Metazoa; phylum Chordata; class Mammalia; order Chiroptera; family Phyllostomidae; genus Anoura; species Anoura caudifer. The sequence continues at coordinate 169,097 of PVKU01000359.1, read as the reverse complement.
TGCATACCTGAATCTAATAGAATATTGTATGCCAGCTATACTTCGATTTAAACAAAACCTTAAAAACAACAGCAAAACAAACAAAAAATTAGGTTTCTTATTTTAACTAGTCACATTTCAAGTGCTCACAGCAAAGGTTGCTAGTTGCTATTGTATTGGATAGCATAAATATAAAACTTTTCTATCATCACAAAAAAGTTGTATTTGACTTTGCTGGATAGACAATGTAAAATTATGGACAATTTAGTCTACTGGCACCTCAGTGTAAGTGTTGGATATAAAAGTGTGCCATTCAGTTTAGCTTAAATTTTTCCACAAACTGTGTCAGAAGAATATGATTTTTTTCCTATTTACTGTGATCTACTTTTTCAGGGTCCCTCCAATGTGTCTTCTACCAAATTCACATTATGAGCAGGTTATGACTGCATTTGGAGGCAAAGGGTATTTTGTACAAACACCAGAAGAACTCCAAGAATCCCTGAAGCAAAGCCTGGCGGAAACAGCTAAACCCTCTCTTATCAACATCATGATTGAGCCACAAGCCATGCGGAAATCCCAGGTAAATGCAATTAATAGAACACATTGTTACTAGAGAGTTCTTTCTAAATCATTTCTGAGTTTGACAGTCTTGTTCAATGAGTATTATTGAAAAATAAGTTCAATACTCATTTGTTCCATGAGTATTTGTTCAGATATGTGTTAGGTGTGTGTAAAGAGTAGCATGGTGAGCAAAACGAGGTTCAGCTTCACCTCATGGAGCTAACGGGGCAGCAGAGGTGAGGGACAGACCAGTCACCTCACAACTGAGTGTGTTACGACAGAGTGAGGCAGAGTAAAGGAAAGGAACCCAGCTCTGAACGAGTGTAGGGCAAAGGAATCTGACTTACATGGTGACCACAGAGAAGGCTCCTCAGAGGAAGTGATGCTGAAACTGAGATCCAAAGGATAAGAGGGGCAAAGTCAGCAACGAGGTGGAGGAAGAGATGTTTCAAGGCTGTGGCAGCAGGGAGCATGGCAAGTCTGAGGACCTGGGACAAGGCCAGCCAGTGGACAGAGTGAAGGAAGTACAGGGGGGTGAGACTAATAGGATGATGTGCGCAACCACATTCAAAATTAGTTACTTTGGCCTCTAAAGCAAAGTGTATAGCGTGATCCTCTTCCACCCAGATTAAGCTGCGTTGCATGCTTAGTTTTGTCCTCCGATCCTGGTCCTGCCTCTTGCCCTCTCTTACTATATTATCTGTCCTGCATTCTTCCACATTGTGTATTAGCCATTGTTTTCAGAGCAGATAATTTTTTCATCTAGTTTTTGTCTTGGTTCTTTATACATATATCTACTGTGAGATCTTTTTGAGCAAGACAGTGGACAAATGGGCAAATGGACACTTGGATCACCAATGAAATGAAAATAAATTAATTTAGAACCATACACACACACACACACACACACACACACATATATATAAAATTCTACTGAAATTCTGAGACTTTGGCAAAATGAAGAGACCAGAAACATAAAATAGCTAGAAAACAGTTAACAAAGCCGCAAAAATACATACCTATTGGTAATTACTTTAAATGTAAATGGACTAAATGCTCCAGTCTAAAGACAGTGACTGGATGGATGAAAAAGCCAGGTACATATATGCTGCCTGCCTCACGTGTAAGGACACACACAGACTGGAAGGGGAGAGAGAGAGAAAGATACTCCATGCGACTGGAAACCGAAAGAAAGCTGGAGCAGCTATGCTTACATTACACAAAATAGACTTTAAAACAAAAGCTGTAATAAAAACAAAGGCATTACATAATGATAAAGGCTTCAGTCCAACAATAGGATATATCATTTGTAAATATTTATGCATCCAACATAGGAGAACCTAAGTATGTAAAGCTAATATTAACAAACCTAAAGGGAGGGATAGAAAGCAAAACAATAATAGTAGAGAACTTTTATACCCCACTTAGATCAATGGATAGATCATCCAGATGGACAATCAATAACGAAACGTGGCCTTCAATGACGTGTTAGACCAGATGGACTTAACAGATACATATAGAATATTTAATCCAAAAGCAACACAATGAACATTCTTCCTAAATGTACAAGGGACATTCTTCAGGATAGATCATATCTTAGGTCACCAAAGAAGTCTTTATAAATTTAAGAAGATTGAAATCATGCTAGGCATCTTTTCTAACCACACTGGTCTGAAACCACAAATCAATTATAAGAAGAAAACTAGAAAATTCACAAATACGTGGAGACAGAACAGTATGCAGCTGAACCACTAATGGGTCAAAGAAGAAATCAAAAAAGAAATTTAAAAAATACCTTAAGACAAATGAAAATGGAAATACAACGTAACAAAATTTACGGGATGCAGGAAAAGAAGTTCTAAGAGGGAGATTCATAGCAACAAATGCCTACCTCAGGAAGAAAGAAAAAGTGCTGAACTGGCTGGAAAAATGGGAACAAAGCCCAAAGTTAGTATAGTAGGATATCCTTAGCTAAAGTTTTCCTTTCCGTGGTTTCAGTTACCCATGGCCCCTGTGATCTGAAAATATTAAATGGGAAATTCCTGAAATAAAGAGCTTGTGAATTTTAAATTGTGCAGTATTTGAGTAACATGGTGAAATCTTGCACTGCCCCGCTCCGAGTGCATGCACTGTGAATCATGTCTTCGTCCCCCATACCCACTCTGTGTGCGCTAACCACCTATTAGCTGCTTAGTAGCTACCAAGCTGCCAGCTACTTAGTGGCTAACTTAACCACCAAGTTAGCCAACTTGGTTATCAGATCAGACTGTCAAGGTATCCCAGTGCTTGTGTTCAAGTAACCTTTATTTTACTTAACTATGGCCCCAAAGCCATTCATATAACTTTTATTACACTATATAGTTTTCATTACTCTATTTTCTTAGTAGTTCTTGATGAATTTTTTTTGGGGGGGCATTCCTGGAGAAATATAGCTTTTATTTATTCTTTTACAATTCCATAAGGATTATTCCTCTATTTCTTGCATCTACCTCTTTGATGTTACTTATCTTCATTCCAATAAATCTTCATTCGTCGTCGTGCCCAGACTGCTGGTTGTCATTAATTGTCTCTGTGTCCATTCACTGTTGGTCGCTGACTCACAGTGTGGGCTGTCATACTGGCAGGACCTAATCTGTGGTCACTCCTGGCCACGCCACATGTGTGGAATGGTGTTAGTCCTGGGGAAGGCTTTTTGCTCTTCCTACCCAGGTTCTTCCTTGACCTGGGAGTTTGACCCTTTTGTGGGTCTCCTTCATCTCCTCTCTTCTTTTGAGTGTACTTCTGTTTCTTTCAGACTCTCTTAATGAAAGAGGACAGAAAGGCTCACTGTGGATTTTTTTAGCTCCTTTTTGGGTGAATCACTGGGCCCAAAACAAACCTTATTTACCACCAATGTGGTAGATGTGGTCGTAACGGGACTTTTACATTCTGTAGCAAGCAAAACACCGAGGATGTGGTTTGAGACAATTACTTCTTTCAACTGAATGTTTGTTGTCTTTTCTTTTTCTAGGATTTTCACTGGCTGACCCGCTCTAATATGTAAATAAAAATGCCAATAAGTGGTCTTGAGGAGTTTTCTCTTTCCTGTAGGATGGAATTTTCTTTTCCACAGCAAAATAACTATAATGTTAAAATTGTTGTACAAAGAAGAATAAATAATATTTCTAAATGACATTATATAATAAAATAATTGATTAAAACCAGAAAAGTTACCAGTATTCAACCACAGAAATAACCATTTACAGAAGAAAGAAGAGAAAGGCTTTTATTAAATAATAGCATTGTAACTCCCCAAGCACCAAGTTAATATCATCATTCTTTTAATAAAAATATTCTTGAAGTCACATATCTTATTTTTTATTAAAGTTATGTTTTATTGATTATGCTGTTACAGTTGTCCTGATTTTTCCACCTTTGCCCCCCTCCACCCAGCACCCCCCACTCCCTCAGGCAATCCCCACACCATTGTTCATGTCCATGGGTCATGCATGTAAGTTCTTTGGCTACTCCATTTCCTATGCTGTACTTTACATCCCCATGGCTATTCTGTAACTACCTATTTGTACTTCTTAATCCCCTCACCTCTTCATCCGTTCTCCCATACCCACGTCCCACCTGGCAACCATCTGGTACCTAACTTCTTTTCTCTTGCTGCTTGAAAGATTCTCTTTATCTTTAGCCTTTGGCATTTTAATTATGATGTGTCTTGAAGTGGGCCTCCTTCCCTCCATCTTGTTTGGGACTCTCTGTGCTTCCTGGGCTTGAATGTCTATTTCCTTCACCAAATTAGGAAAGTTTTCATCCACTATTTTTTCAGATCTCCAATTTCTTGCTCTTTCTCTTCTCCTTCTGGCACCCCTATGATGTGATGTTAGACCTCTTGAAGTTGTCCCAGAGGCTACCTATACTATCCTCATTTTTTTTGGATTATTTTTTCTTCTTCTTCTGATTGGTGTTTTTTGCTTCCTTATGTTCCACATCATTGATTTGATTCTCAACTTCATCCACTCTGCTGTTGTTTCCATGTAAGTTGTTCTGTGTATCAGTTAGTGAATGCTTTGTTTCTAACTTGATTTTTTTTGTGCTGCTGAGGTCCTCACTAAGTTCCTTGAGCATCCTTTTTTTTTAAAAAAAAAATTAGAAGAGAAGGGAGGGAGAAAGAGGAGAAAAACGTCAATGTATGGTTGCCTCTTGTGCAACCCCTACTGGGGACCTAGCCTGCAACCCAGGCATGTGCCCTGACTGGGAATCAAACCAGCAATCCTTTGGTTTGCAGACTGGTACTCAGTCCACTGAGCCACACTGGCCAGGGCTCCTTGACCATCCATATAACCAGTGTTTTGAACTCCATCTGTTAGATTGCTTATCTTCATTTTGTTGAGCTCTTTTTCTGAAGTTTTGATCTGTACTTTCATTTGGGCCATGTTTCTTTGTCTCCTCATTTTGGCAGGTTCCCTGTGTCTATGCATTAGAGCTGCTTTGAGTCTGTATCTTGATAGTGAGTCCTACTGTAGTGGGTGTCCTGTAGCATCCAGTAGCACAGCTCCTCTATCACCCAAGCTGGGTGCTCGAGGTGCAACCTTTGTGTGTGCTGAGTATACCCTCCTGTTGCATTTGAGCCTTGTTTGCTCTTGGCAGGTCAATTGGAAGTATTTACCCAGGCCAGTCAGCTGCAAGGACTGGCTGTGACCACTGCTTACTGACTTCCTACCTCCACAGAGCCTTTGGGGTTCTTCAAGGTGAGTCAGACTGTTAGCTAGGTTGATGGACTATCAGATATGGCACCAGCCTACTGGCTCTGTTGGGGGATGGTTTAGCAAAGGAACAATGGCCTTCGCTCACCCTGATGCCAAACACTTCAATTTCTCCCTGAATGCCACTAGTGCCTTTCAAGCTGCTACCCTGGTGCTGGAGCTTGGAGGAAGTGAGTCTGAGTAGGTGAGTCCATGTGGGTTCTTTACGAGGAACTGTTTGGGGCTCCAGCACTTTATTCCACCGACTCAATCCCCACTGGTTTTTTCAGTAAGAAGTTGTGGGGACGTACCTTACTGGCACAGGAACTCTGGGCTGGGGGATGTGGTGTGGGTCTGGGACTGACTCCTTGCTCCCAAGATATCCCTCCCAAATTTTTATCCACCACACATGGGTATGTGACAAGCTGGTTCTGCATCTGCGCTCCTCCTACCAGTCTGGATGGATGTGGTTTCTTTAATTCTGTAGTCAGATTTCCACTCAACTCGATTTCTAACAGTTCTGAGTGATGGGTGTCCTATATTGTAGTTGTAATTTTGATGTGGTTGTGTGAAGAGGTGAGCCATGTCGCCTATGTCACCATCTTGACCAGAAATCCAGAGTCACATCTTTTAAGAACGTTTTTGAAGAAAGAATCTTGGAGTAAATAGGCTATTTCTTCTTCATAGTTTATTTGTTGACCTCTTCATACCTTAGGCTCCCCAGTATTTAATAGGGCTTATTCCATACTTACTGAGTTGGAGTTTTACTTTGTTTTTTTTTTTTTTTTTCTGGGAAGAAATCATTGAGCCGAAGGAGAAGTCACAACACAACAAAACTAATAATTTCAGGGTATATTTGGATTAGCAACCTTTATGTGTACAGCATTGAGACCAACAGAGTCAACAACCTTAATATATAAAGAACTCCTGTAAGAAAAATATCAGTGTACTAGTGGAAAAATGGGTAAAGGGCATGAATATATAATCAGAAAAAAATACAGTATCTTTTTGTATTTTTAAAAAAGATTTTACTTATTTTTAGAAAGATGGGAAGGGAGAGAGAAATACAGGGAGAAAAACATCAATGTGCAAGAGATACATCGATTGGTTGCCTCTTGCACACCCGCAACTGGGTGTCTGGCCCGCAATCCAGGCATGTGCCTTGACCAGAAATTGAACCAGCGACCTATTGCTTTGCAGGCTGGCACTCAATTCACTGAGCCATACCAGCAGGGCATGTATTTTTTTTATTGGCCAACAACAAGGTCAATAAAAGTGTGATTATGATGAATAAATATGAATATGTTAGGCTGCAAAACCTAATTTTTTAAATTACAATTCTCAGTGTGGGTGAGGGTGAAGTGAAGTGGGCACGGCCGTGTTGTGGTGGAAGCTGAAGTGGGTATGCCATGTCTATAGAGCAGATTCAGCAGCATTGGTTTTGGAATCTTAAGAATGTTAATAATACTCCATAACTTTGACCCAGCAAGCTTATCTAGAGAATGTAGCCTGAAGAAATAATGAAACATTTGGTTAAATATTTATATATAAGGCCATTCAGCATAGTTCTATTTAGGAATAACTCCAATATTTAATGGTAAGATATTGGTTACATGCATTATAATCTGTTGACATGATAAAATAAATTTTTGTTAAAGAATATTTATTAGTGGGGAAATAATCACAGTATAATAGTACATGAAGAAGGCAAGCTGCAAAATGGACAGCACCAGGTCAGGGTGCACACCTGCACTCCTGCGGGGGAAAGGACGGGCACAGAATAAAACCAAAATTTTACAATAACTCACTGCTGGGATTATAGGTAATTTTTATTTTGTCCTCATTTTCCCCCTTTTACAAAGTTTTGAAATAAAAATAATTTTGTAAGTTTTATGTTTTTATTATCAAAAACAGACATTGCAGGCACACCTTGCTATATTGTGCTTTGCTTTATTGTGCTCTGCAGATACTGTATTTTAAGACCTTCCACCAGCAAAAAGATTATGACTTGCTGAAGCCTTACTTGATGGTTAGTGTTTTAACAATAAAAGCATTTTTAAATTAAGGTTTGTACATTTAAAAAAACCATAATGCTGTTGCACACTTCATAGACTGCGGTGTAATGCACACACAACTGTTATATGCACTGGGAAGCCAAGAACTGTGCGACTGGCTTTTACCTGTGATACTTGCTTTTTTCACGGTGGTCTAAAACCAAACCTGAACTGTCTCCAAGATTCATCTGTATTTTAAAAGAATACTAGAAATGGAAAATATCTTATTTTTAGGGGAATTCTTGTTTACTTTCTGCAGTTTTATGTGAACTGGAGTATAGGATTTTATATTAAAGTTCAGCTTGTTTGCATCATACACACCAGAGTTGTCCCCATTGGCTAGTTAGGGGCGTAAATGACCTCCACAAAGTGGTGGATTGTAGCTTTGTGACATGCACCTAGGAAATACTTCAAAGGATCTGTAGTTTTACCTGATAAACCTCTGGAATCAGGCTCAGTCAACAGAAGTACATGTAATGTGCTTCTAATACATACAGCAGTGAGCCTGAGCTGCATAAGAGCATAGAGAATGTCACAGGGAGCATGGAGATTGGGTAGCTCCTGTGATGTCATCAGTGCCCTGCTCTGCCCATGGTCATTTGCCTCTGGCAGCCCAGTGCTATACAAGGTTTTGCTGCAAGGTATGTGGAGGACTTGATGGGTATTTGTAAGTTGAACTATATAAATCTAATTATAGATGTAATTTGGGGAAGATGCTCTTTTCCTTGCCATATTATCTTGAGAAAAAATATGTTGTTAGGTTAATAGACTGCCCAGCAGAGGGCAGTCTAGGCACATCCAGTAGCACTTTGATGACACTGTAATGAATGCTTATTTTGTAAAAGTGATCTTGAAATTAGTCTCCTTATAGGATTTTTTGTTTAGAAAGATAAAGTACTGACTAGCCCCTGCAAAATGAATCTATTGGTTGATAGTCAAAACTCACTTGATAAAACATCTTGCACCCCCTATTTTAATAATAAACACTCTGTGACCCTAGTATGCTGAATACTCAAGTGCCTCATAAACTCTGAGCTTTGAAAGCTGTTTTCAAAGATTATGATTGTTTTTTTGATTTAGGAAAACTAAGAGTGTAGGGTGGGACATGACTTCTTAGGGTTAGTTTCTCTACTAGTATTTTTTAAAAAGAGCTCTACTTTTATTTTTTTTAAAGAGCTCTATTTTTGTTTTTTATTTTTTTAATCCTTACCTGAGGACATGTTTATTGGTTTTAGAGAGAGGAAGGAGGGAAAGAGAGAGAGCAAGAGAGGAAAGGAGGAAGGGAGGAAAAGAAAGGAAGGAAAGAGAAACATTGATGGGTTGTCTCCTGTATGCATCCTACTGCCCCAGGATTGAACTCACAACCCTTTTGATGCATGGGATTGGGATGATGCTCCAACCACCTGAACCACCCGGCCAGGGCTCTACTTCATGGGTTTATTTGGGGATTCATAAAGCAATCCATCCATGGGTGGTGTGGGTCAGTGGATTGAGCGCTGGCCTGTGAACTGAAAGGTCACCAGTTTGATTCCTGGTCATCAGGCCACATGCCTGGGTTGTGAGCCAGGATCCCGGTTGGGGGCATGCAAGAGGCAACTGATTGATGTTTTTCTCACACATGGATGTTTCTCTCCCTCTCTTCCTCCCTCCCTCCCCCATCTCTAAAAATAAATACATTAAATCTTTTTTTAAAGGCTATCCAAAAGCTTCTAGCCTAATGCCATGCATATAGAAGGCACTCAATAAATGTCACAGTGTTTTAGGAAGATGTGCTCTTAGAGAAGAGGAAAACACTGGCTGGAATTACATCCTGTTTAGCGGTATGGTTTCAGTTTTCAAGTAAGTGGGTCCTACTTCTCCAAGTAGATTAGTCATTTCCTGGAAAACAGGCTGTGTGTTTTTACTTCCTAATAGTGCCACCTGTTCTGCAGGGGTCCACTAAATAATAGCTGAGTAAGAATTCATGGTGGGTGGAAATAGCTCAGTGCATCTTTTCTATGGTTATTTCACACATGTACCTTTGAAGTAGTTCAGCGTATGTGAAGTGAGCGTATGTTTTAGGAAGTTTCAAACCTGTTACAAAGAAATGGGAGTACTGAACACTGAAAGAAAATGAAAATCATATTAAACCCCAAAATATTTCTGTTTCTTTATTGTTTTCTAGACACTTAACTAGGCAGTGGGGAAGCAGTAAATAAATGTAGATTTAGAATGACTAGGATAAGATTTCATATGACTGTATTAAGAAAGTGGGAAACCAGTTAAACTCCAGATGAGAATGATGATGGAGGAACCCTGATAAAACTGACTCTGCTGACTGCTGTGGAGAGTGAAATGTACATGGATAAAGTTGGAATCATCTTGTGTTTTCTGGTTGCATTTGCTGCTGGCTACTGATCTGAATAATGGAATAATATGGATAATGGAAATTGAAGATCCTATGAATTCCTCCTGTAGATAAGATACAGATTAAAGTACACCTTGGATTTAATCTGGCAGGCAGGACTGCCTACACCTCTGGTTTCACTGGATTCTCATGGACATTTCCTCCCCTCCAAGGCCTTTTCTTCCAGGAAAGGGGCTCGCTGGTCAGTAAACCCAGCCTGTATGGTTACCCCTCCAGTTAGGGAGCCGAAAGACACATCTAGAAACCCTGGCTCTCCAGCTTCAAAATTTGACAGGAACACATTAAGTTTTGATTCAGGTTTATAAATACTGGGTTGGTCCAAAAGTTGGTTCAGTTTTTTTCTGTAAGATGGCTCTAGTAACGTTTAGTTGTCTTCAACTTCATTCAAAACAAGTTTTTTAGATTGTATTGTGACAGGTGTCATATCAGCATTTTTAAAAAGATATCAAAATTGGTGAATTTTTGTGTAGCCATTTTAATATTGAAGATGGAAGAAAATAAGCAACATTTTTGGCATATTATGCTTTATTATTTCAAGAAAGGTAAAAATGCAACTGAAACACAAAAAAAGATCTGTGCAGTGTGTGGAGAAGGTGCTGTGACTGATCGAACGTGTCAAAAGTGGTTTGTGAAGTTTCCGTAGACCAGCTGAAGTTGATGGTGATCAAATCAAGACATTAATTGAGAACAGTCAACATTATACCACACAGGAGATAGCTGACATACTCAAAATATCCAAATCAAGCATTGAAAATCATTTGAACCAGCTTGGTTATGATACTGCTTTGATGTTTGGGGTCCGAATAAGTGGGGAAAAAAACCTACTTGACTGCATCTCCACATGTAATTCTCTACTTAAACATAACAAAAATGTCCCATTTTTAAAACAAATGGTAACGGGCAATGAAAACTGGATACTTTACAATAATGTGGAACCAGAAGAGATCATGGGGCAAGTGAAATGAACCACCACCAACCACACCAAAGGCCGGTCTTCACCCAAAGAAGGTGATGCTGTGTATATGGTGGGAATGGAAGTGCATCCTCTGTTATGAGCTCCTTCCAGAAAACGGAATGATTGATTCCAACAACTACTGCTCCCAATTAGACCAACTGAAAGCAGCACTCTACGAAAAGTGTCCGGAATTAGTCAGCAGAAAATGCATAGTGTTCCATCAGGATAATGCAAGGCCGCGTGGTTCTCTGATGGCCAGGCAAAAGCTATTACAGCTCGGCTGGGAAGTTCCCACTCATCTGCTGTAGTCACAGGACATGGCCCCTTTGGGTTTCCATTTATTTTGGTCTTTATAAAATTGTCTTAATGGAAAAAATTTTAATTCCCTGGAAGACAGCGAAAGGTACCTGGAACAGTTCTTTGCTCAAAAAGATAAAAAGTTTTGGGAAGATGGAATGAAGTTGCCTGAAAGGTGGCAGAAGGTAGTGGAACAAAAATGGAGAACATGTTGTTCAATAAAATTATGGTGAACATGAAAAATGTGTCTTTTAGTTTTACTTTAAAACCCAACAAACTTTCTGGCCAACACAGTATCTCCACGGATGGCATCATCCATTTCTTCCCTTCTCTCCAGCAGTACCTGCTGCCAGCTCTGTGGGTAAATCTACAGCCCAGCCATATGGTTCTTTCCAAGGCTCATGCCCCGTGCCCAGCATGTTCCTAGGAATTGCCTCATCACTCCCGTGGCTGAGGTGGGCTCAGGATGTCAGACCTGGTTTCACCTGAGCCTGAGCTTTGCTCATGCTGTTTCCATTGCGGGGCTCTGTGCACTCCCACCCAGTTCTCACCCAGGGAATCAGCTGCACCCTTCGAGGTCCAGCTCGAGTCACCTCCTCTGTTAAGCTTCCTCCCCCCCTGTGTGTGCCTCTCTCACTACTCACAACGTTCCATGTTCCTGATGAATTGAATTCCCATCTCCCTCCCCAACTCGACTCAGTGCCTGTTACCACATGACACCCACCCTTCATCTTCTAGGTCCTGCGTCCTCTTTCTCCTGTTGGGCAAGCTCCTCTGAGTTTGCCCTTGAAGAATCCACTTCCACATGGCATAATGGTATAAACATCACAGATGTTTTCTTGTGGGGCAGGTGACTCAGGAGGGGTTTATACAGCCCCACATTCTGAGAAATGCACTGTTAGGTGATTTCATTGTGCGAACATCACAGAGTGCACTTACACAAACCACAGGCAGCCGCTATAACTGTGGGTGCGGTACTGTGAGGGGACCGACAGCGCAGTGGTCTCTTTTACACCAGCATCCACAAACACCGGAGTAATTGCAGCACAAGCCCCGTGGGCTTTCCTTTTTGTAGTGTAAGTTCCTGACTTAAGTTTGAGTGCTGAGATATCCATCTGCCTCAGAGAAGGACACAGAAACACGCTGTCCATGCTGTCCACTACGCAGCAGGTGAAGAGCCGGCCGCCTCCCCCACGGAGGATCCTTTTGTTTAGAGATCTTGGCTGATTTTGATAACTAACCATTTGGCTACTTGTTTTTTTTTCTCTTCCCGATTTTAAATTCTCCAATAAAAAGTAAGCCTGTGAAACCCTGTGCTCCCACTCTCGACCCCAGCAAAAACAGCACCCCAGGCTCCTGCAGGTGGCCTCTCTCTCTGCCCTGTACTTGGCTGTATGCCTCCTGGCATGCCTTGTAGCTCCAGGGCCTATAGGTAATAAACTTCTTTTCTTCAGAGTTTCCTAATGGTTATTGCTGAAGGGTGTCTTGCAATCAATACTAAGAACCATAAGGGTTGGGTCCAGTTGTAAGACTGGTCTGTGGGAAGCTCTTCAGGGCCCAGGTTTGTGCCCCTTTGGGCCACCAGGCATTTCTAGCCCATTGAATTTCTACCCGTAAGACTAAGTAAGACCAGCACAAAACAGTAACTCATTGCACTATGGCCTTACAGTGGCTACAGCTTCACTAGGCAATAGGGATTATCAACTGCATTATAATCTTATGGGACTCCGATAGTAAACTGAAATGTCTTTAGGCAGTTTATGACTGCCTCAAAAGCTGCTGCAAACAACTTCAAACAAGGATGTGGGGTGGATAGATGAGTAGCTGAGCCGGTAAGCATCAGAAGCCCACCCCCGGGCCTGCTGCCTGCGTACTAGGGAAGCCCAACAGTTCTTAGAGCAGTGTGTGTGTGTGTGTGTGTGTGTGTGTGTGTGTGTGTGTGTGTGTGTGGTGGCGGTGGTGGCGGTAGTCACCAGGCCCTGGCATGACTGAATTCAGTTTCCACCCTGGCAAGATGTAGGCCAAAATTAAAATTAAGTTGAATTACTAAAAATAAACATTTATTTCATGTTTATTTGAATACGGACTGAAATTTATACCCACTGCATTCATAAAACTTTTTCATAGCTCAAAGCCATCCCTGCCGCCCGCCCTCCAGCAGCCGCCCCACCTATCTCCTCTCCCCACCACCCTAGCTACAGGATCTTTTCCGAAATGCTAGCGGTTGTCTTCACTTGGTTGTTTTTCTACATGACATTGAGTCTGGTATTTTCATTGGAATGTGTTTTAAAATATAGTGTACCAATAGAAAAACCTGAGGTTCAGTAAGGCCAACAGATCTAGAGACAATTGCCATTGAAAAGATGGTTCTTACAGTTCCTGAGAGGAGCGCACACTCACCGAGGGCCAGGGGACCAGGGGAGCAAACACCATTGGCATCCGGCAGAGAGAAAGTGGGCTGAGGCCCTGTTGTGGTTTCCTGTGGTTTCTGTGGGGGAGAGAAAGAGAGAGAGGAGAGGAAAGGTAAACAAATTTAGGGTTGGCTGGTTTGAATAACTCCCCTGGGCCCTGGGTTGTAGGGACTGGCCCCGGTTGTGTAGTGTGTGGCCTTGGAGTGATTAGGGCGGGTGACAGTGGCCTGGAATGTGGGCACTTGGGATTCTGGGCTGGTTGGTTTGCATATAAAAGGAGAGTTGTTTGCTGTCTCTAAGATTAGCTAACACGAGAGGGGCGGGGCCTCCAGAGTCTGCAGTTTGTCCTACCAGAGCATCGGCATTACAGAAAACAAAAAGACACCCTTATGCACAATGGATTTAAATGGATAGTTATTAAATATTGAATGAATATTTGGAAAATGGGATCTTAAAATATTGTTTTTGTTCAAGAACAAGATATCTGAATTTTTAAGCGTTTTTCCTGTACATCAGTAGAGTTTCCATAATATTGGCTCAACAAAATTTTTGTTAAATATGTTTTAAATGCCAGTCTGTTCTGTTGCTAATGGAAATAAGATATTCTACTATTTTATATGTAGGTATTGTTTGAATATTTTGTATATTCCATATCTTAATGAATTATTCAAACCAATTCTTCCTTTCTCCTAACTAGAGGCATTGGCTAGGACTTCCAGAACAATGCTAAGTGAGACTTGTGAGTACAGAGTGTGCAGCATTTCCTACTAGGTGTGTCACCATTGGTGTATCGTTTATCTGCTTCCTTCCTTCAGGAGGAATAAGAGATGATGAGAAAATCTCCTCAGAAGAAGTTGCTGAAGCTTCAGGGTTTGACTGTCTTCCCAAAGGGCACAACAAGATGGGAGAAGGATGCCTACCATTTCTAAGTGGCACTTGTGCCAATAAAAGGTGACTTCCTGGTGAATGAATTAGGGCTAGTTGCTGTGCTAGTTAATTATTTGTTGCCTAGACTGTCTTCCTTCTTGGTACTGAGGCCAATGATGTGGACCCTGAGAATAAAGATTCACTTGATATGAGCTCCAAGAAGGAATTTATCCTCTGAGATGGATTCCCCATTGTCAACCCAGGGCCCAAATTTTATAAACAATAAAAATCCAGCAGCTATTTGCTGACATGAGTTCCTCAGGGATTCTGTATACCAGGAAGAACCTCAGTCTCAAATCTTGGCTTCCCACAAATGCCCATCTGAGTCAACCACTGCAGGGAAGCCCTGGTTTTGTCTTTTGACCAATGGACTGGGACCTGCCCTGTCCCAATCAGAACTGTACAATGATATTCTCATTTGCATCTTTACCAACCAATCAGAACTACTCAATAATGACCAATCAAAATTGCATGATTCAGACCAATCAGAACTGTTAGAATTTGGAAACCTCATTTGCATAAAGTTGGGCCAATCAGGAATGTGGTGGGGGGAGGATGGGAACTTTCCCTATGAATGGCAATCTCCCCTTTGTCTCAGTGAAATGCATTTTGGGTTTCTACAAGGAGGCTGGCTGCCTTTGGAACTGTTTCACCTGAATGAAGTCTCTCCTTTTCTGTACCTCTTTGGAAATTTTGGTTTGTACACTGTAGTCTTCATATTCAAAATAGCACACCAAGCTCCCCTAGGTGAGTCCGCAGAAGGTAACCTCCTTTCCTGCCTCTTTAATCCCAAAGTGACATGTGTATGGTGAGGGCCACCAGTGGGGAGGGGCATTGGTTTAGTCCAGATCCTCTGCCCAGCCCTGGCTTCAGGAAATGCAATATCAACAACCCCTGAAAAATAGTCTTCAGAGGGAAAGATCCTGACATATTCTGTACCCTCAGTTACACACTGCAATTCTCCGCAGGCTGTCTGGAAAATGCATTAACCCCGCGTGTTCATTTGCTAGGGCGGCCCTAACAAAATACTGCAGATTGGGTGGCTTGCACACCAACTTTATTTTCTCACAGTTCTGGAAGCTAGAACACAAAAAATCAAGGGGACCATAGGTTTGGTTTTCTCTGAGGCCTCTCATCGGCTTGCAGGTGGTCACCTTCTTGTTTTGTCCCCCGATGGTCCTTCCTCTGTGTACACACACTTCTGTTGTCTGTCTTTTTGCAAATGAGGACAGGCAAGCCAGTCCTGACAAATGACTTGTGAAATACCCACTAATTGGCTGCAGCCAATTTTCTCTGATGTGCAGTAATAGGAGGGAGCTGTGGCATGGATAATACCAAACAGTAAATAATCTAAAAATAATTCTTACTTGGTCTGGGAAAGCAGCACGTGACTTCCCGGCTGCCAAGTGGCCTGGCTAATTCAGTTTGGTTCAGATCAATGTGCCTTTTCCTGAGTGCACACTGACAGCCCAGCCTGTGCTGAGGTGTGGAGGAAAGGTGGCCAAACTAAATGTCCGGCTTTGGCCAGTTCTCCAGGGGGCGACACACCAGGCTGTGAAGGGCACACGGTAATTATATGGACAGTGGGACAAAGCTTGCTTTTTCCTGACCCTCTAGTCTGTGAGGGTTGGGGGCCAGACCGGCCGGCACGCCGGGCGTGGAAGGTGTCTGGCACATGGTATAGAGAGCCTGGGGGAGACAGATGGGTGCCAAGGCACGCCCCAGCCACCAGCTCACACAGGGGACTCTGCCCCTCACATTTACAGGCCGGACTCCATGCAGGGTGCCTTACAGGTGTCATTTAATTTAAAGCTAAGGCCTCTGCAGCTGCAAACTTACGGTTACCTGGGCAAGAGGCAAATCTGCTCTGAGACCTTGCAAAGTGAATCTTGACCCAAGCTGAATTACTCTTAAGGTTTTGGATGCATTGCAGTGTAGTTTATCTGTTTTGCGTGTACCATACAGATCAATTCATTAATTAATTCATCCAACACTTATTAAAGGCCTGCTGTGTACCAGGTTTGGCATCCGGGGGAATAAAGACATGAAGAAATCATGGGCCTTGTGCTCAAGGATTTAATAATCTACTCAGATAAATAAGACTTATCTAAATAATTATATTGCAAGGTTAAAAGCACAGGCTAGAGCTATAGTTAATTAGTATGTATACACATACACAAATGTAAGTATTATTTTTGAATAGTTTATATTACCCCTATCACAAGGCCAGGGATTATACACGGCCTTTTAGAAGGGGTATGTCACATCCATACTGTTGAAGAGGAGACCCCCTCTCCCCGCACTTCTGCCCTGGGCCACCCCCTTCTAAGTCTATGTTCCCATGCCTCCCAACAGAAAAGGAGTTGTTGGTCTGATTGGTCAGAACCCAGGACATTCACAGGGTCATTTTGCTTTCGGGCAGGGGCACTCTACCTGAAAGATCCACTCCATGGTCCTCACCTGTCTTTCTCCTCTGCACGTGTCAGAAGGCTTTCTAGGGGCCACTCACCCAGGTCTGGCCTCGGTCCCACCCTCCTTGAGACGATGAGAAGCATATGGAGTAGTCCGCCTTGGCTCAGCTCATCCTGTTGCCCTCTGAGGACTCTCTGGCCAAGAGGCCCTGCCACTGGCACCCAAAGGACCACATGCAGGCTCACTCTGTGCCTTGGGCTGGGACAACTTGCCTCGCCTGCCTCTTTGTCCCCCGTGGTGTCCAGATCTGGACCTGGGGCTGGGTGGTGTGGTGTGAAAGACGCAGGCTTTGGGGTATGCGGTCAGCTTTGCATACTAGCTCTGGCCGAGGGAAGATGACCTAAACTGCCTTTATTGGCCTCTGTTTCTTCATCGATGACGTGGGTATAGTAACACCCACCTCATAGAGTTGCTGTGAGGCTTTCAAGAAATAACACCTGTACAAGCATGATAGGTATTTAATGAACAGTGGTTGGTGTCAGTATTTCCACCCCTTACAGTCAGACTTGCCTTAGCTTCTTCCATGAGTCTCCTTCAAGAACTTCACTAGAAACTCAGCCCTCTCCTCCTTCAGTGCTTACCTCTTACCTCCCTTCAGGGAGGCTCTCTGATTAATTGTATCTCTCCATTGTTCTGCATGACACTGACCGCCACTGGACTAGTATGTGTGAGGCAGGAGAGTAAAAAGCTAGGAAAATTCCTTGGCAAGCACGATAGAGTGGGGAAACTGAGACAGGTACTGAACAAACTGGCCAAGCACTGTACAGCCTGATACAGAAGGTCACCTCCCTAGAGATAACATATAAGTCTCAGTTTTATTTTAGCTCCAGGCCCAGAAAAGCAGCAAAACCAGGTGGGCAACTCAGGGCCAGCTGCAGTGACTGATGACTCCCTGCCCTGGCACTGACCCATCAGTAGGGACATGACCCTGAAAAGGCGCACCTGGGGAACTGATGAACATTCTACTGAAACCCTCCCCTGTGACCACCTCTAAGATTCCTGCCACAAAAAGGAGAGGAAAGCCTCAAGACAAAGGTCCCAGCCCACACCTTTCCCTGTCCTCTCTTCTTGCCCCGCAGGCCCTCATCTCCTAAACTCTAAGGGATCCCACTAGTCTTGCAACCAGGGGGACAGTGGGCAGTGATGGCTTGCCCTGGGTTAACCCCCTGAACCTGTCCAAGGCCCCTTTTCCTCTGACTTCCCGGAGAGCAAAGGCAGCCCAGCCCAGGCTCCCTTGTTGCAGCTTCTATGCTGAACCCTTCCTTGTCCCACTGTCCCAGCCTTAATAAATGTCCTCTCAAAATCACCTGGACTCGTGCTGTGAAATCTTTCCTGCACAAAGTCAAGAACCCACACATTACTGGCAGGCCCTGGGCAGAACCTCTCGGGGCCAGGCCACCGGTCTAGTAACATATATTCTTCTCATTTGTTTTGAGACTCCCACTGGAATGTAAATTTCTGAGGACAAAGAAATTTGTAGATTCATTTCACACTGAATTCTCAACTCTAGATTTTGACTGGAGTCCAGAAGGAACTCAGTAAATATTTGTTGAATGAATGAATAATGAATGAGTGAATCCCCTAACCGCTCTCTCCCCTTCCTGAAGCATTCTTTTTCTGTTTCCATCTTCTCCAGGTTAGCCTCATCCGTCTACTTCCTGAGGACACATCCAGTTACGTTCGGTAACTGTATATAAGGAAACAGGTAATCACATAATCCATGATAACTGAATGGAAAAATGTTCTCTCTCTAGTTCTTAAAAAAAAATCACCTGTTCCCCTTAGCCCAGATTGTGTGGGTATGTATTTTAGCCTTGCAGAGAGCCCTCTCCCTGTGGCTGAGCGTTTTTAAAGTACTTTAAGGCCTCAAGGAGTGGATTAAATACAGGACGCACTGAGGCCCCAGCTTTGCATAGTTTGCTGCACCACAGCCCACAGGAGGGGAGAACCTCCTGGTGACCGGAATTACAGGGTCTCATTCGAATGTGGACTCCAAACAGCGTGGGGCTGGAGTGCCTGTGCATGTTCTCCATCTCTTAGGTTATTGTTTCCTAAAAGTCTGTGATTTAAAATGCTCCCCATCAGCTCCCGTTTATTGGTCGCTTCCCACAATGGGACGGGAACATGCAAGATTATGCATGGCAAGGACAGTGACCCTTCCCCACTCTTTACTTCGGGGTCTTGGTCGCCATTGGCCTATCAGTGTGTCAGGAATGGTCCTGGTCTAGGGCCTTGCCAAACCACAGTCACACTCCCTTGAGCTCCACCTTCAGCTGTGCAGAGACTAGATCCAAGCTTTGAATATGATGCTATGTCTTCACCTTGGGCCAACTCACACAGTGAAGCAGGCTTTCTTCCTCACGCCATCCAGTCTCTTGGAATACAAGAGGGGCTGTTGTTTCCAGGTGGATGATGGTGGGGGGATGCAATGGGGGAGTTTGGTTCAGGTGGGAGGGAGTTGATGGGGTGGCGGTTAGTAATGTTTTGCCAATAAATAAACTAAAACGTTGCAGCGAACACATGGGAAGTACAACACAGTAAGTAGTAGACTAGGAACGTGCATTTGGACTGGTTAGAAGAGAATGAAGTGAATGTCAATTAAATTTTCCGGGGTTCACCCCGGGGGGAATCTGGAGCAAACTTACCACCCCACCTACAAGAATGAGGCTGAGATTTGTTATTTCTGTGATTCTTGAAATAAGTAACACTAGGAAACTGGCTTTGCTCAGGATGTTTTCCCTTTCACGGGTTTCTGTTCAAGAACCATCGATCCTCGATCCTCGGTTGTCATGAACCATTTTGGGACCCCTTCTGAGGCCTCCAGTCCTCCCTGACTTCCTGTCGTAAAAGCTGTGACTTTTCTGTCTCCCTCCCAAGAATGTGGTTTTGCATTTCAGAGCTGAACGATTCTGGGACTCACAGCATTTCTGAATCCAGGTTAGAGTGAAGGTCGATTGATGTCTCCTTGGGGAGCAAGTCTAGCCCTGCAGCCTGGGAGCCTGGGAGCTGACATCTGGCCGGATGTGCCCCTGGGCAGCTCAGGGGGTTCAGGTTCAGTCTCACCAGCAACTGCTCCGCCTGCCAGACAAATTCACAAACCTCCGCCTCTGCCCCCTAGAAGCTCACATAAACCTCCGTTTACCCATCTATAAAGTGGGGATATTAAGTCCAGTCCCACCACCTCCCTTGTGAACACCAAATGAAAGAAAAAAGGATTTTATAAAAAATAAAGCCTCTACTTCGTGCACCACTAACATGTTTATTGTATAAAGCAGATAAGAAAAAAAGGAGTAACACATAATAGGAATTAAAAGTGGTGTTAGGGGTCAAATATTTCTCAGGATAAAAGCAAAGTGAGTGGGTTTCTTTACTGCAGGATTTCCCAATGGTTTTGGTATGCTGGTATACATTGTAAATTTCCAATATAATTTGCATAAAATGGGCAGCAGTTCTCAGTTTAGGTGAACGCCTTGGCTTTTTTTAAAATGGAGTATCTCTTAGAGTGGGTGGACCTCCAGCAGTTTGGGAAACATTGTACTGGGTAAGTCATTGTCATTTATTGCATTTGTGTCCAGGTGGCTCAAGGTCAGCCCAGTGCCAAAGTCTTCCCTGAAAGAGTGGGAACGGCCAGGCTCCCTGCCCTAGAGATGGAACTGCAGGCCTAATGTTTGGGTGAGTCTGATTAGTCTCATTAGACTTATTAGTTCTCCGGGTTCTCTGGCCATCTCTCCTTTGCATCTGAGGCTCCATCAGTTCCAGCTCTGATTTAACTTGAGCTGCCAGGGCACAGGGAGCTGTGAGGAGGGGCTTTCCCAGGGTTTCTCAGCTGCCCAGCCTTGTCTGCCTCCTGCTGATGCAGCTGCCAGTGGGGGATAGTCAGGACTTTGGAGTAACAGAATCATGGTTAATTCTGGACCAGAAAGACCAGGCTCAGAGCTCTGCTCTCTGCCAAGACCAGGCCAGCATGGTCTGCCCGCTCCTCTCAGTGTGTCAACAGGGACTGTTTGGACCTCAGACAGGCAGGAAAGACATCTTTCTCCTTTTTTCCCTTCTTCTTAATTCCTAAGGTTGCCAAGAATTTGATTTTATTTTTAAAAAGACTTTTATTTTTAAATGACAAATTAAGTAATGCTCATTGTAAAAATTTCCAATAATACAAATGTGTATAAGGTTGCAAAGGAAAGCTTCCCTCCTCTCATTGCTTGTATTTCCATCCCCAAAGGTGTGCTGTCTGTCGTTCTAAATCCTCCTCTGTGCACACATAAATCATGGAGAAACAGATTTGCTTGTTTGTTTATGCGTTTGGTTAGATGACTGCAAACTTGCAATTTCACTCAACAGTATCTCATGGATGACCTTCCACGTCAGTGCGTAAATGTGAAGGATCTTTTTCTTATTTTTTTTGAAGTCAAGCTTATTTAGGGAAAACTTACATAAAATAAAACTCATCCTTGATAAGAGTATAGTTGGATGAGTTTTGACTTAGTAGACAACCACTCCAATCAAGATAAAGAATAGTCCTGACCAGCACGGCTCAGTGGGTTGGGTGTTGTCCTGCAAAGGGAGAGGTTGCTGGTTCGATTCCCGGTCAGGGCACATGCCTGGGTTTCGGGGTTGATCTCTGTTCTGGGGGCATGTACAGGAGGCAACTGATTGATGTTTCTCTCTCACATTGATATTTCTGTCCCTCTCTTTCTCTCTCCCTTCCCTTCTCTTCTCTTTAGAAATAAATGAATAAAATATTAAAATACATATATGTGTGTATATATATAAAGGATACTTTTATCAACAAAAAAATTTCCTTTTGCAGTCCACTCTCTTCTTATAACCCTACCCCTGGGTAGCCACCGGTCTGTTGTTCTCCATTCCCATAGTTTGCCTTTCCCAGAATGCCATATAAATGGAATTATTTAGTGTGTAGCCTTTTGTGTTGGTCTCAGTGTAATGCACTGAGATTCATCTATGTTACTTGTTTCTGTAGTTCACTACATTTTACTGCTACTTAGTATTGCACTGCACACAATTTGTTTATTCACTCACTGGTTGGTGGCCATTTGGGTTGTTTCTAGTTTTAGTACTTGCAATTGGCAGTATTTTAAATTTTAGCCATTCTAGTAGTATATAGTTATATTTCATCATGGTTTTAATTTTCCATTTTCCTAATGACTAATGATGTCAATTATCTTTTCATGTGCTTTTTTGCCATTTTCATATATTTGCTTTGGTAAAGTATTTATTCACACCTTTTGCCCATTTCTTTTAATTGGGGGTTTGTTTTATTGTATTGATTTATGGAAGTTCTTTATATATCCTGAATATAATTCTTTCACTACACATGTTTTGCAGTTTTTTTTGCTCCCAGTCTTTGGCTTGTTTATTCAATTTAACATTGTCTTTTGAGGAGCAGAAGTTTTAAAATTTTGATGGAGGTTAGTTTAACACTTCTTTTTCTTTTATGATTTGCGATTTTTGTGTCCTAGTTAAGAAACCTTTTTCATGGAAGCAGAGAGTAAGGTGATGGCTACCAGGGTGGAGGCGGGGGAGTAGGGAGATGTGGGTCAGAGGGCACGGAGTCCAGTTGTGCAGGATGAGTGCGTTCCAGAGGTCTACGCACAGCCTGCTGACTGTAGTTCCTAACATTGTACAGTGCGCTTGACATTTCTGGGAGATTAGCTCTTAGGTGTTCTCACTACAAAAAAAAGGTAACTGTATGAAGTGATGAATATGTTCATTAGTTTGACTGTAGCGATCATTTCACAATGTATATTTATATCAAAACATCATGCGGTACAACTTGAATATATACAATTTGTATTTAAAATTTTTAAAAAGATTTTATTTATTTATTTCTAGAGAGAGGGGAAGGGAGGGAGAAAGAAAGGGAGAGAGACATTGATATGTGAGGGATACATTGATTGGTTGCCTCTCACACACCCCCAACTGGAGACCTGGCCCACAACCTAGGCATGTGCCCTGACTGGGAATTGAACCAGTGACCCTTTGGTTCACAGGCCAGCACTTAATCCACTGAGCCATACCAGCCAGGGCTAAAATTTTTTTAATTTAGAAAGAGAAATCTTTGTGTAATCCAAGGGTCACTAATATTTTCTCCTGTTTTCTTCTAGAAGCTTAATAGTTTTAGCTCATACATTTAGTTCTATGATCCACTTTGAGCTAATTTTTATGTACAGGGCAAAGTAAGGGTTAAGTTTCATTTTTGCTTGTTTTGCATACGGAAGATCAACTCTTCCAGTATCATTTGTTACAGAAATGACCTTATTCTTGGTCATGACTACATTGCGTTCCATTGGATGGATGTTCTGTGAGTTACTCAACAATGCCATATTCGTGGAGAGTTAGGCTGTTTCACATTTGAGGCTGTCGTGAACATCCTTGCTCCTAACCCCCCCAGTGGAACGAGTATTTCCGCAGAATTTCTGAGTGAAATGGCATGTGCATGGTAAGCGTTGGTGGGTAGCCCAGGCTGTTGTTCTTCAGTATACAGCCCCCCTACAAGGCCTGAGGAGGAAGGCTCTAACATTGATTGGACTTATTGGTATAAGCCTTTTACAAATATACAATAATTTCCTTCTGGAAAAATCTAATAGCCTGTGTTATTAGATTATGAAAGATTCAGAGCTCTTCCAAGAGGGTTTGAAGAAAAGAATAATTTCTGCCTCAGTCAATTAGGGAAACCTCATAAGAAATAGGCTCTTAAAACACATGGTACATGGGAAATGGAAATTTACAAGAAAACTATTTAATAGGTATTGGGGACTTGTAAATAAATACCTCCGTGCTGCGGCCTTCCTGAAGGGTAGAGGTTCCTGAAATAACTTTATTCAGCCGTGACTTGCCCCCTAGTGGCCCGAATGTGTACATGCAGCCTCCAGTGTTCGGGTCCACAGACCCTCACTCTCTCACTAGACTCACCAGAGCGCTCCCTTGTACCAGGCCTGGGCCCCCCAGCGGCATGCGCAAAGGTGCAAAGGGGTGCTGAGAAATGCAAGGTGTTCGATGTGGCTGGAGCATAGAAGTTATGCCACTTTTCCTACTTTCTTTTCACCCTACAAGGGTATGATTTGATCGACATGAACTGATATCGTCCAGGACCTACCATTAGGTGACAGGGACTGACTGTCCTGGGGCCCTGTGGGTACACAGAGCTACAGAACAGTCCCCCATCTTCAGGGATGTTAACACAGGTTAAATAGCAACACGAGGTGGTTTAGAAGTTCAAAAACAATACCAGCAGGTGTCCTAAGCAGGACAATATTGATATCCACAGCGACTTCATGCTCGCTGGTGAAGTCTGTACACTGAGGGAAGAAATAAATCACTCTGGCTACTCAGGGCGGGGGTCTGAGCTGGACGCTGAAAGTCCAGATTCTGGTACCAAGTCACTCAGGAGTCACCTTCCTCCCAGGGAGACTTCATCTTTCTTCAAGGCCCCAAAGCCCACCGCTGGTGCTGAGGTTCCAGCTGTTGACAAGACCAAGCTGAGAATTTCCTGGCCGAGTTTAGCCAACAATTGCAGGTCCTTCCATTAAACATTTGGGAGCAGCTAAGTGGGGGTGCCCCCTCTTTATTTTGAACGTAAGCCTGTTTATTTTAATGTGAGCCAGGTATATTCTTTATTTTTTCAAAAGCTTTTCTGATAAATCCTGTATCAGTTAACCATTGCTGTATAACAAATCATCCCCCAGCCTAGTGGCTTCAGGATCCTGAAGGCAGAAACAACAGCCATTTTGTTTGCTCAGGAATCTGTAATCTGGGCTGGGTTCACCCGGCAGGTCTTCAGCTGGTCCCACCTGGGGTCATTTCTGTGACTGCCATCCTCTGGAGGCCTGAATGAGGCTGGATGACCAAACTGGCCTTACTCTCATCTTTAGTGCCTCATCTGAGACAGCCCAAGGCCTGGGGGCTGGCTGCTTCCCCTCTCTGTGGCCTATTTAACAGTCCAGACTTTTTTATGTAGTAGTTGGCTTCCAAGAAAAGGCAAAAGCAGAGGTTGTCATGCCTATTAAATGTCACTTTAGCCACGTTCTGTTAGTCAGAAAACCAGTCACAAGGCCAGTCCAGGTTCAACGGGAAGGGAAACAGACTCCACCTCTTGTTGGGAAAAGTATATGCATACACGGATGGGAGAGGCTTCCGCTGGCCACCTTGCACACCTTGCACCCTATCTGTTATGGCTTCCTGGGTTTTATTTGTTGCCATCTCTATACACAAATTTGAATTCCCATATGATTCATCTCATGCTGCCTTATTTAACCTTTCTAAAAGCCTTTAAAGGGGACTTGCCTCTGTTTTATGATGGGAAGACGGAGGCTTAGAGAGAGCAAACAATTTGTTCACTGCCATGGCAGAGCTGGAGTTGAGCCTGTCTGATGCTAAAGCTGTGGAGATTCGCCTTTTATCATGCCTCCGCCCAACTATACCTTCCCCCAGAGTGAGGATCAGTCGCTGGACCCGAGTCCAGTAAATACCAAACCATATTTTAATTAAGTCCCACAAAGCACTGGGACATATGTAAATTACACCACAATGGACAACTCTATGGATTGTTTTAGTTATTTTAGTAATCTAAGGACCTCTATAACAGGCTTTATAAACTCAGAGGAGATATTCATTTTAGGATGCAATGGTTTTTATGTGAAGAATTTTGTCTAGCCAAACATCAAGTGAATGATGCTATTTCTCCAAATATAATTTTTTAAAAATTAAACTTAATGGGAGTCAACATTGGTTAATAACATTATATAACCTTCCGGTGTACAAGTCTATAACACATCATCTGTATATCGCATTATGGGCTCACCACCCAAGTTTTAGTCTGTGTCTATATGAGTTTATTTGTTTTGTTTGTCCATTTGTTGCTTTCTGTTTTATATCTCATATAGAACCGTGTGATTTCATTCATATGGTTCTTGTCCTTTTCTATCTGATGTATTCTGTTTAACATGATACTCTCAAAATCCATCCATGTTGTTGCAACTATCAATATGCCATCCTTTTTATGGCTGAGTAGTATTCCATTGTACATATGTACCATATCTTCTCTGTCCACTCGTCCATTGAAGGACACGTAGGTTGTTTCCATGTTTTGGCTACCGTAAACAATGCTGCTATGAACATATATCTTTACAAATAAATATTTTCAAATTTTGGGTTAGATACCCAGAGGAGGGATTGCTAGGCCATATGGTAGCTCTATTCTTAATTTTTTAGGAACTGCACACTTGGTTTTCCATAGTGGCTGTAATTCCCACCAGCAGTGCACAAGAGTTCCTTTTTCTCCAAAGCCTCTCCAATACTTGTTTCTTGTCTTATTGATAACAGCCATCCTAACTGGGGGGGGGGGGGGTATGGTATCTTCTTGTGGTTTTGATTTGCATTTTCCTGATAGCTGCTAAGTTGAGCATCTTTTCAAATATCTGTTGGCCATTTGTCTGCCTTCTTGGGAAAAGTGTTCAGGTTTGCTGCCCATTTTTAATTAGACTGATTTTTTTGTTGTTGAGTTGTATGGGTTCATTGTACATTTTGCATATTCGCCCCTTATTGAGGTATTGTTTGCAAATACCTTCTCCCATTTGGTTGTTTATATTCTAATGTAGTATGATAAATAATCATTCACTTTCCAATCCATTGACTTTTTAAATTTATTTTGCTTTGCATGGGATAAAGTTTGCAATTTCTGAAGAGAGAATAAACACTTTTCATGGAACAAGCTGTTTTGGAAAATATAACACCTCTGCCCCCAGTTTTTATTGGATAGTTAAAGGAAAAGAAAATCCAAGGTCAACTTCATGTGTGTCTCCCAGTGGGTAAAAGTGTCACAGACTGACAGCAGAAAGATTTGTGTCCACGGAAACTCAGCTTGAATCAGAAGAGTGGGTTCTAGCTGGTTCTGGGATGCGTCAGGGCACCTAGGGAGGTGCTGGCAGGTAATCAATGGGAAAATCTGCCTGCCCTGGAGGACCGCTTCCACTGAGCACTGAGACTCAGCTGCCGTTTCACCACCTCTTCCATGGCCACTTATCTCAGTCTCCAAAAAATTCTGACATCTTAATTTTGATGTGGACGTTTTATCCAGTGCTTGAGATATATATAACCCTGAGTAGTACGGAGAAGGTTTAATGGGAAATGGTTGGCATTCTTTCTTCATAGAAGCGCAGGGAAAGGAGAAAGAGGGGGAGAGGTGGAGAGAGAGAGAGAGAGAGAGAGAGAGAGAGAGAGAGAGAGAGAGAGAGAGAGAGAGAGGAGAGAGGCGAAGAGCAGTGGGGAAGACAAAAGCAGAGATAAGCAAGGCTCCAAGGCAGCCTGGACGCGAGGCTGCTGAGAACCTGACACTTTCCAGACCCCAGCCAGCATGGTGATCCTGAATCCAACGACTTTGGGAATTTACCTTCAGCTTTTCTTCCGCTTTGTTGTGTCTCAGCCTACCTTCATCAACAGTGTCCTCCCAATTTCAGCAGGTAAATGATGACTACGGCTTTCCTCTCTTCCATCTGTTTGGGGAAGGGGAAGGAAGATCATTTTGCAACATGCCCTGATATTTTTTCCACTGTACTCTTGGTGGAGGGAGGCTGGAAGGGAATCAGCCACCGTAGCAGCTTTCTGTCACTGCCAGCTAGTCTTGGGAGCCCCTGCTGCCCGTGTTCCAAACAGCCCCCACCCCCTGCTCAAAGCCAGAGACTTTTAAAAATTGTTTCTGCCTCCCCCTCACATCCTCCCCATTTGCTACATGATTGCATTGTGGTTGGGAATTGTGGGAGCTTAAAAGAGTTGGAAAGAAGTGCAAGGGAGAGAGAATTGAGTCTCAGGCATTTCTATGAATACATCCCTGACCCCTTCTGAAGGGGGCTTGACTCGAAGGGGATGATGTGGAACGGACATGCCTCTGTCCCAGCGAGGGCAGTGTCGCTGGTTGCCTGGACCATCCCACCCACTGGAGGGAAACAAAGGCCGGCTGGTTCTGCGGGGGCTAGGGGCCCCCGTGCAGCCTCAGACTAGGTCTTCCATTTCTCCAGCCCTTCTGCTTTTCTGTTGTCTTTTCTCCCTGGGGCGGGCCTTCTCTTCAGCCTCAGATGCAGCGGCTAGGAGAAGGGGGCTTTCCGGGGAGCGGAAGAGGGGCTGGGAGTGATACCAGGCTGGAGCTGGGTGTCTGCTGGGTGCAGTGCTGGGAGATGAAGGCAAGGGGCTTTTGCTGGCAGCCTGGAGACCTTTTCTGTTGCCCTTGTCCTGTCTGACCCCAGAGTAGGGGAAGTATTAGGTTACCTGCATGGCCTATTTAAACGTTTCTTAGCAAATGCAAATATTTTCAGAGGGCTTAGGGAGGCTGACAGCCCGTCTCAGTTCACCTCAGTCACCCTTGGCTCTCCCTAGAAATGGCTCTTGCTGCCTTTGCTGGAAACACAGGCTCTCAGAGAAGGCATAGCTCTGAATTCAGTCTCAAACCCCTGTCCATTCATAAAAACAGCTCGTCAACATGCTGTGCTGCCAATGTTTGTGGGCCCTGAGGGAAGGACTTAGAGAAGCATGCAAGGCTAATTATAGAAGTGGGAGGAACTCAAGGAGGGGGTAGGGGATTTGTGGAGAATATCCAGGGGGGTAGGGAGGGGGAAGGAAAGGCAGGTGGTTGTGCCACCACAGGTGTGCCAACATGCTCTCCACAAATTCAAGTCGATAAGACTTCTGGGAGTGAGTGAGTCATTATTCCACAATTCAAGGGAAAAACTTGATAGTTAATTTGGTCTAACTTGGTGATTCTTAACCTCTTTGGGGCCATCGATTCCTTTGAGAATCTGCTGAAGGCTTGGGCCTTGAGGAACCTCAGCCCTCTGGTTCTAGCCCTGCCTCTGGTGGGCTCTCTGACTTCTGGGAGATAGTTGGCATTAGACTGTAAGCACCGTGTGGGCAGGGCATCTGTCGTGTACATTCCTGTCATTTCCCCCGGGTCAGAACAGTGCCTGGCACGTAGCAGGTGCTCAATAAATATTTGGTGACTGGATGCGTGAATGAGCAAATAAAACCTTTCGCATCTGTAGATTGGGGCATGCCGTCATTTTGTATCACTTACTGTAGATAGTGCCAAAGTGGCTCACGAGTTCTGAAAGCTAGAGAGAAAAGAGCCTCTGACTGTCTTTGAACTCCTTGCCCTAGAGAGAGCCCTGGCATATCTCAGACATCTTTTTTTAATTTTAATTGATTTGAGAGAGAGAGAGAGGGAAAGAGAGAGGAAGGGAAAGAGAGCGAGAGAGAAAATGCGGATTTGTTGTTCCGCCCATCCCTGCCCTCTTTAGTTGTCCTGTATGTGCCATGGCCGGGAATCAAACCCACTAACCAAATGAGCTACCCTGCTGGGACTAGACATCTCTTAAGTAAGACTTTGTACAGATGGCCCCCCTCAGGGTAACGCCAGGAAAAAGGAGCAACTCTGGTAGTCCTGATGAAATATTTGAGTGAAGGGACCAGTTTCAGGGGTTGTGGGTAGGATTGAGGGAGCCAACAAGGAATGTTGAGAAATGAGCAACTGTGGGAAGCTTTTACCATCCCTGTGCTTGAGCAGGCAAGAGGAGGAAATGGGGAAATGGATCCCAGGAAGATTTAGGACCTCAGCAGAAAGGTCACTGTGCAGGAGTATTAATCCCGGAGGGATCTAAAAGGGGGAGAAAGTGGAGAAGGAATACCCCGACTTTTCTTTCCTCCAACCCAACGACCTCTTGGTAGTGCCCCGCATTGGCTGAACCCCACCTGAAACCCAGGCAGACAGGCTCCTTGGTGCCATCATGGGGGTCAGCGTCTGGGCGCAGAGTGGAGGGAGGCAGGTGGGCATGCATGCAGAGTAGTGAGGCTGCACATCCATAGGCACCTCCTCACGAATGGCTAGGTCCAGATCCTCTGGTTGGGAACGTGGTCCGTAGACATTTGCTGAAGCAATAAGGTAGAGCTGGGAGAATCAAGAGAGAAAAAAATCTCTTTCTTTTGTAGAATTACTCGGCTTTGTCCCCTTCATTTAGTTGCCAGGGATTCCTGATAGCATAGTTCAGAAATAAACTTAGGCCCTGCAACATGAACTATTCCTTTAATTCTTTAAAATATTTTCTAATTGGATATGAATTCTATATTCAAGCTTGTAGATTCTTAATCTGATGGGGACAAGCCCTGTGCACATAGAGACAGAGGCCACCAGGAAGACCTTTTCGTTTTACCTGTCATACCTCAGCGAGTGCCTACCGTGTGCCGAGTGCTGCGGGGGACACGGGGCTGAGTAGGACGCTGCCTAGGCTCTGGGGAACCCACTGTCACTTGCTGTTGACACACACACGGGCGGCCCAGGCAGCATGCGCTCGATTCCCCAGGGTGGGGCAGCAATGGAGGGAGGGCCTTTACGGGCCTGGAGGCTGGTGCTCACTTTCAGCCTCCCCAGGGAAGACTGTGTTCCGACAGCACCAGGCACCGCACCGGCATCCCACGCTCCTTCCCTGGCCGCCTCCACTGCTGGGACCCAGAGGAGAACCAGGAAGGGAGCAAAAAAGCCTCAAAGAGGCCAAAATTGATAGTAGAAATCTGGGCATGAAAGCAGATGCTTTTGATGCACAGAAAACAAACTCAGGCCTTTACTCGAAGCCTACTAACTCTACTCTGGACCCCATTCTAACGGGCTTAGATAGGTTTCTGGAAGGGTGATGAACTCACTGTAGCACGTTAGATTTTTGGAGCAAAGCTGCTGCTTAAGGTGCACACAACAACAACAAAAAAAGGCAGCTCATAAAACTGGTTACAAGGAAAATGGTAAAGAACTAGGGAATAGTTCTGAGATCAAAACAGAATAGTGGACTGGAATTATTTTTTTAAATTTTATATTGAATTTTTATTTTTATAGATGTGCAAATAATAGTTTTAAGTCTACCTATAAGTCTTATGAAGAAACCCAGCAGACCCTGCCCTACCCCTTTCCACACTTAACTCTTCTGTTTCTACAGGTGTTTTAGACTGGAATTATTTTGAGAGCCTCTGTTTTGTATGTAACCTCTGAGGGCATCATGGCTTTCGCTACAAGCATGAATGACCCAGTGAAGACTGAACTGTGGCTTCTTTATTTTGCTTAAGAAGGCATATAAGCGTCAGATATATTTTAGAATAATTTTTATTGAACATGGCCCTAAAATCTTAAATGTCAGGAACCCTAACTTTGTTATGTTGTTTCAGCCATTGCTGGATGATATACTACCCTCACACTCAATAGGTTAACCGACAATCACTTATTAAACTTCACATTTGATAGCCAGTGTTTGCGGGTTGGCAAAGGGTCTGCTGATCTGGCATGGGCTTGGCTGGCCCTGGCTGGACTCACTGTGGTCTGTGGACCGACTCGGCTCCAGGAGCCACTCACAGATGTAGCTCAGTAGTTGTCCAATTTCTAGAATGTGGTGGCACAGACCCAAGGACAATACTATTTATAGGTGGGCAGACCTTGCACACGCTCCAGTTTACATAATTCTCACAGCACCCCCTGGAGGGGTATGGCATCTCTTTTACTTTTCAGATGAAGAAAGAGAGGTTCAGAGAGGTTAAGTGACTTGCCCAAGATCACACAGCTTGTATTTGGGAAAGCTGGAGGCTGGAATCCTGCCCTCTCATTCTAAATTGGGGGCTTTTACCAATGTGACTAAATCTGCTTATGGCCATGGAAAAATAATGATATTAGATGTTAAAGTCCTGTAGGCTACTTGTCTAGCTTTTGAAATCTCAGGTCCAGATTCTTTTTAAAAAATTTTTTCATTCCTTCCTTTAAAAAGAAAAAGATTTTTTTCAATTACAGTTGATATACTATATTATATTAGTTTCAGGTGTACAGCATAGTGGTTAGACATTTGCATAACTTAGAGGTTATCCCCCTGATAAGTCTAGTACCCACCTGACACCACACATAGTTATTACTATAACCTTTATTCTTTATTCTCTCTTGCTGTCTCTTCAGGATATCATTGCGGAAAGCTCTTAGTAAAAGATTGAATTTGACTTTATTCTAAAGTGTGCATGACTTGCCAGGATACTGGTTTATATTCCCTTTGGAGGTATTTGTGTTCTAACACTGGTTAAAGTTCTAAGCTAAAGTATGTTCTAGTAAGATGAGCTTCATCAAAGGTATTTGGGGCGGGGCGGGGATGAGGCCTTGGTGGAGTCAGGGGAACACCGCCTCACAGCATTCTGTCTGGGCACTGTGAGCCGAGTGCCCTGTACCTGCACGGACACGTGTGACCTCCCTCTTCCAAGGCAGGGTCTCTCAGGCAGGCAGGAACTCTCCAGGTGATGTTGGGTCAAGGTCTCAGAAGCCAGATGGTGAGAAGACCCAAATCCAGTCCTGTAGAGTGAGGCATGCGGAGGAATCTGAATTCTCTCTGGGCACTGGACTCTTCTCCAGGTGGCTGCAGAGATATGAGCTGGAGCAGGAGTTTTGTGTCCTATAGGACCTGCTGTCTAGCCCTGCGCTCTCCCGACTGGAAGCCAACCAGGCCACCACTTGGGAACTGATTGTGGTCTTGGCAGTAGATTGTGGGCCATTTATTTGTGTCTGATGTTGATCAACTATTGTTTAATGGTCCATAATGCACTTCCCAGCCATCTCCTCCTATTTAGCTTCCCCTATTTCCTCTAGAGGATAAAATCAGGGAGAGTTCTTAAATTGGAGGTTCTCTCCAGGGGTCCCAGCTTTCCCACTCCTCCCCATCCCACACCTCTGAATTAAGCAGTGGTCTCATCTCCACCTCGGCCATGAAGAGAGGTGGCATGAGAGGTGGGAGGCTTTCCCTCCAGACACCCAGGGCCAAGCCCCCATGTGGCCACTCACCACACTCAAGCCTGCTTTCCTCAGATCCACAGCCTCCACTGCCACAACCGCACAAAAACAGTGCAGGCCTAAAATCAAAAAGAATGCCCTTCTGGTTTCAGTGAGTCACCAGATAAGCGAGTTTCCCGTTTTCCTAAAATGCAATTCACTTCGTAAGCACTGCTCATGTGGCTCTTATAATTGGTTATTTCCAAGCCTCTCATTTTGCAAAGCATTTTCGCAGCTACAGTTGTCCTTGCTCCTTACAGCAGTCCTTACATGCAGGGTCTGGGGCTGGAATCCGGATTGTTGGTTATTTGCTGTGTGATCGTGGGAAGGTCACATCACAGCCGCGGTGAGCCCCAAATTCCTCACCTGAAAATGGGTGCAGCAGTCTCCATCTCACAGGATTGCTGAGAGGACTTGCGGACTCAGCAAGGACTAAGTGCCAGCTCTCTGCCTGGAACGGGGACACAGCAGCGGCCAGACCAGAACGTCCCACCCGCATGGAGCTCCTGTCGGCGCTCTGAGGAGACCCTGCCCAGCCTGGCCCGCTGGTCCTGAAAGGGGAATGAAAGGCCCGGCTGCAGAGCTGGAGCTCACAGACCAGCTGCCCAGGGACCAGACCCAGCCTTCCTGTTTGAGCACGTCCAGCCTTCATGTTGTGGTACTGGGGGGCAGGAGGAGAGACAGAGAGAGAAATTTTAAAAATTTGCCTTAGTTGCTAACATTTAAGAATCAAGTGATTTAACATTTTTTTTTAAGAATGTTTTTCTGACGCCTCTTTTGAAAACAAACCTCTTGCAAACCAGGATGACCCGGCAGTCCTGCCCTGCATTTTGATATGGCAAAGCCTGTTGGGAATGGAGCATCGGCGCTCAGTCAGCCCCATTTCCCAAGTCCCCACCACACCCTCTGGTCTGCCTTCCCTAGTACATCCACCTCTCTAGCCCCACCTGCCCATGTGACTTTTTGCCCTTGGGCGCCAGAAGCTCTGCTGGCTTGGACCCCGTCTGCTTCTCCTTTAGAAGTCTTGGGGCATTTCCCCAGCATTCTCAAGTTCTGCAAAACTCAGTTGGAAAGTCCATGTTCTAGACCAGTGGTTCTCAGGCTCCAGCACTGGTTCTCGGCCCCAGCTAGGTGTGAGAATTACCTGGGATGCTTTACAGAAGCCCAGTGTCCAGACTGAACAGGCTAGGTTAAATAAATCGGAATCTCCAGGCGTGGGATCAGGCACTGATGGTGTTTAAAGTTCCCCTGGTGATTCAGTTGCGTGGCCGGGGTTAACCGTTGAACTGTAGCCAGCCTCAGAATCACCGAAAGTTCTGTTATAACACAGACAGACGTCTGGGCCCCATTCCTGCAGTTTCTGATTCAGGAGGTCTGGAGAGGGGCCCACGAGTTTGCATTTCTGCTAAGATCCCAGGAGCTGCTGACGCTGCTGGCCCGTGGGCCACGCTCTGAGAGCCCCTGCTCACGTTGGCCTCTGAGTTCCTGCCTCAGTTTCCTGTGGCCACTCGGTTGGCCGTGGGAACATCTCCTGTGTCAGATGTTCCTCTGCCTCTCTCTTATAGGAACTGGTGATGACATTTAGATGACATCTAAAACTGCTTGATTTAATCACACCCGCATAGTTCCTTTTGCCATATAAGGTAACATTCACAGGTTCCCGGAGTTCGGATCCGGCCTCTTTGGGGGCTGTTATTCAGCCTACCACAGTTACCTTTTCACAGGGTAAAGTGTCCCGCAAGCACTTTTTTTAAGTGACATCAGAATCAAAGTCACAGGTGTATCTCCTGTCTTCATTTGGGTTCCTTCCCAGAGGAGACCCTGAGATAAGAATTTGGGTGCAAGTGGCTTATTTGGGAGGCAGTCAGTGGGAAAGTGAGACAGTCAAGGGAAGGCGGTCAATACCGGAGGAATCCACGCGCAGGTTCCTGGGGACCTCCGGGGGACAGGGCCCTGGGATTTTCATCCACCAGCTTCTGGGGACATGCTCACCCAAAGCAAGTCCCAGGGCTGGAGAAGCTCTCTGATGTAGCCCAGGTGCTGTGGCCAGAGCTGGAAGCCCACTGGGCCTGACGAACGTGGAGGGACACAGCCGGGGAGGCAATGGCATCAGCCGTAGATAATTAGAGAGCAGCCGTGGTTCTGCTGGCCCTCCCACAGCTGCCTGCTCCATCTGCCCCTCCTGGACAATGGCACCTAGAGCCCAGCACTCCCTGTCTGATATAAGAGCTGGGATCCTGTCCCTAAGGGAGCTGGCATTCACACTAGTAAAGCTGTCTTGCCTTGAGCACGTTCTATTTGCTAGACTCTCTACATAACTTAGGATGTCAAGAACGTCACAAACCGTTGGTGCTCCCCACTCTACCAAGGAGCCACTAACCTTCAGAGAGATGCAGTTACTTGCCTGGGGTCACACAGTGCCAGGGCCAAAATTCCAAATCAGGACTTTCTGATCCCCAAATTGTCGCAGGGGCAGAGTAGCCTAGTGGTTGGGAGTGGGGCATCTGGTGCCACATAGCCTGGGTTCACATCTTGTGTTTCCCTTAGCTTTTTGATGTTGGGCAGGCAAATCTTCTCTGTGCCTCAGTTTTCCCATCTGTAAAATGGGAGGCTGTGAGGAGTTACTTCACAGATCAGTTGTGAAGATTAAGTGGGCTCAATATGAGCATAAAGTACTTAGAATAATGCATGGTGTATGATATAGAAACTTCTTTGTTATTACTTCCAGAACCTCACAGTGTCTCTACACATGCTGAGAGGCTCATGATTTCC
Source organism: Anoura caudifer (assembly GCA_004027475.1). NCBI lineage: Eukaryota > Metazoa > Chordata > Mammalia > Chiroptera > Phyllostomidae > Anoura > Anoura caudifer. The sequence continues at coordinate 133,685 of PVKU01000359.1, read as the reverse complement.
TCTAAGATGCATTTGTGTACAAAGCAAAAGTCTCAAATATAACCCAAACAGTAACTTTTGGCTTAAACCACTCAGCAAGTTAAGGCAAACAGAGGGGCTCAGCTTTCACCTATTGTTCATTTGTGAATCTGTCCCTAAAGTAGGGACACGTGGACCAGGGAAGGAATCTCTTCTCCTGTGACGGGTTCTCTCAGATGGCTTTAAAACACACCTGGCCCTCTTCCATCTCCCAGCCCAGGAGCATGCAGCTCCATTCAGGCTGGCACTTATGTCTCCATGGCAACCAACATAAGCACAAGCGTGACCGTGTGCTGGGAGCTGGCAACAGCTGAAGGGGAGGCCCCACGGCTGCTGTGGTCTTTGCACGGTAAACCAGCTGGGGCCTGAAAGAAGAGGGAAGGAAAGAAGGAGACATGAATTGGAGTTGGACAGGCACCTCGCCTTCCAGGCCTCCCCCTCTTTTCCCTACTCATCCCGCTGTGCGCTCACCTGGCCTTGTTGGTGTCTTTCTGAGAAGTCTAGAGAAAGCCCCAGGAGCTTTCCTGCCACGGCTGGTAGTTCTCTCTGGGGACACGTGCTCCAGGAGGGACCTGCCAGGGGTCTCAGACCCAGCAGGGGGCTTCTTGGAGACCCAGGAGGTGGGGGTTGGGGTGACGATGGTTCTCCTGCCTGTGGAGACCTATTGGGGCTTTCTTACTTTACGATGTTTGAACTTGTTCCCTTTGGAGGGGCCTGTGGGGTGTGTCATATCACTGATAGTTGAAACTGGCTTGCCCCTTAGTGCCCAAACAGAACTAGCTCAGTTTGAGATCGTTCATCCTGGGGTGGCCCTCAAAAGGCCTCTAGATTCTGTGTGGTCATCCAGAAACCAAATTCTCCAAATTGAAATGGAATATGACAACCTTTCCCCTTTTTTCCCTTTTTTTCTGAGAACTTTGTCAGTCAAAGTCATGGTAGGGAAAGTAAACAGGGAAGAGACAAATGTCCTTTGTGTCCAGGGAGCAGCAGGTCCCTGGGGAACAGTGTGGGTTTGGGTGGCACATTCATCCGTGCTCAGGGTCTGCCCAGGGAAAGGCAGGAGTGGAAGGCTGAGCTGGCCATCTGGACAGTCCGCGCCCTGGAAATGCTTTTGGCAAAGTGTCTGAAGTAAATGGTGTCTCTCTCTCTCTCTCTCTTTTTCCCCTTCTTTAGTTATCCAAATCGACTGCTCCAGCCCACACTTTCTCTGCTGGGCAGCCCTGAAAGTAAGAGTGCTGATCCTAACCAAAACCCTAATCCTGACCGTGACAGGTGTAGAGCTGGTTGCCATGGTGATTGCTGCTAAGGTTCTCTTGCTCAGGTCCGGCTAGAAGGTGGTGTGGGGATGCTGAGTCAGTGGGTTTGGCAATTTGCCTGTTTACCAATGTTCTTAGAGAGGCATTGCCGCACAGTGCTAAGGCACAGAGGTAAAATTTGGGGAACTTGGCTTATTTCTCTGGACCTGACACTAATTCCTGGGATACATGTGTAGTATTAGATAAGCCATTTGTTCCTCGTGAGACTCAATTTCCTCATTTGTAAAATGAAGGGATGGACTAGATTTCAAAGATCCTTTTAGCTGTAGACTTTCTCTGACTTTGTGGCTACCAAAGTCAAATTTGCTTGCTAGTTTGCACACTTAGCACCTATCCAAAGAAGGGGTCTTGGCATGTGTTTTGCTTCTGAGCATTGTCACCTGAGTATCCATGAGGTGAGGGTAAAAGGCATGGGGCACATTCAGACCACTCTGGACTTGACTGATGTCTTCGTGATCCACTAGCCGAGTGATCTTGGCCGAGTGGTCTTGGTTTAATTTCCTAGCATCTCAATTTCCACCTCTGTAGACTGGGGGAAAAGAATGCCCACCTCATTAGATGGCAGTAAGGATTCAGCAAGTGAATAGGTAGAGCTTTGCCCTGCTCCTGGAACATAGTTAAGCTCTCAGTTACTAATTGCAATATTATTCAAATAGCAATGAGAGATCTGGAGTCCAGGCCCTGTGCTTCCTCTTGGAATGTTTCACTTCTACTCTAATTCCACCTGCTCTGATTTGGTGGCTGCAGAGGTTTGCTCATGGTGCTGAAGAGTCTGGTTTCAGAACTGAGTCTCCATCGAAAGCCCAAGGCTGAGCGGGGGCCGTTACAGTAGATGGGCTGTGGAATTGGAGGTCATGTCTCTCACAAGCCCTGCTCCATAGGACCTTGAATGTCAGAGCCTCAGTTTACCACACCTGGAAGAGGGGGGCATAACAGAAGATCATTTGAGGGGTTATTGCGAGGGTCGAAGGAGAAAGCACTGGAGAGCCAAGCTCTGAGCTGGCAGGGTATTTCCTCAGGAGTTGCTGTGCCGTGAGGAGCGACACTGGACTTCCATGACCTGGAAGGCCTAGGCTCATACCTGAGGATGGTAACAGCTTACTGAGTCCACGGCAAAAAGGCCTGCTGATGCGCAGAGTCCACCAGCAGGCAGCCCTCCCTGCAGCTATGAGGGAGAAAGCTTCTCATTTCCCCAGGCAGAGGTGAGCTTACCAGGAAACCCCCCAGGTCACCACAGTGCCGAAAGCATCCACCCTTGGGAAGCTGCGCAGTCCTGTACAGAACGCAGCTGGTAAGACAAGCCACTTCCCGTGTCTAGTTCATCCATGTCAGGGGGGCGGCTGTCTGTCCACACAGCGTCTGCCTTGTGTAACATGACAGTTTTGCCCCCTTCAAAATAGAACGTGGATGCCGAGTCACCAGGCCTGGAAGTGTGGGTCCTCCAGGCAATCATAGGAAGATTGTTAAATACGAATTTGGAGTTTTCAAATGACATGTCAGCAAATGGTGGCTGAGTTGACAAATAGACTCAATTTTGTTGCCATATGCCCATCTGCTGCCACTTTGCATTTCGTTCAATGTTTTTTCTAAATGAGGCAATAAAATCCATTTAATTGATTCAGCTCCTCTTCATTATTATTATCATCATCATATTTACATCTGACTATCTCTAAAATAATTATGACTATTACATGATATATATATTTCATAGACTCCCCATCAATCAAATAACCAATAGTTATTGCGTCTCCTACTTACTATATACTTAACTATTACATTGAAAAAGAAGATTCATAAGGCAGACTAACTCAAGGAGCCCTTAGTCTCTTTGTGACGTCAGAAGAACACGCATGGGCAAAGTGCATCACGGTGGCCGTGTCTCAGACACACCAGCAGTTGGAGCTTCTATAAGAGCAGTGCAGTTGGGACAGGGAGACAGCGGATCTAGGTTCAAGCCACAGCCCGCCACCTTCCTGGGCACTTGTTCCAGCCCCAGTGTACTTATCTGTCAAGTGGAGGAAATAGTAACAAGCCTGAAGGCTGTTGTAGGCCAATGCTTAGCACATAATAAGTGTCAGTACAGGTCACTGGGAATTGTGATGGTTGACGTTTGTGACCTGCGTAAAGGGAGCTGTAAGGATGTTTTTATCATCTGCTTTAGGTCAGATAAAATGCCTTCTGGAAAACCTGCATACAAACTTATATCTTACACCAGAATCCACTGCAAGTGAGTTGGGATTTAAATATAAAATATGAAATTATAAAATTATTAGAAGAAACCCTGGGAGATTTGGAGGGTAACTTGAGTATGTAGAAAAACTCAGAAGCCATTTTAAAAAGGCTTCTACAATGAACTCCACTACCTAAAAAAACTGTGTGGGAAAAACAATATAAAACAGTCAAAAGGCCAAAACAAACTAGGAAAATATTTGCAAGTCATATATAAGAAAATAATTTTAAGAAAAGGCCAGAAACCTTGTGGAAAAATGCAAAAGGTACATGTGAAAATATCTCCAGCCTCATTCACTGTAAGAGAAATGCAAATTAAAACCACACTGAAATACCATTTTTCACTTACTGGATGGGTTGGAATTCAAAAGTCCTGACATCTCGTGCTGGTGAGGGTGTGCAGAAACATGCTCATCCTCTGCTGTGGGAGGGGGTGGACTGATGGGGGCTCTGTGGAGATGAATTAGCCACCAGGTACAAAAATCACAAATCTACCTACTCTCTGGCCCAGCAAGTCTGCCTAGGCATTCATCCAATAGCCATGCTTACCAACACAAGGCTGCATGCGGAAGGCTGTTTGGTCGTGCTGTTGCTTATACCCACGGATGTTTGCAGATCACCCAAATGCCCATCAGCGGGGGGCAGGGTGAGCAGATCACCGTTCTTCCAAGTGAAGGAATATTATGCAGCCATAGAGGGGAATGTGGATGCATTTTATGTAGTTACACAGAATAATCTCTTACAAATACCGTGGAGAAACTGAGAGAGGATCCTGTGAGTAGTATTAGATTGTAAATAACTCTTTGAGTTAGAGGGGAAAATATTGACCTACACATTTGTTTCTGCATCCACAAAATAGTCATGAACATGTACACAGGAGACTAAGCAATTGGCAATGAATAATTGGAATTGGGACAGGTGTGGGAGAAGTTTCATGTATACCCATTTATCCTTTTCAGATTTTGAATCACACGAATGTATTATTTATTCTAAACAATTAAACAACACTCCATAGATGCCTGCAAAGCAGAGCCTTTCGTCCGGAGCACAGGAGGGGGTTTTTCTGCCTATAAAAGTCTGTTAGATCCAAATTAGCAATGGAAATTCTGATCCCAGAGACTTTCCACAATGGCAGAATCATACAGTTATTGTGCTGCGGAAAGCCTAAGATTCATCTTGCCAACTTGTTCAGTGGAGAAGCTCTATTGTTCGGTTGAGTCCAAGGAGCTCAGCCAGAGGTCCCCCACTTTCTGGAATTCAGGTATTTGAGTCAGTCCCTGGAATGAGTGGGTAGAAATGTCCGTTTGTGCCAACAGGCAACCAGGGGCTGCCAAGGGACCCTACTCCCTCCTCCCTCCTCCCCACCTGCTGTGAACCATCAAATAGCAAATACTGGAGTCGGTGGGGCAGGGATGGGGGGCTCTAGGCAAAGAGTTAAGTGAGCCACGTGGTTCTGAATCACAAATGTCTGTAGAGCTAAGATGTCACCATGGAAAAATGAAGGCATGGAAACGTAATGGCTGGAAACACAGGGTCTTTCCACTTGGCCCCAGTTGTCAGCAAGTGTTGGAAATAACCCACACTTCAGGCCAGATGCAGCTGGGTGGTTTTGTCTCTGACCTATGGCCAGATCTCCCGAATAACTCTAGAAACTTGGCCTCCCCTGTCAAGCCTTAGCAGAAGATTTAATAGCACTCACTGATTTATGCCGGCCGCTGTAATCAAATTCAGAGCCGAGCGAGGCGCAGCCAGCCTTGGGGAGGTTTCTTGATGTTCCCTTGGCTCCTAATAACATTGTCTCCTCCTTCCTCTCTATTTACCACATGCCATTTGGTCAAATTAGAACTTGAACTCAAAAAAGCAGATGCCTTCCTTTAGATAAGGTCCAAAAAAATTCCCTTGTGGGAAGAAAGAGGGGTGGATTTGTCTCCTTGAATCAATGCTCAGTTGAAGGAGCCACTTTTGATATACGACTTACTATAAAATAAAGACCAATGTGGGATGATTTTCCTACATCCTTGTAGCCAGGGCAGACTTTTCCTCCTCTTGGCATCCCTGTCAGGGGCAGAGGAGAATGTCTTTCTCATGTTTTTTGTAGAGATTCGCTTCCCTGCTCTCAGTCTCCTAACGAGTGGCCTCAGGCTCCTCCAGGCCCCATTGCTGCCCTAGCTTTGTGCTGCTCCGGGGCCCCCAGATATCTGCCAACGAGGGCGTTGGTCCGACCCACCCCCACCCCTAACCCTTGTGAAGGTATCTTCTGGGTTTCTGTTGCCTACTTAAAATTATTTTATTCTTTTTCATTATGAAAAATTCCAAACATTCCAAAAAAGTGGAGAGAATTGTCCAGGGAGCACCAATATGCCCACTCTTACGGGCTGAATTATGTACCTCCCCAAATTCATTTAACCCCAGTACCTCAGAATATGACTATATTTGGAGATAAGGCCTTTAAAGAGGTGATAAGGTTAAGTGAGGCTGTGAGGGTGGGCCCTCATCCAATCTGACTGGTGTCCTTACACTAAGAGGAGATTTAGATGCAGAGAGAAGCCAGGCATGTGCACAGGGAAGGCCATGTGAGAACACAGCTAGAAGGCAGCCGCCTGCAAGCCAAGGAGAGAGGCCTCAAAGAAACCAAAACCAAACAAAGAAACACCAAACCTTCCAACACCTTAATCTTGCACTTCTAGCTAGCTTTGAGAGCTGTTAAAAATTAATTTCTGTGTTTCAAACCCCCCAGGTACTTTGGCAGTCCCAGCAAACCAATATACCCACCACATGGATTTGGTAGTTGTTACCATTTTGCTATGTTTATTCTATCATATTTTTATTTATCCATCATCTTATTTTTTGATCAATTTAAAAATGAGTTGCAGACCCTTAGCCCACTTTGAAGACTAAACTATTTGATGGAGAAAGTAAATGCACGTTTATTTAACTGAAGGCCGCAAGCACGGCCGAACCTGCATGACTGAACCCGCTTCATGGCCGGGGTCCTGAGGGAGGCGGCCACGATCCTACAGTGTGAGTTTGCAAACCAGGAGACTGGGGCCCGAAGATGCGTCATTGTCAGGCTTGATTAGAAAGGCATGGAACTGGGTGTTGGTAAGCTCCTCCAGCTTCGCTGGCTGCGGCGGCACTGGCCAGTTTTGCTGAGGTCCCCTGCTCCTTCTCTTTGGCTGGTGGAGGAGTGGGGGAGGGTAGTCACCACTTTGCGCTGGTAACCAAATCTGCAGAAGTCTCCAGGGTCAGACATCTGGATTTAATCCTGGCTTAGTACCTACTGGCTGTGTGTGACCTTAGGTGCCTCCCTCAGTCTCTGAGCCTTGTTGAAAATGAGCATGACAGTACTAAGACATACCTTGTGGGGATGTTGTGAGGATGAGAGAAGGATGCTGAATGCTCACAGGATGCTTCCCGTGGCTGGTGCCTCACTGCCGGAGTGGAGTAATGCTTTCTGCTGTGATAAGCAAGCACCCACATTTCAGTGGCTTAACCTAATCAAGATTTCTGCTCTCACAACAGTCCAGTGTCCCTGCTATAAGACTCTCCTGATGGGGATTCTCTCCCGACTGACTTAGCAGGATTCTTGTTAAACCTGGATTCTGTAAAGACAGACATGGAAGCCCAAATTCAAAGCTTTGTTGAGAGCTCAAGAGTCTTTGTCAGTGGAAAGGTAAAACTCAAGTCCTCCAACTTACTTCTCTGTCCACCTAGGTTTGGTTGGGAGGGTCGAGCTGAGGTGCTCTGGGGCTGGTGGAACCCCAGGCTCTGCCCCCCAAAATGCAGGTGTCTTTGCCTCACACTAGGAGCTCTGGGTCCTTGGGAAAGGTGCTGAGTGATACAGTCCACACAGTCTCTCTGCACAGCAGCAGCGGGAGACATGGGAGGGGAAGATGCAAGGCAGGCTTCGCTTTGGTGGGGATCAGCAGGGAGCAGGCCTGCCTGTGCCAACAGAGGGGACAGAGCTTCTGGACCAGTGCCCAGGAAGGCGGTATTCCAGAAGTGCTCTTCTGGCCTGGTTGATAAATACCAGAGCTGCAATTAAGACAAAACACTGTGAATATGACACCTGCCGACAGCTGCAGGAAGGTCCCGGAAACTTTTATTATGAATTATATTTGCAGGCAGCTCTGCTGTGGTGAGCTGGTGCTGGTGCCAATGAACCTGAGGGTACTCAGCAGGCCAGCTGCCTTGAGGGCAGGGATTGCCCTCCAGGGGAGAAGGAGGAGAGTGACCCTCCATCCCTGTTCGGGGCCCTTAAGAAGGACCGTTGTATCACAGTCCCTGTAGAAGCCAGAATGGGGAAGGGCTTGGAGCTCATCTTGTCCAACGGCCCCATTTTACATTTTGAAAAACCAAGGCACAGTGGAGAAGTGAGTTGTCCAAGGTCACACAGCAAGTTTCTGGCCACACGAGGGCTGGAGACCAGGACTCCTGGACCCAGGCCAGCACACTTGGCTGTGGGCTGTTGACAGTCATCAAGCATTTGACTTAAGGAAGTTCAACTGTTAGTGCTTTGAGAGACAGAGGCCAAGTCAGAGAATGAGACTGAGTCAGGGATCGGGAGACCAGACGTAGAGACTGAGGCTGAGATGGGAAAGAGAGTTGCAGAAGGAGGGGAATGTAGGAAAGAGAGACAGAAAGAGACATCGTGAACTTGAGTCCTTAGGTTCGAAACAGAGGTTTGGACGCCTACAGAGTTGGCCAGGACCTCAGAGACCGTCGCGTTCGATGGCTGGCCTTTTACACTAAAGAAACAAAGTGTAGTTGAGTGGTTTACTTGTGTACACCTTTTAAGGAAAAAATTGATGCTGAATGGGAAAGAAAAAGAAAGAAAGAAAGAGAGAGAGAGAGAGAGAGAGAGAGAAAGAAAGAAAGGAAAGAAAGAATGAAAGAAAAGATTTCCATGATAAAAGTGGCAGAACTTTCATCTCCAAGAGTTTTTGAAATGAGGTTTGAAAAATGAAGAGCGGCAGGACTACCACCCAGCAGGAGCGAGTTTGAGAAAATGTACCGCAGATATTCCTGCCACTGTCCGAGGTTCAGGACTGCACACGCCATGCCCTCCATGCTGCCTTCTCGAACTCTCACTCTGTATCCCTGAGAATAGAGGGGAGTGCCCCGGAGAAGGACCCCAGCCTAGCCCTTTCTTCCCTGGCTCCTCCCACCTCGTTATTATCAGATCTTCTCTGCTCTCAAAGCTCAGCTCAGTGCCACCTCCTCCAGGAATCTTTCCCTGATTTCTCACTTGAATTCCCGGGCCCTGCTGGTACCCATCACTTCCTCCTGTTAGTCCCTCTGGACACCCTAGCTCCATGGTAGCCTCTTTTCTTTGCCCACCTGGCACAACGGTTATCTTTGAAAATATTGATGAAGGGAACAAATCCCTATTCTATGGCAGAAATTGCAAAAGCCTTGGTCCTAATCTTCCCAACAAAGTAGCAAGGTGTGTTTGACCATACCCAGTTTACAGAGAAGAGAGCTGAGAATCAGAGAGAGTGAATAACTCTCTCGAGACCATAGAGCTAGTATAAGTGACAAAACCAAGATTCCAGCCCAAGTTTGTGGCTCCAGGACCCGCCCTCTTTCCAAAACACTGCACAACATGTTCCAAGGGCAGGAACTGTGTCTAGTCATCATGTTTTACACACATTTGGTGCTTGATGTGTGTTTCTGAATGCATGAAACAGTAAATGGATGAATGAATACGCGTATCCTTTCTTTTGAAGGCCATATCTCAAGGGTCAGCAAGTCACAGCCTGTGAGCCCAGTCCAGCTTGCCTCCTATTTGTACATGTAAAGTTCTAATCCAACACAGCCATACTCACTCCGTCAGGTATGGCTGTGGCTGCTTTCCTGCGCAGCAGCGGAGCCACCTTGTCACTCACAGAGGCTGTGCAGGCCCATAGAGACTAAACTGTTTCGTATGTGGCCCTTTCCAGAAAAAGTTTGCTGACCTCTGCTACAGTGTTTACTGAGCTGGTTAAAACAACAGTGCTTGTTGCTAAGTGCTAACAATCTTGTCTGTATGATCTGGAATAGTGTGTGTGTGCATGCGTGTACATTGAGTGCCTGTAGAGTGTCAGACAGATCTGCACATGTGTGGTGTAGGGGCTACTTTATCATTTTATAGGCAGGCTTCATCTGAAGAGGTTTACTCCACCAGCCCTTTGGAAATGCGCATATATATATATATATATATATATATATATATATATATTCAAATTCAGTTTAGCTTTGTTGGCAGCACCTTGGCATTGATGTGATGAAGGCTGGGAGACCCTGGCAAAAAAAATCTTCCCTGAAGCAGAGGAGGGCAGACTCCCCCATGGGACAGTCGCCGTGCGGGTAAACTTTGAGGCTTGCCAGAATGGTATGGTCAGGGCAGTGTTTGAGCTGAATGAAAGGCAGCCTGCGTGATGGATGACACTCTATTTTGTCTCTGCTCACCGTGACCATCAGTATCCCAGCCTCCCCTCCTCCCCTGGGCCAAGAGCATTCTTCCTCTTCCAAGCCACCCCCTAATGCAGCCTCTTGAGAGGCCAGCTTGCTGCTTAGCCAGTCCTGCTCCCAGGAGCTCAGGACTGGCCTCTGGATCCCTGGCATCTGGGCCAGGAGCAGCACCAGAGCAGGGATTGGACAACTCCCACCCCAAATGCCCAACAGGCCGGGCGCTGGGACTGCTTGGGGGCGTGACGGATCTCAGCCTGCCTTGAGCATGTGCTCCCTGGTCAGTCCGCCTTTGGCCTTGCCCACAATGACAGGCCTATCACTCAGCCTTACTCATCTGCTTACCATTTCAGGACTGCTTTGTTACTCAGCTTGCTGCTTGGGTGAGTTGTGTGCGTGTGTACATGTGGCTGCACATGCACATGCATGTGTGCACACATTGTTTTGGGAAAAAAGACTCTTGGAAAGCAGGCTTGTTCTGAGAGCCTTCAGAAGCCTTTAAATCTTAAACTTCTCAGCTCGTGCTGGAATTGCAGCATAAAAGGGTGTGACAGTGGAGATGGTGGGGGCTTTGGCACGTGCATGTATGTATGCACTTGCGTGTGCCCATCTTGTGAGCTTGACTTCAGAGTGGCAGGCTGGCAGCTGCTGCTCCCTTAGCTTTGGAGTAACGCCGTGTTCTGTGGTCTGGGGCACTCCTAGCACTGGTGGCCCAGAAGCTCTGCATCACGCTGCAGGCTGACGGGCATGGGTCATGCGGCAGCAGCCACCAAATTGCCAAATTGTTGTAGTTATGTCCTCACCTGTCTTCCCCCCCTCACCCCAATGCCTGCTCAGGAGCAAATTGCAAGATGGCAAATTCTAATATCGTCTGTGTTTCAAGGTGTGTGTGGTATTGAAGGAAAATTGTCGGGTTAAACCTTTTCTGGAATATGTGAATTGGGGAAAACTAGGCAAATTACAGACAGAAAAGGTGAGAACTTGACTGTAGCTGAGATATCCGGGTCCAAACACTTAGTGATGCTCTGCCCTGCGTCTCTCTGCTCCTCTTTGCCAGCTCCTTCCCAAAGAGGCAGGGAAAGGCCCCAAAGCAGGAGGAGGAACTTGAAGAGCTCACCAACCGCATGAGCACTTGCAGTGTAGTTAGCACTTGGCTGCACCTGTAATTTTCCCAACCTGCTAAGAGAAGATGATTATGTCACTTCTTTCCTTTGGTGGCTTTTTAAAAATCCTCTCCTGAGGACATGCTTATTGATTTTAGAGAGATGGGAAGGGAGAGAGAGAAACATCAACGTGAGAGAGAAACTTCAACTGGCTGCTCTCATACACATGTGCCCCAACAGATACTGAAACTGCAACCCAGGCATGTGCCCTGACCAGGAATCGAACCCATGACCCTTTGATTTATGGGATGACGCTGTAAACAACTAAGCCACACTGGTTAGGGACCTTTGGTGGCTTGTAATGGCACATTTGCTTGATTCAAGGGGGGCTTGTTGGTATTAAAAAAAGGAGGCACAAACGAAAGGGTTGTCTTTAGTACCCTGTCAATGGGCTGGTCTCGGGAGCGGAGACCCAGATGGGCACAGTGTTGATCCTGGTGTCAGACTATAAAAAGGACTCGGGAGACGGTTGGAGCCAAACTCCCTGCGGTACAGATGGGGCAACTGAATCTCAGTTTGGAAAGGGAGTTGTGCCACGTCACATGGTCGCCTGCATCCGGACTCACACTCTCTGATCCCAGTCCCTGCACTTCCAAGAGTAAGTTGGAGTGAATCACTTTCCGAGGATGTGCCCCAGGGTCAAGTGATGCTGAGTCCAAAGGGCAAAGCCAGCACCAATGACAGCAAACCGCGCCCCCACAGCCCCCACCAAACGTTTGCCAAAAGTTCACATTAGACTCAGGATTGTGTCTGCCTGTGATTTGGCACCGCAGTGGCCATGGACAATGTGACTTTGGTGTCTTTCAGTCAGGGTAAGTGGTCCTGATATATCACCTAGTGGACATTTCCAAGGCAGCCGCCTGGGGTGGAGCCACATGGCATAGCCCGGTTTCTGCTCCCCATGCGCACATGCACACTCGTGGTTTTTCCATTGCAGCAGAGCCTGCTGGGGCTTCTCCAGGCTGGACCCTGAGCTCAGTCAGACATGATTCCACAGAGGCAGCGTAGTCCAGAGAGACCCACAGGCCACTCAGATGACACCAAAATAGACACTCGAAGTCCTGGCTTAGTTGTCTGGGAAGAAGAGGTGGGGGTGGGGAGAAGCTGCTCCCAAACACGTCCACCTGATGGAAATATTCTGAGTTGGAATGAGCTGTAAATAAACTAGACTGTGCTAAAAGCAAACAACCCCAGGGAGTTGGGGGCAGGGCAGAAATAGATGGCTTTCACCTGCTGAAGTGATGTAGGTCAAGGGGGAAGGAGTGGGGATGGGTGAACAATGCAGAGGCCCCCCCAGGAAAAGCAACTGATAATTTATGTTCCCTGAAGAGTTCTCCAGAAATGAGAGGTAGTTGCTGTAAATGACTCAGGGTCTTTCATCAGTGGAAGGCCACACAGGGTGTGGGGCGAATTGCGGACCATATATGGCCTGAAAAAATAAGTGGTCAGCAGTGCACATTAGCCATGGGAACCTGCCAGCTTCCCAGGTGTTCCCGGCTGGGAGAGGCTTTGTGGGAACCTGCATCCTCAGCCCTTGCTGTCTGCTGAGGCCAAAGAGGCACAGAGGAGAAACTGCAGCTGGGGAACCTTGGAAGGTTGTGGAGTGCAGGCATGTCTGCCAGCCTTCTCCACATGCCTGAGACAGAGAGGAGCAATGGAAGCTGCCCACTCCTAGCTTTAGGGAAGAAACTAGGAGAGGAATGCCATTAGCATTAGTATCAAGCTTTATAACAATAGAGCTACACTGGTTTACCTCCGAGAAAGAGAAGAGCAGCCCATGACAGCTGGAGCGGGCCTACCACTCACAGCCAGGCCATGGTGCTCTTCCACTGAACACACGTGACCTCACAGAGCCACATCAGACAAGATCAGTCTGTGAGTGGGATGGATCAAGTGGAAAAACAAGAGCACTCTGTCACCATGTCAGACACTGGCAAAATAAGACTACCAGCCAGCCACAAAAATGACCAACTAGACCTCTCTCCGTTCATGTGAGTGACAGCTGCTGCTTTACCTGTCACAGCTTCGGTCTCCCTCCAAGCTTCTCTTTTAGATGAGAATTAAGATAGTCATAGGCTAGCCCTTGCTTCCTGACAGCATCCAGTCCAGAGCAAGGCCAGACTTTGCTTCCTCATGGTCTCCCTCCAAATCACCTGCAAAACCCCCAATCCTGGAACAAATCCTTTCTCACCTCCTGTTACCCAGATGCCCAGGGTTCCCCCTGGTGTGCATTCTTGCTCTTTGCAATGAGTCAGTAGAGCCAACCATGTTCAACTGCAGGGGCGTGCATTCTTGATGGTCTTTGGCTGAAGGGCACTGATACTATAAATCTCAGGTAGTTGCTTTCTTCTACTTCTTTTTAAGATTTTATTTATTTTCAGAGAGGGGAAGGGAGGGAAAGAGAGGGAGAGAAACATCAATGTGTGGTTGTATCTCTCATGCCCCTTCCTGGGGACCTGGCCCACCACCCAGGTATGTGCCCTGACTGGGAATTGAACCAGCCACCCTTTGGTTCACAGGCTGGCACTCAGTCCACTGAACCACACCAGCTTGGGCCATTCTTCTTAGCCCCAGCCTTTATTTCCACCCACATTGCAGTCATAGTGTAGAGATCTAGAGGAAGGACTCGAGAACCAGACTGCTTAGTTCAAAACCTGGCTTTGTCCTTTACTAGTTATATGACCGTGGGCAAGTTGCTTCACCTCTTTCCCTCAGTTAACTGATCTGTGAAATGGGGATGACGATGATAATAATAACAGGACTTAACTCTCAGGGTTGCCTTTAGGATTAGGTAAATTTACATGTGTGAAGCATTTAAATAGTGCCTGGCATGTCATAAGTGATTTTTTAAAAAATCAGTTCATCGAACATTTGAGGAACCTTTAGTGCATGCCAGTTACTGTGCTAGACCCTGGGAGTGAAAACTGGCTCCTCTCCTTCCTGAAAGCACAAGTCGTTCAGAGAGATACGAGGACACAGATTCACCCCCTGGATCAAGGTTAAAAATAGGGGTAAATTTAAAGGAAAGCATAGCAGGACCCTTCAGCTTTGCCTGGGAAGTCAAGGAAAGCTTCCTGGTGGAGGCAGCTCCTAACAGTTCTTGATGTACAGTAAGAATCTCCAGGATTGGTCAGGGTGTGGGAGGAGAGGGTGGGATATGAGCAGAAGGGCCTTCGCAGCCACTCAAGCTCCACAGGCTTTACCACCTACAGGTCAGGGGCACCGTTTAGGCGTCTTTCTATCCCCTGCAAGAGCTCGCCCAGTGTCTGGCAAAGCATGTGCTCGAATTAACAAACATCTAACACCAAATCTGGCAGCTTTCCCTACAAACTAGTGCCTCCTCCAACTTTTCCATCTCATACTCTGACCCTTGTTGCCCTGGGTCGCCTGCAACATCAAAGGTGCCTTTGATTGTTCCTCCTCTTTCACTCCTACCCTGGCTCCCAGTTTCCTTCTCCTCAATAATATGTGTGCTCATCAGGAGACTCCACGAGACAATGAAACTACAGAGGTTCAGGGCCCCCTTTTCATCTCCTCACACCCACGCATTGGCACATTTAACGGTAATTCTCTAGTGAGCACGGGTGACACCGGATGTGCGCAGAGAGTCTGGAATCAAATATGTGTTCAAACCATGGCTCACATAGTCGACGCGAACTCCAGGCCTGGCTGCCTCCCTCTCTGAACAATTCCTCTGAGCACAATATCAAAGTTATTCACAACTTCCTTCTCCCCAACTACATCTCACATTTTGAGTCCATTTGAACTTTGAATTCCTCGCTCCATCTACAAAGTGACAAATCAATGCCTGAAGAAGGAGAAGTGAACCTTAGAACAGTCAGTGTTCATGTCGTCTGCCCGTTTATCTTATATTGTCTCAGGAAGGCCAGGGAAGGGCTAAGTCAAACGGTGAACAGGAGGTGCGCTCCCATCTAACAGGTTAGGAAGCCTGGGGTGGCAGCGTGGGTCTCCCTTGGGCACGGTGGGCACGGCAGAGGCCCTGGCCCTGACCCCATGCTAATGAACAGCAGTTTTCTCTAAACAGCCCTTCCAGGCCTGGATCAGAAGAAGCGTGGCAGCCACAAAGCATGCTGCATGCTGACACCCCCTCCGCCCCCACTCTTCCCACCACCATTCTTCAGAGGGGGCCGAAGTACGGTGAGTACCTGAGGACCTGTGAGGGAACAGGAATGTGGGTGCCTCAGTGCCCACCACACTGCCCCACCCCACATCCCCCATCCCTCAAAGTCACTTCCTCCAGAATCATCTCTGAGGGATTCACGCCTTTGGTCTCAGGCAGCAGGTTGGACGCTGGGACAGATTTTTCAGCTCCTGGTGTGCGACCATTCTCCCACCGTCTAAATAAGTTATGGAGGGAGATTCTTCTCAGCAGGGAATTGGATTTGGCAAAGTATCCCATCTTCCTGAAAACAGTGAGGTGACTGTATAACTTTCTGGGCTCCTACCAGCTGCTCAGCTATGGAATTCCCCCTTTTGTTCTTCTCCCCGAGTGTTTATGGAATTCCCTTCCACAGCCTGTCTCTCACACAGAGCATTTGGGGGGGGGGGATGGGGCGGTGCAGGAAATGGTCCTCCTGCAGCCACACTGAGGTGTGAGAGGGAACAGAATTTGGGAAGAGAGGAAAAGTGAAGAAAAGAGCAGCCTCTGGGGAACTGACCTAGAAGAAAATAGGTGGGACTTGAGAGACTCAGATCTTTAAAGAAACTCTCCCACCTGAACCGTCCGATACAGCCACTGGCCACGCGAGGCTGCTTGGTGCATTTAACGTGGCTGGCTTGAGTTGAGCTATATATAATACACCAAATTTTGAAGACTTTGTATGAAAGAAAGACCATAAAATATCTTACTAATTTTTAAATATTGAATATGTTTTGAAATGATATTATTTGGGATATATTGGTCATAAAAGATATTATTAAAATTAATCCCATATGTTTCCTTTTACCTTTTTTAATGTGGCTACTAACCAAGTGAGAACCACCTGCATGGCTCACGTTGGCAGCTCACATTTTCTTTCTTTTGGGCAGTGCTATCCTAGGCAATGGATAGAGGCCCCTGAAACCAGCTTCCTAACTCCATCATTGTAGCTCTGTAATCCATTCAAGCCAGGTATGTCTCAAGAATGGATGAGAGAACAGACACTGGTGGTCAGGAAGGCCACCTGCTTGGGACACCCACTGGGGTGTCAGGGAAGCGCCAGTCCTGGGAACTAGACTATGGAGCAGGCCTGTGTTTAGGGTGCTGACCCCTCTTCCATCCCCCAAGTCTGACCTGTACACCTGTATTGCTTTGCATTGAAGCTCCTCTCCCCAGACATGGAGAACCTCATCCTGGAACTGGAGACCACACAGTCCCCGTGCACGCAAGGATCGCTGGGCTCCCCTGGGCCTCCTGGCCCCCAGGTTGGTGCCTCCCACCAGACCTCTCTCTCCGTCTTCTGTCCAGAGCAGTGAAACCTCTTCGAGATGCCCATTTTCATGTGGGGCCAGGCTGTTTTTCCTCTTCTGGCTCACCCCCAGAGCCCATGAATAGAATGCCGCTCCTTTGGGTGCATTGCAGCCTCGTAGCCTTGGTTTCCTCGTGCCTGCAGTGGGGATACTATGTGTTGCTGCAGTGCTGGATTTAGGGTGGGGGACCCAATGAGATACTGCTAGGTGAATGTGGTTATTATTACAGTCATCATCGTCAACTACTTGATGATAGTGGGTTGCCCCTCATGTGGCAGTTGACCCCATCAGAGGCCCCAGAGCTACCTGCACTTAGTGCAGGAAAATGGAGGCAAAGAGGGACTTGTTATGTTGAGCTCATTTGGCCCAGACGCGGCTACCAAGCAGCCCAGTAGTCCCCAGCAAAGCTAAAGGGAAGAGTGAGGAACAGGCAAAATACTAGAGAAAGGATTTCCTATGGAAACAGAGACCTTGTCTCCCAGACGACTGGCTCCTCTGGCTGCCTGGGATGGGGGCTCCACCAAGGAGGAGTATCCCCTAGCCTGGGGCTCTGGGCCTGCCAAGGAGAAGGAGCAGTCAGTTCCCTGGGTGCCTTTGGGATTCTGTCGCCTTCCTGGGTAACCCCTGCTGCAGCTTCCCGTATCGGGAAGCCTGAGAGACACACCCCTCACGCTGGATGCAAAGCCCCACTTGAGGAGACCCCGGCCTGTATCCCCTACACCATCTCTTGCCACCAACACTGCCCACTCGAGGCAGCCACAGTGTGTGCCGTGGGTCCTCAGGCCTGCCAAGCTCGTTCCAGCCCCACAGCCTTTACACTTGTGGCTCCAGCTGCTCGGAACATTCTTGCTGGTGATCTTTACTACAGCTAGCTCTTTTGTCACTCAGAACTCGGTTAAATGCCACCTCATTAGACACGCCTTCCTCAACCCAGCTGGCTGCAGTAGCCTTCCCCATCACTCTCCCTTCAGTGACCTTTTAATTCTCTGCAGATTTTTCTCTGGTTGTTATAGTTTCCTTAGTCATTTTTATGTTCCTGATCTCTCTGGCCTCCTTTCCACGGAGTGTCAGCTCTGTGGCTGGGGTTGGCCAACTACGTCCCGTGAGTCAGACCAGCCTGTCTGTGTGATTGCGCTTTCATTGTCTCTGGCCGCTTTTGTGCTGTAAGGACAGAGTGGAGTCGTCGTGACAGAGTTGCTGTATCACAGGCACAGCCTAAAACAGGCTGGCTCTTCACAGAGAGAGTTGACTGACCTCTGGTGCCGTGAGAGCAGGAGCACTGTCCCATTCATGTCCTGTGCCTATGGACACAGTCCGTGGGGTGTAACAGGTTCTCCGTGAATGTTTGTTTAATGCAACAGAGAATATAGGACCTGGCCCCGGAGTTGGCCAGAGGGGCTGGGAAGTGTGCAGAAGGGCAAGAAGGGCACCCTGAGGCGGGTTTCCACTTTCCCATGGTCTGTGCTGACAGCTGTCAGCCCAGGGGAACCCCAGGCCGTGGGGAGAGAGGGTCTTCTCTGCTGACCAGCAGCTCTCTGGCCACACTGACTCATTTCTAAGCTGCCACCTGAGTCACATGGGGCTACGCTGGCCCACTCTGGGGGACTCTGCAGCCACCTCGGTTCCCTCAGAACAGAGTGAATGCTGTCCCTGCGGAAATGAGACTGTGGACCAGCAACGCTGGCATCATCTGGAAGCTTGTTAAAGATGCAGAATCCCGCACCCCCCTCCCCAGAAATCCCCTCCCCCATTCAGTCAGAATCTGCATTTTCACAGGACGCCCCAGAGAATCATGTGAAGGGCAGAGCTAGGGTGCAGTGGCCTGGTAAAATAGTTCTAGCCCCTTTTAAGAAATAGAAAAACTGAAGCTTGAAAAAAATAAAAGACTAAACAAAAATTCTTCGTCCTCCTCTCCCCAAAACAGAAGGAGACTAAACCAACAATGGCGGTTTCCAAATTTATTTGCACATTAGAATCCTGGGGGAACTCAAAAAATTCCCGAGGCTGTGCCCCTCTCCCTGAGACTGTGATGCACTTGGTCTGGGGTATGGCTTGGTCTTCAGGATTTTGGAAAGACCCCAGGGAACCTTAATGTGCAGATAGGCTTGGCAACCACTGGCTGAGGGGCTGGTTGTCCTTTGGACATGTCTCATATAATTGTATTTCAAATAGGCTTTGTGTTAGGCGTGCTCACCTGCAGACCTTGGGGATAAAGTAGAAGCCTGGGAGGTTGATGGATTTTCTCTTTGCTATGCTGGGGAATTTGGAAACAGCCAGCTGATCATTTCATAGACTCATGAGCAGAAAGCAGCTGCATTCTGCTGTGGGTGTGCTAAGCCTTAGCGCAGTGGGTGCTAGAGGCCCTGAGCTGGAGTCAGCCCCACTGCGTGGCTGGGCAGTGGGACAAGATGTACTATTTACTTGCCCACATTCTTAATGTCTTAAAACAGAAGACTTTTGTGGCACCTACTATCCGTAGCTCCACCACAGAATTTCTGAGCTGGCCGCTCCTGTGTGCAGAGAGAAACTTCCCTCTTGCTTTCAGCAAACAGCATTTCTTCAGAGCTCTTTAGTAGCTCTCACTTAGCACTCAGGATGTTTCAGGCAACCCGAGCATTCCGGGAGAAAATTAAACTCACAGAGAGCAGATGCTGACATTGCAACATTGGAACCACTGGAAACACAGCTCAGAGAAGCTGGAAGGGGAGGAACACAGAGGAGGAGTCTCGGCTGGAGGGCACGAGAGGGTCCTTTGTGGGGTTTCTGGAGCATGGAGTCCACGTGAAGAAGGGGGCTGCTGCGGGGGTGATCCAAGGGCCTTCCCTGGGTCCTGCCACCCTCCCCTCTGTTCTGCCTTGGTCTGATGTACACACTCTTTGCTCTTATCTTGATTGTGTAGGGTCCACCGGGGCTTCCAGGCAAGACGGGACCAAAGGGAGAAAAGGTAGGAGCCACCACTCTCTCCAGCCCACCTCTCCTTGGTAATTCTAGCCTGTTTTCTGCCCCTGAGAATTTTCTGGCTGAGATTTCAAGGCATGTGCTAATTCTGCTTAGTGCACGAGGCTGGGCTTTACCAGGACTGGGCTGCTGCTGCAGGTGTGGGGTCCCACAGCTTGGCCCTCTGATGGGGCACATGTGCTGTGAACGGCCAAGCGACTGAGCCACATGTGCATGCCCAGTCACTGGCCCTACTAAGCTCGCTGCTTCCAGAACTTCTCTTCCAAAGCAGCCTCTGCTTACCTGTCTTTTCCATCCACAGGGGGAGCTTGGCCGACCAGGAAGGAAGGTACGGTCCATGCGTTTCTGTCAGTATTACATAGGCACATGTTGGCATGCACGTGTGTGTGTGCGCATACACACTCATTGTGGTGGGGAACCAGCAGGGCCCTACTGTGGCCTCCAACCCATTGGACAGTGGTGGCACTGCTATCCTGATGATGACAGTTGCAACCTTGCTCTTTCTCCCACTCCTTCACTTGGGCGCTGACACGTGCTACCGCCAGGCACCTGGACTTCTCCCCGAGGCTACCACGCATGGCCACATTTCCCCAGTCTCAGGGCACCTCATCCCGCCATGCAACAGAGAATCCTCCATGGCCCCGACCCGTGCCACAAAGTGGCTCTCACGGTCTGTTAGATTAAACTAGAATAAAGTGCCAAACAGACAGAAACAAATGGCTTTTGCTGAAATAAATGGGAGTCACTTAAGCTCTGAGTGAACCAAACATGTGTTATCAAGACTCTCATTAATGTCGGGAAGGAGGACTGGCAGCTACTTGCTGCGGTCAGTGGGTGCTGGGTGCTGGCACTGACATTGTGGGTCTTGGTGATAGAAGGAGGTGCAAAACCTCGACCAAGAAAGATGCCTGTGGTTTTAAATATAAATCACTATTTTTCTTGGTTGAATGTTTTATTCAAACATTTGCACTCTCAGTTAGAACCTCAAACAGACCTGTGCAAGGCAAAGTTACAACACTGCAGGGCACAGATGACAACTCCAGCCAAGGCCCAGTGGCGGTCCAAAGTATCGGGCTGGATAAAACTCTGGCATGGTCCCCATGCTCAGAGGGCCGTGATTAATGAGTGGTGTGGGCCATGGATGTGGGAGGCAAAAGTGGACATTGGTACACATGCCAGCATTTGTGATTCCTGGTTTAGGGGCTGAGCCTTCCATACCTCTAGCTAGGCTGAAATTTGCCAGTGGGTGTAGAGGTCAAGGTAGGCCCCAAGTCCCTGCTTCCACTCTTTCAGGGCTTACTCTTTCATAGCCCCCAGCTTAGGTTGAGCTCTTTAAAAGCAGAGGCAGAGATGGCTTGTGCCGTGTGCAAGCAAATCAGTTATTGTAGTAAGGGAGCTCTCCCAGGAGGAGCCTGAGAAGAGGGGGCATCCAGATGGGTCAAGGGAAGAAGTTCCATGTAGAGTGGTAGCAGGTGGTGTCCAGCTTCAGCCTGACCCCTGGGGGAGCTGTGGTGTGAGAACTGCACCACACAGTTTGTCTTGCCTTGAAGTAGGGGAGCTGGGCTATTGGCTGCAGGTAGGGGAAGTACGGAGGTTGCCAGGCAGCTCCCATTGCCCACAGGCAAACTCCATAGTCACCGGGTGCAGGGATGAGCTGGTACAGCAAGGAAGGTAGCCCCTGGGGGATGGGCATGCTGAGCTGGAGGAAGTAACAGCATTTGCTGCTGCTCCCCAGACATAATCTGTGCCACTTACATCATCCTCGGGGAGAAACCGTTGGAATGCAGGGGACTTTTGGGTGGGTGGGTGGAAGTGATAAAGATGGAAAAACCAAGAAATTTAGAATCCTTTCTCCACCACTTTTCATTTCTTCAGTAGAAGACCTTGTGTGTTGACACAATGTCACACCTAGGGCTTGCACTAATGCCTCAGTGATTCAAGCTTTTGGCTGTAGGTTTCTGGAGATGAGGGTCCTGGGGCCATGCATTAGAGGCCCTATACTCCTCCGGGCCCCAGAGACAAATCTTATTTCCTGCAGGGGGGGAAACAAGCCCAGTTGAACTGACTTTTGTTCTCTGACTCTGAAGGGTAGACCTGGCCCCCCGGGTGTTCCTGGCATGCCTGGGCCCATTGGCTGGCCTGGCCCTGAAGGACCCAGGGTAAGTGTGACATGCTTGCAGGGTTTTCATGGTATCAGAACGTGAGGGAGAGGATGGTGGCTCCCCTGCCCTCTGGCACATAGTGAGTGACTCTCACTTCCTCTAGACCTCGGTCCGTCCAACAGCTCTGCTCCTGTAGGGAGAGAAATGAGGGACCACTGCCTTATTTCACAGGGTCCTGGATTCTCCCTTGACCTAAGAGTTAGCATGCAACTCTTTGGTTTCTCTGAGATGACCCAAGAGGGGGTTGTGTATGGAGAGCTCTTGGCCTGTCCTGCTGACCTGGCTACAGGTGGAAGGTTGAGGGGGTTGGCCTCGGCTGGCTGGAACAACCGAACCCAGAGAGGGAGCACCAAATGCTGATGAAATCCCCTTCCTCGGTCAGGTTAGGGAAAGCTAACAGGTCCTTTCCCAGGCCTTGGTTTACGTTCTTCTCACTTCAATCATAGACTGCTGGGTATAGAGGCTGTGACTTGGGCAGGTGAATGCACTATCTATTCTGATTCACCTACTGGCAGAATTTACGAGGGAATAGAAAACTTCCCCATCCTTGTAGGAAAAGTCCCAAGGATATTTTTTAAAAAATCAGCTGTATAAAGCTGAGCCATCCAATACGGTAGCCATGAGCCACGTGTGGCTATGGGGCCCTTGAAATGTGGCTGGAGTGACTGAAGAACTGAACTCAATTTTAATTAGTTTAAGGTAGAATTTTTTAAACTTTTACTCAATTCAGTCATTTGAAAACATTTAAGTATGTAAACTATGTGGATCACATGATGAGTATGTGAATCTGCTTTTGCAACTATAAATTTTATTAACTCTAAATACAGATCATGTATTTTGGATGAAAATTTAGTGCCTGAATTGAGATGTGGTTTAAATGTAAAATGCACAACAGATTTTAAATACTTCTCATGAAAAACAAAATGTACAATATCTCATTAGTAGTTTTTATATTGACTATATGTCAAAATGATAATTAGACTACATTAATTACAGTAATAATATACTGATAAAGTTAATTTCACCTGTTTAGTTACACTTTTAATATAACTTCTAAAAAATTTTAAAATGAAGTACGTGGCTGACCTTACATTTCTACTGGTTAGTACTGGTGTAGAATTTTAGCCCAGGAAGTGCCAAAAGTTCCTGCTGCAAATGATTCCGAGGGGCAACAGAGACACCGGCCTCCATTGTACACGCAAGGCTGATGGGCATCCTCCTTGGTTGCAAACCTAGGGCGAGAGTACACGGAGATGTCTGAAAGACCCACCCTCTGCAGAGGGCAAAGGAGGTGAAGCTTTTCGGCGTGCTGACACTTTGTCTTCCAGGTCCCCAGTGCCCCAAGCCGTCCTCTTCCCCACCCTCTTACAGCCTTCCCTAGGAAAGGATAGAGCATTATTCCCTTTGAACATCTCGGTGAAAAATTTGCTTTGGAGATCTGCTCTGGCTTGGGCAATTTCATTTTATGTTTAATCTCAAACACCAGAGTGAAATGTGGAGAGCAGAGCTTTAGGCCCCTGGGAGTAAGCAGGGAGCGTTTGGGGTCCTCAGGCTCACAAGCCAGGCCCGGTGCTCCCCATTCCTTTCTGATCCATTCCATCTGGTCCATGGCTTCCTGGTTTAGTTTCTCCAGGAAATGCCACCGTAGGTCTTTTCCCCCCTTCTTCTGATTCCCACAGGGTGAAAAAGGTGACCTGGGCCTGATGGGCTTACCGGGGTCAAGAGGACCAATGGGCTCCAAGGTCAGTATGTTGGTCCAGATGGCTGTTCCCAGATCTTCTCACTAAGGCTCTGGAGCAGCTGTTATCTGCAAAGATGGGGCTGGGGTGTGGTTGCCGTCCAGGCCAGGCAATGTCGCAGATGTTGGGCAGCCTGATGCCAGAGTGCTTGTCTTTACCAGCCTTTGGGGGACATCAGGGCAGGGATACAGGGGCACAGAGATGCCATTCCTACTATTCTCCTGGGCAGCAAGGGTCAAGCCTCTGGACAACAAAACAGATGGGAATGTTTGTTCAGGCCTTTGGGGGGGTGGGTAAGAAAAGCAGTGTTCTTTTTAGGCCTGGCATAAACACAGTCCCGGGGATGTCCTCATACTGAGTGCTGCAGCCCCCCACTAAAACTTGCTCTGCCCTGAGACACGTCTCACCACCACATGCAGGGACTCCTTCCACTCTCGCACCAAACCCAGAGGTCCCACAGGGCTGATTGTCAATGCACCTTCTGCTTTCTTTTAGGGCTACCCCGGATCCAGAGGGGAAAAGGTTCGTGCTTGTCTCTCCCCGCTCCCCAGAGCGGGTCTGGGCCCTCGGTACTGGGGTCAGGGAGGATGGGCCCAGGTCTCTTCTCTCTAGTCAGCGACTGCAGTGACCATGCCTAGATATTCCCCATCTTTTATCAGTGGGCTGAGAGTGGGGTCCTTGAGGCCAGGTCAGCAGCTTAGGAGGAGCTCCCAGTGGAGGGAGAGGCCCCTCACATGGAGCAGAGGAGCAAGTAAAGCTTGTGTGGGCTTGCACAGTGTGCTGGACGATGGTGGGTGTGTGTCTTCAGCCCAAGCTCTCACCACACAACCTTCTCACCTGTCAAACACAAAAACCCAGCCAGAACCTCGCACACATTTCCCACAGGATGAGAGAGGATCTGGGACTCAGAATTTTATGAGTTGTCCTTTATTAATGCAAGAGGTACTTGAGGTTCAAAGAGAAGGTAAATCACAAAGCGTTCCTTCCCTGGGCAAGTCACCTGCTCTCTGAGCCTGTTTCTTTGCCTGTGAAATGAGGGCATTGGCTGATGGAGCTTTTGGTTTAAAATGCTCTGATTTTTCTCCCATGATAGTAACTCATTGACTCTGTTCTGTGGTTTTCTCTTAGGGATCCAGAGGCGAAAGGGGGGACTTCGGTCCCAAAGGAGAAAAGGTAATGGCTATTGCATAGAAATGATCAACTGCAAGAGAAGTTGGCCACCCCTTCTTGTGAGCTGGCCCACTGATGACTGGCTGGCTGGTGGACTGTCTGACTAGCTGGCTGGCTGATTGACTGGTTGTCTGTCTGTCCGGCTGACCGACAGGGCTCTGTCTTGAAAATGGCTGACTAAGCTCTTCCACAGCCCTTTCAGGTGTTACTTCAGAGACGGTCACTATATTTGTTGTTCTCTTCACAGGGCTTCCCGGGATTTCCTGGAATGCTGGGGCAGAAAGTAAGTACCTAGAAGTACTAAGAAATAGAAATAGTAAAAATAGAAGTAAAAAAAAATACACCATCCAAAGACAACAAGAGAGGCCTGCGTCACTGTCCATCAGAAAGGGGAAGTCTCTCTATGGAAGATTCTGGTTTGAAAGGGGAGCAAGTTGCTAAACATATTGGTGACAGGGTGGCGGGATGGTCTGAGACCCCTCCAGTTCGATGGGAGGGCAAGGACACTTCACCTGGGGGGACAGAGGCCCTTCTTCGCGTTTGCTACCTCTTAGAGGGCTGTGATCGTGTTCAAAGGCAAGCAGCTCTGTGTGATGAGGGACTCGGGTCTGAGCGGCCGTGGTCACGGGCCCCAGAGGGAGGCACAGGCGTCTCTGGCTTTAACGCCACTGCTGACCGCGCCCAGCTTGGCACTGCCTCAAGGCGGCACGTGTGCTGCTACAGGTGTGCGGAGTTATTTTAGCTGGGTGATAGCAGACATTTTTTATTTGCTAGTTAAATTTTTTACTTAAATTGTTAAATATTTAGTGAGATTTCGTGAATATCTTGCTTGGGACAAGGCTTAATAAAAAGAGTTAATTCAATTGATTTAAAGAAAAATATTTATTAAATAAGAATAAAGTGATGTGCAGATATGACAAAAATGGTGAAAGTGACAAGTGACTGGCAGAATTTTTTTAGAAAGCTTTTCCTAGGGTTAGGGTCTGGGGAAGGAGAGGGGGTGGTGGTGAGGGGAGGTATCAGAGACTGAGGAGGGAGTGTGTGCCGATGGCCCCGGAGAATGACTACTCCTCTGCCTTCGTAGTGGTGGGTCCTCGCGTGCTGTGAGGCCCCGACATGGGAAACTGTTATTTTAACCTCGGCTTCGGAGCACAATGTTCTTCAAACATGCAAATGAGATGCTTTCTTAAAATTCTATTTTTTTCAAGTTCACCTTAAAGTTTTATTTTCCAAACTTGAATAAACAATTTTTATCTGATTTTCTCCAGCCAGTAGAGCATATTAAATAATTTCACTCATCTCACATTAATTTATTATAATTTATCACAGCCTTAAACTGTCAAAAATGTTTTCTGCTAACCAAGATGGGGTGTTGTGTTAAAAATAGATTACTTTGCCCTGGCTGGTGTGGCTTAGTAGATTGGGTGCCGGCCTGTGAACTGAAAGGTTGTTGGTTCAATTCCCAGTCGGGGCACATACCTGGGTTTCGGGCCAGGTCCCCAGTTGGGGACGTGTGAGAAGCAACTGATCAATGTCTCTCCCTCTCCTTCCCCCTCCCTTCCCCTCTCTCTAAAATTAAATAAAGTCTTTAAAAATAGATAAATAAGCAAATGAAAGGAAACAGTAAAAGAGAAAAAATAATTTTATTTTAAAATATTTAGGCAGGTTTTCCTTCAGTGTAACAATGAACATCAAAGAATAATAAATGATTGTAAAATTCAAGATGACAGCTTCTCTGGTCTCTGCTCCATTTCCTAGACTTGCCATCGAGAGTCCACTTCCCATTTTGTTGCAGGCTCTTTAAGACAGAGCTGATATGATAACCATAATTAGGTCATAGGAGAGAAATTAGATCAACAAATTACTGGCTGCTTCCAGTTGATGAAGAGAAGGGCCACACTTCCTTTTAATAGTCTTTTAAAAATTAATGCTGTTTATGCTGCTGTTCTCTTCCAGCCAAACAACAGACCCCTCGGTCCCTTCTAAGCAGCCAAAGAAAATTGTGCCCACATCTCCATGGCCACCTATCCTCTCATACTCTCATTGCTCAGCATCCTGAAGGACGTGGTGGGGGGTTGGAAGAAAGTTATAGATTTAAGGACAATTCTTGGTGAGGCAAAATGTTGATCACTGGGGTAAGGACAAATTCATTCCATTGGCTGAGCTGATAGATAATCTCAGAGTTTTCTGAGGATCTTTCTAAGGATCGAGTGATCCTTAGTGTATGTTGATATTCCCTGGAATTTTCCACATGGTATACCTCCTCTGAGTGTCTGGGGATGCTCTTCATGGACATTGGCTGCTGACTGACACAAACTCCCGTGGTTGCCATTGCTAAGTTTACCTGGTGGGCGGTGCATTCTGGGCTGTGGTGGGATTACCAGAGATGGGGATGGCACCCTGTGGGTTCATGATCCAAAGACACAGCAAGAGGGCCTGGTGTCCCAGAGGACCATGGGGAAGAAGGAGAGAAACTAGAATGGAGAAATGGGTTTTATGAAAGGTTGGCCTTAAACTAGAGAATTCTGCAATTGGTACACTTGGTTCTGATACTTGAAAGTAGGGCTTTTCAACTAGGAATATTGTTTATATTGCTTTCCATGCCTTTACAATAACTAGCATATTTGGTCATATGTCTGGAACATCTCTCCTCACAAAGAGTTTTTATCTAAATCAAAGGAAAGTAAGCTGGAGCTCAAACCAAGTTTTACGGAAGAGTGGGGAAATGTGCCACCCTTTATAAAGGTCTTACATGAGCAGAAACTTCCCCAAAATGGTAGTTGTCAAAAGTGTGTCCAGTCATTCAAAGCCCCACAGATTTGTGCTAAAAACAAAACAAAGCACAACCTAAAGTTCCAATGAAAAGAGAAAGCATGTTCCCTGACACCTTGTACTGTCACAGGCACGCTTGCGACTGAAACACAGGAGCCTCCCACCGTGGCCATTCTGGGTGGTGCTTTGGGTCACCAGCATGTGTGGTGCCTGGCAGCTGTGTCTCTCGGATAATAAATCCCCCACCCGGGGTAGGCTTCTCCTTTCCTCCCTCATCCGTGAAAAGTCTATCTCCCTTTCACATGACCTCATCACTTTTCCAGCCTCCCAGAGCAGCCCGCTTTGAAAAGATTTGGCATGATCAAGTAAGACTGTCCTCACGGCCAGTGATTGGATAGACTGCAGAGATGAGCCTGCCTCGCATGCCCTAATTCCTCTCTTGCTTCTCTTTTCTCTTTCCAGGGCGAAATGGGTCCCAAGGGTGAGCCTGGGATAGCAGGACACCGGGGACCCACAGGAAGACCAGGAAAACGAGGCAAGCAGGTAAGGGTCCTGGGCCTTACCACACCCTGGCAGTCAGACCTCCTCACCTGGGGGGGCATGTGGAGAGGCAGCGGGTAGGGTCAATCAGGTATTCCATAGACCCAGTCTTCAGCTTCCTCTGGGCTCATGGGCAGAGGTTACACCACTTTCAGGAGCTCCTGGTTTCTCTGGGTTAGCTGTAGTTTGAGTAGGTGGGATAGGACGCTACGTTCCAACTGTTTCCAAGGCTAGGGGCAAGAGTAGATCTTTGGTTCAGAAGAAGAGGGCTACCTTCACCACAGCAACTGGGAGTGGAAGCCAGATCTGGTCGTTTACCCAGAAAACTGCTTTTTACCTCAATGCCTCGGATACAAATGGAGTTTTGGAGAACAGCCCAGCTATTTCCTGGCTGTTGAAGGGTCTTCTGGGTCTCAACTATTATTGAGTGGGTGGCTTTTCCCCCACTCAGGATCCCAGTTTTTAAGTGACCCTCTTTATTGGCACCATTAAGGGTTTAGGGAAATTTTTCATTCTGAACTCCCCTTGGTCAGCAGGCTCTTGTGGCAAAGCACGTGAAGTGAGAGAGCGAGGAGAGAGGGAGGTGCGTTTGCCGGGCTGGCTTTGGAGCGGTCCTGAGGGCCCTAGAGACGCCTCTCACCTGAGCTCTGATGGACAGACATTTGTGAGAGATGTGCTCTTTACTTTTTAGGTTGTCAGTTTGTTGGCTTTTTACCTCCTTTCCCATTCTAAATGTTATATATGATCATCACAGAAAATTTGGAGAATTCAGAAAAATGGAGAAAAAGTCATCTAAAGACCTAACCACCCAGGCATGACCATGTAACCACTTTAGTATATTTCCTTTCCAGCATTATTTCTTTTGTGAATTTTCCAGTTATTTGTTTCCTTTATATCCAAAATATAGTTGTTATATCATAATTTTTTTATTTAAAACTCATAATACAGTTTTAAAATAAAGTAGTTTTATTTTAAACTCATAAAATACTCATAAAATAGTTTTTACCCATTACTACAGATAATCATTAAGCATTTCTAACATCTTTTTACAATATCTGAATCAGATTTTAGTAAATGAGTAGGATTGGTTGGACAAGAGAGGCCTGACCAAATGTTGAGAAGTGAACGTCTCTGAGCCATAGTTGTAGCTCCAAGTTGGCCTCTCATTGTTCCCAAAGGCTCTGCTGTACGTGACCTGGTGTGAGGCTTCAGCACGGATGGTTGGTTTTTTAAAATCTCTCCACATGACTCTAACATGTAGCCAGGGTTCAGAACCGTGGTAACATATGAAGCCAATTCTGATCATTTCCAAGTAAACTTAGCAATGACACAGCCTCCAACATCAATAATTCAGATTTCACAGTAACTTTTGAAGTCACAGTATTCCAGTTCAGTCTTCAAAGTTTGTCATAGGGTGGCATGGCTGTGCCTTCAGAATGCTGCCAGCTACCAACTTCCTAAAAACTGGGCTCAGAAAAAGGAAAAAGGGGGGAAGCTCTCTTTCCAGATCATTTTCTCCCTTACTGCCTGCTGACTTCCATCCAGAATTTTCCATACTGGGGTTCAAGAAGACTTTTGGCTTCTGTTGTCTAGTTCTTTTCTTGGGCAGTGTTTGTCTTTTCCTGGTGAGGGCTGAAGCTGAGAAGTTGAAAGAGATGTAGTTGTAGGAATCTCAAAAACGACACTGCAGCCATGTCTGGAAGCTCAGAGGGGCTAGGAAAGTGAGCTCACCCTGTCTACAAGATGTTGTAGACGTCTGAGGAATCTGATTCCTCCAAGTCTGTCTGGTCTGCAGATACTTGAGTTGCTCTCCACGGGAGCCTGCCACAGTGCTTTCTTTTTGTTGTGAATTAATTTCCTAGCAGAGACCCTTATATACCAAGTATTCGTTGGGCCAGTAGTACTAAGAGGTTCTGGAGGTTATTGCAAGTCTATCCAAATCCTAGAATCAGAAATCTGGAAGGGACGTTAGGAAATTAGAATTTCAGAGCCAGAGGATTTTCGTGACCGCTGAACTCAATTCCCTTTGTGTAGTCACAAGGAGACTGAGGCCCCAGTTGGTGGAGTGGCCTGCTGAGGGCCCCTAAGCGAAGCCACCTTCCTTGCCAGGGTGGAATTCAGAGAGCTGAGACCAGCTTTCTCCCACATCACATCTTCTCTCTGACCTTCATGCTTTGGGACTTGCCTTCAGGTAGGCCCAGGAAAGCAGCTCCTGACTTCCCTGTACAAACCTGCAGCTAAGGAGACAGAACAACTTTTGAGAGGGACCATTGCACTTGGTGGCAATGAAGGGATAAAGAATGCTTTTCCTGGAAAGCACTGCTCTGCGAGTCTTGCTCAGGGAGACATGGCTTGTTCTGCGAAGATGACCAAAAAGCAGAATCTTCCATCACGGCTGGTGTCAGAATCAGGAGCGTTTCCAGCACGTTGAAACCAGGGCACTTCCTGTGCTCATAGCCAGCTGACACGGCTGTTAGAAAAACAAGCCTTAACTGTGGCTATATTAAGATGGTGTGACTTCCTTTGCCATTCTGGGACCCATCTTGGTTACCTCACAGGCTGTTTCACCTTGGGCTAAGGCTTAAGACTCCCTCCATCAGGATGGAATTAGAAACAAACTCTGACACCCGAGTCCCACATTGACTGTTTAAAAACTCCTGGGACATTGCCAAGAGAGCCCCCAGGGCCATGTTGACAAAGGGGTAGGTTACACATTACCATAGTGATTGGAAAGGAGTGCCTGGCATGCCTGCATCCCAGACTTGGGGAAGATTACATTTCATCAGATGGCAAGCCTGCCAAGGCACAAAAGTAGAAAGGGGACCCAGGCCAAAGATGTCGGGCATCAATCACTGTTCCGGTTAGGCCTGAGGCAAGAGCAGACCATCAGCAAACTGTGGGGAAAGAATCCACAGGCCTTGGTTTCTGAGTCATTCCTAAGGGCAGCCCCGAGGGAGAAATCTTTGCTCTTGGCCCTCCCAGAATGGAGCAAAGAGGACACCAGCCCCTGTGGAATGACTGCCACTGCAGGTGGACCTCTCTTTAAGAAATCGGAACTTTTCCAAGGGAGTGAGAAAGATGAAACCAAGCCAATTGCTATGGTAACCAGCTTGCCCTATGTAGCTCTTGGTTCCATACAAACTCCTTTTTCACCTCTGAGATCTTTGTTAGCTTCACAATAAACCATGCAGGTATATATGAGTATTTTCTGACCCCATTTACAGATGAGAAAATGAGGCACCACGCAGTGACATGAGTTACCAAGGGTCATGGTGAAAACCTAAATCTTTGACTTATAGCTGAACAAAACTACTTCGCCTTTGCATTTTCAGCTTCTTCCTCCTCCCTCATTTGATCTGGGGGAGGGAGGTGAACAGGACAGGTTCAGACCTCTAGGTAGCTTATGTCTCATGGGGAGACATTGATGAAATGACCACAAAAATAATTGCACAGTTATGATCTAGGATACACGTTATGGGTCTTTATCCTGAGGTTAATGGGTAGCCATTGGGTGGAAACAATTCTTGTGATAAAATAGAAATGGTCCTGGTGAGCAGGCAGATGGCCTGAGTTCTAGGCTCAACTTTGCTGCCTTGCTGCTAGTGTTAATTCCTGCTCTTTTCTGAGCTTCTATTTCCTCATCTGCCCAGTGAGGGGCATGGGTTGGATTGTTTTTTCAGCTGTCGTGTGCCATGTTATTGAGACAGAGCAAAAAGTAACGCCTGCAAACTTACAACCGTCACCATCTCCAATGTCACTGGCCCTGAATTCTTTTGGAGCTTGGTGGTCAAGACCTCTGGGGCTGCATCCTGCTTTGGGCTCTTGCTCCCAAGTGCAAGGTGTCCCTGATTTCAAGATAAATGGGGAAGGAAGTTTGTCCTGCCATGCTCTCATAACAGGCTCTGTCTTTCTCTTTTTCTCTGTCAGGGGCAGAAGGGAGAGAGTGGAGTTATAGGCCCACCAGGCAAGCCTGGGCCTTCTGGTCAACCAGGCCGCCAGGGTCCTCCAGGTCCCCCTGGGCCCTCAGGCCCCCCATCTGCAGGTAAGAGCTACGCTGCTTCGCTTGAGCTACAGCATTGCGCTGCTGGCCAGCCTTCCCAGAGAGAGTGGGAGGCCATGTCAGCAGACGTCTGCCTCTGTTTTGCGTTAGAAACTGCTAGAGGAACTTCAACATATTTATTATATCCACACAGATTGGCTCATTCAACTTTTACACAGGAAAGATAAACATCATTCTGGCTTTGTCTTTAGCACTTTGGAGAACAAATAGAGGAGAGAAACGATTACATTGGTGATGCCATTGGTATGTTAAGTGAAGAAAAACAGGCATATATTTCATCAACTAACACCTTTTTCTAGAAAACCAATTCATGGCTCTAAGCACTTCTCTTAAACCTAGAAGTGAAGACACCAGTGCAAATTTTTCTATTTTAAACATTGTTAGGAAAGAGTCCCTAGAGATTTGCACTGAATATAGAAAGAAACCATAAAAAAGAAATCAAAGTCATTTAAGAGGGTGTTTTACCTGTTTCATATGACGAGTTAAGCTCTTGACTTAGTTTGTTCTCTTGTCAGCTCAAAGTGAGGCCCTTCAGAGCACACTGTCAGTACAAACAGCATCTCTAGCTCCGAGAAGACCGCTCGCTGACTGTGTGAGATTCTTTGTCCTCAGTTATACAAGAGGAGGGAAAAAAATTTTATTCCATTTTTTTTTCTTAAGATGAAGGCAAAATTCCACACTACTTCTCCTAGCACTTAGGGAAATATATTTGTAACCACGTCTTGAGAGGATCATGAAATATCATATTTTATTAGATCCTTAAAACAAATTAAAGCTGACTCAGACTCCAATCTGCCAGAATACCAGGAAAATTCGATCTTAGGCATTGCTGGGGTTCTCTCCACTGCTTCAACTGCCACAGAATAATTGGCCAAAGACCTTGGGAATTATGGCAGAAAAACAGCAAAGGAGGTCATGCTAGCCTTTTATCTGTCCTATTTGTGCCTAAAATGCCTGTTGTCTGAGGCCATGGGGTCGTGGGGACCTGGTGACTGCCATCCTCAGGTACTAGAATATTTACAAGGCTGGGCATCCTGTCTGTGTGGTTCAACTTCCCAAGGAGTGCCCCACAAACATTTTTTCTGAGACCTTATCTCTTCTCCAGGATACCAGGGGGTCCTCATTCTCTCCAGGCCTGGGGGGGATCCCTCCTCTTCCGATCTCTAGTCCCCTCTCTCCTCACACTCTTCATACGCCACCGCCCGTCTTAGGAGCTGTTCTCTTCTGAGAACAGAAGGCAGAGTTCTCAAATAGTACCTCTGTCTAGTGAGGACAAGAAAGCACCAGCTCTTGCTATCTCCTTGAAATGCCGGGGAAACAAACATCGATTACCCTATTTTGCCAGGAATGAGGTGCACTTTTTTGCCCAAATTCTTGAAACAAAATAAGGATGTGTTATTTGTGGGTATAATGATTAATGTACCATTAGTATAATGAAGGGTATAATAATTCCATGTATAATGCACACAAAGATGTGGGTGCGCGTTATGCACCACAAAATACGGTACATGCCAGTCAGTTATCCTGTCGCACCTATTTCTATTTCATTAAGGGAGCTAGATTTGAGAGGCGGCCTAGGCCACATGCCATGTCCCGTAACCTGTTTCCCTGAGTTGACTAAGATGATCTGGATGGGGGTCCTTCCATTTCTTCTTCCTCCTGTGTAGCATTCCCTCAAGCTCCATGACTATAAGGTGCGAGGGACTGAGAGCAATGGCCCGAAGCCTGGGTTCTGCTTCTGGAAGGGACTCTCTTGGTCCTTGGGGAACTTAGGGGTTCACAAGGGAACATGGTGGGGGGCAGTGTGGATGCATAAGGAGGTCCTTAGCAAGCTCAGACTTTAATGTATACATCTACTTGTAAGAGTTGAACTCCAGTTTCCTCCTGGGGCCGGGGGTAGGGGAGAAGGGCAGGCCCTGGAGACCATCAGCTGCTCACTCAGACCCCACTGCTATGCCCCGTCAGTCTCCAGTGGACTGCAGCTCCATCCCTCTAGTAGGGCGGGTGTTGTAGCCTTGTTTTCTCTCCTTGGTCCCTAGCTCCGTCTCACACAGCTGAGTACGCTCACGTCCCCTTCCCCTCTACCACCTCATTCTTGGCCAGATCCCAGCCTTGCTGCCCTCTGTCCTCCAGCAGATGCCCTGCTCTCTCCACAGAGCTGGGGCATATTTCTACAGTCTGTCTGGGCCATGGGCCTAAAATGGCATTCCTATCATCCCCTGGTTCACCCAACAAAACCATCTCCTTCCTGGGTCTCTAATGAACAGGTCTCCTCTCTGCTGCCTCTTTGCTGTTGCCCTTCCACTGGGCATCATGTTTTCCACGATGCGTTTCATCTTCCTTTTAGATGGCAAGTCCTT
Source organism: Anoura caudifer (assembly GCA_004027475.1). Lineage (NCBI taxonomy): Eukaryota > Metazoa > Chordata > Mammalia > Chiroptera > Phyllostomidae > Anoura > Anoura caudifer. The sequence goes on along the minus strand of PVKU01000359.1, from coordinate 99,279 downwards.
GTGGCAGGGTCTGTGGCTGAGTTGGCTTTGCGTCCCCATGGCACCTGGCAGGTGGGATGGGTGGGGCCGGTCCCTGCAGGCGCTCACGGGGCTACATTGGCCCTCGGTCTGTCCCACCTCAGTACTGCGCAGCAGGCACACAGGCTGCTGGCCATCTCTCTGGACTGATGTCTCCTTTCTGTGCCTTCCTTTGAGTCACTTCCTTTCGGGGAGCCTCCCAGAACGAGGGGGCTGAAAAAAATGGGGCAATAATCCTGCTCTTTAGAAAAGTTTTTGGGGGGTTGGGAGAGAAGGGGAAGGAGAAGTTTAAAAGAGGCTTTCTCTGTGCCGGGAGCCCGTTGGATAATTGTCAAGAGGTTAAATAGGCCCCCAAAGTGGTTCCTGAGAATACCTTTGAGAATCTGATAGAAGTCCCAAACCTATTGTCAGGAAAAAAAAGAATATCTACCCAAGATTTTGCACACTGCTTCCCAGAGTTCCAGAACCGCCATCTCAAATCTGTCTTGTGCTGTCCTCAGGCCCTGTGGGCTGCAGGCTACACTCTCCCAGGCTAGGCCAACCCTCCCTTTACAGAGAACTTTGAGCCTGAGAGAGAAGTGCCTTCCCCGAGGTCACAGAGCTGACTGGTGGCCACGCCTGGTCCAGAAGAAGTCTGTGACTCCTGCGTCTGAGACTTTCCCCCACAGCTGTGCAGCCTCTGCAGGGGAAGAGTGGGAGCACAGGGTGATGTGGAGACGATGCTGCAGTTCCTCTGCCTTCTCCCAGACTCCTCTCTCAGCCCTGCTCCCACTGCAGCAGCCAATGGGGATGGGAAGTTCCCTGGGCAAAGGTGTAGAGCAGGGCCCCTGGCTGCAGGGATGGAGGCCAGGACAGGCCCACTGGACCAGCTCTGAGAGGCCAGAGTAGGGACATTTGGGTAGCTGCTCCTGTCAGTGCAGCCTGGCAGGAAACAGGCAGGGGAAACAGATGCCCTCCGACAGCTGGGAGGAATCGGCAGGAAAACTGCAGTGATGGCAGGAAGCCGGCTCCCTGCCACATCCTGTTGTCTGATCAGGAGGCTACCTCTGGCTCTGGTGCCCAGGGCTGTGGGACAGGGTAGTGCTATGGGAGGTGGAGACAGGGGGAGCTTTCTATTACCCAAGTCACTGAGGGTGCAGGGGAGGGATAAAGGCAAAATGATTTTCGAATATATTGCAATAACCCAATTACAAATTTGGCTGAGTCCTTCCTGCACCCAGACAGGGTATAAGTGAATTAGTGTGGTACCTGGGAATGGCCATCTTCCTTCGAGCATCGGCCTTCTTGGATGTTTGTCTTCTGAATGGCATAGTGTTAAGTCGAACATGAATTCACATCTCAGCCTCAGCACCAATTAACTGGATAATGGGACCAACTCGGGGGTCACAGAACCTGCTGCAAGGCTGCCCCAATGCCACTCTGACGTCCTTGGTTACAGAGCTTTCCCACCTCGTCTCCCCAGCTGCTTAATTACCAGGATATTCCTGGGCTGGTGGAGCCTCCATCTCTCCGGGCTCTGCTCCACAAGACAGGCGCTCTTCCCACAGGCTGACAGTCCTCTTTCTTGTTAGAAAGAACAGCCATGACTTGGTGTAAGATGTTGGCAAGCACCGTCTCCCCTAGTGCCGGCAGCATTGTGACCTTGGACATTCCGAGCCTGCTCACGACATCTCAGGGTTGGGGTCTTCCCATTCAGGCCCCCTCCTCCAGAGGCAGCTGCCTCCCTGGCTCCCAGCCAGACCTCTCTGCTGGTGGTCATTTTATTTTGTGCTCTTCTGGGATCTGCAGAGTGTGTCTCCAGTTGCTGGCTGCCCTGGATGATTTATAACCTGACATTAGTGACTGGTTGGTATTCAGACTCCTGCTATTTTCCCAGGAGGAAGGGTAGTTATTTCATTTTTTTTAGTCTCTTATCTTTTCCTCTCTTCCCATTGTTTGGGTGGCTCTTGCTCCAGCACTTTTCCGCTGACTGGAGTGTGACGTCTAGATTTTTCTGAAGACCTTTCTTTCTAGTTAGTCTGCATTCATTCACTCACTCACTCACTCACTCACTCACCAACATGTACCACGCTCCTGCTGTGTGTCAGGCCCTGGAGAATGAAAACTCATGAGACCTGGCCTTGTGGAACTTAGGTTCTATTGGGGAAGATCAAGTAAACTCAGAATATATAGAATCACAAGCAGAGGTAAGTACCTTGAAGAAAAGGCATAGAGAGCTATGAAATTGTATCTGAGATGAGCATGACAGAGTGTGAAAATTCAAAAAGGCCTCCCTGGAAAAGTGATGTTTGCACGCAGATCAGGAGTGAGCTAAGAGGCACGTGGGGAGGGAGGGATGGAGGGCGAATGGGAGGATGCTCTGGTGGGGGAATGGCTTGTGCAAACACCAATTCCCTAGACCAGCGGTTCTCAGCCTTGGTGCAGATTGGCATCATCTTGGGAGTTTTTGGAAGTATAGTTGCCTGGCAGTCCTAATGGTTTGGGGGGAGGCCTTGGCATCAGGGCCTTTAGAAGTCAAGGTGAGAACTACTACCCTGGCAGGTCTCCTGCATTGCAGGGAGTAAATTTCCTGATCATGTTTTTTTCAGGACACTCTTCTCAGTACCAGAGGAGAGTAAATGGGTTGAGAATATTTGAAACTTCCATTTTCTTCCAGAAGATATCAAAGAAATGCACACTCAGAAATTCCTTTGTAAAGATCCTATATATAAGAACAACATAAAATGAATTAGAAACAATAAAAGTTATCAGTGAGCAACCTGTTTATCTGCAAGCAGTCCCCTGCTGATAATGGTCTAAACAGACAGGATTGTTTTTTTTTCATACAGTAAGGAAAGTCAAGAGGTGGACAGTGTCCTGCTTTAGTTCATCCTCTAAGAGTCAGGACTCCAGTCCCCATGAGCCCCTGGCTTGTCCCTTATGTTGGCCTCCCTTCTTCTTATCCTTGTTCCTTCATATCTGCAGTATGGCTGCTGCAGCACCAGCTACCTGGTCTGTCTCAAGCCAGGAAGAAAGCGGGGAAAGCCGTGTCTCTGTCCAGCTGTGATTCTCCCTCCTCATGATAGCCTTTCCCAGATGCCTACCCTTCTCCTGCCCTGGACCTTGCACTGGCCAACACTGTGGCACCCGGTCACCTCCAGATGCAAGGGGATCTGGGAAGTAGAATGCCTATCTGTCTAGGCTGCAACGTATAAAGAGAGGGAAAGGAGAAGAAGGGTTGGGAAGGTGATGCCACACCCAGCATGGCTAAAGGATCCACAGAGAACATCGCCTCCTCCACATCTTGGACCAAAAGCATCTCACTGAACCTCTCCCCCAGGCCTGGCCTGAAATACTGTGAACTTCCCCTTTCTCTCTGTTGTGAAGGTTGCTCTCATCACCCTGGGCTGTTGGGTTTTTCTTTCTTGGCTCTAGTAACACAGAAGTTTGTTGCTTCCTAGGACAACTTGTCATGGGACCCAAGGGAGAAAGAGGATTTCCCGGGCCTCCAGGAAGATGTCTTTGTGGAACCCCCCTGAATGTGAACAACCCTTCATATGCGGAATCTGTGTATGGGCCCAACTCCCCGCGAGTTCCTGCGGTAAGGTTCTTCTGGGAGAAATCTGGGGTGTTAGCCCTTGGGACCTCTCTCCTGGGACCCGTGGGGCTGTGTAATAGTAAAACTTGTGTTTTATATGTGTATGTATATATTTGTTTGGTAAAACTTATACTGGGTCCACACTCATAAGAAATTGGAAATAGGGAAAAACCTAAAGAAGAAAACCAAAATATCCACTTGGTTATGAATCCATTTTGGAAGGTTTTTTTTTGTCTTTTTAAACAATAAATTAAGGAAAGTTTCAAATAAATACAAAAGCAAAATAAACAGTGTAATGAAACTCCATGTACCCTTTACCTAAATTCAATAATTATCAATTCATGGCCAATCTTGTTTCCTGTTTATGCCTGCTCACTACTGCCCACGCTCCACTGGACGATTTTGAAGTAGAGCCGGGACATCAGCTCATCATAAACGTCCTTTGAACTGATGCATAACCACCCACCCATCATGCAGCTGCGCTGTGATTTACTGAACCGGTGCCCTATTATCGGATCTTTATAGGGTGTGCCCAAGCTTTTCACTAATGTGAACAACACTGTAATGAACATCTTTGAGTATAAGAATTTTGTTGAGAGTCATTTCTTGATGTTGCATTACTTGCTTAAATGACCTCCCCTTCTTATTTTTAGTCTTGGGCACATTTTTTACTTCAAATGGAGACGTTAGGAACTGGATTGAAAAGATACAGAAATCGAGACTTTCCTCCCCCTCCCGGAGGAGTGCTAGAGTGTAACATGCAAACCCCGCTTCCCACTGTTCACAAGTCCAAGGGCAGCGATGCTGTGTCTTCCAGCTTTTCCCCTGCCCCCTGCAGAAGTGTTTTCTCGAAGCCTCACCCTTGTGTTCTCTGGCAGATTTTTGTTGTCAACAACCAGGAGGAGCTTGAGAGGCTGAACACCAGAAACGCCATTGCCTTCCGCAAAGACCAGAGATCTCTGTACTTCAAGGACAGCCTGGGCTGGCTCCCCATCCAGGTACCGCAAGGCGGGCATGCAGGACGTTCCCCACCCAGGAGAGGGGCTCATCGTTAAAGGTAGGGAAGGCCGACAGTCAGGCCCGGTACAGAGTTTGGGCAGTCTTTTTACACGCAAGGGCTGAGTGTCTTTTGCTCTGTTTCTGAGCAGCTGTCCATGCCTCTGCTCCCCAAACAGAACCTTTTTTCTGAGCCAAGGTTCCAGATGTTCTCACATCCTGCACTGCCAGGTCACTGATTTGGCCTGGCCCAGCCCTCCTACCACTACAGATGTCTGGGCAACAGACAAGGAGGGCCTTCCCCATCCAGGAGGAGGGGGGATGGGGCTGCTCCTCAGCAGTACCCCCTGGACCCAGAGGCTCTGTCCTCAGAGCCAGTGACCTGCCCTGCCTGCAGCTGCCCGGCATGCTGCCCTTGGTAACCGTGGTGTGTTTCGTTGGCCAGCTGACCCCTTTCTACCCTGTGGACTACACTGTAGACCAGCGTGGCTCCTGTGGGGATGGGGTCCTACAGCCCGGGGAGGAGTGTGACGACGGGAACAGTGATGCCGGTGACGACTGCATCAGTGAGTGGGGCCCAGGGCAGGGGGCAGGGCAAGCCCTGGACACCAGCTGTGGTGGTTCAGGACAGTTCTAGAGCCAGAGGGGTGTCCCTGAGCTGTTGTGGGGGTGATCTGCCTCAGTGAGGCCACGTGTTAACTCCTCCATCATCCAGGCCTGTTATTGGGGGCTGGGGTCAAAGATCATGCCCCCAGAGAGGCCACCAGGTCCCTCCTTTTTTCTTATTCGTACTTCTTGGCAAAATCCAAATTCCAGTTCACATTCTTTGTCAAAGGATAAGGGTGATGCAGGAGTGAAAAGCAAAAGGGAGGAAGCCAAGCATTTGAATCGGGCAGGACTCACTTTCACCAGATAGAGCCCTGGGTAGCAAAGCCCTTTTTATGCAAAGTGGGCTGGGCGGGCTTTCAGGATGCCACCAGGATGAGCAGGCAACCAGCGTGGCACTGGAGGGTCTGCTTTGCTGCTTTTTATTTTTTAATCAAGCAAAAGCAGGAGGCTTTTTACAAAAGCAGGAGGTGGGGTGCAAAGCATGGGCTTTAGACTCAGAATGGAGTTCAAATGCAGGCTCTGAGAGCCACCAATTCACTTCAGCTCCCTGAGAAGCTGCTCGGGGAGTGAGGTGATGGGCAGGTTGTGGCTCCAATGCTCACTTTTCTTGACTGACAAATGAGGGTGTTGGTACTGACTGCTCGAGTCTTCAGAGGTTCTGTGAGCCCATGTGTGCATGAATGGTCTGAGGGCAGTGAGGGGTCCACATCCCTTTGCTGGATTATTTTTAAGCCCCTGCTATGAGGAGCCAGGCTCCACTCAGGGCTGGGCATGTGCAGATGTGAAGTCACGTACTTGCCTGTGGGAAGCTCAGAGGAGGGCTGATGGTGCCCTGAGGATGGTGTGCTCAGCAGTGGGTGTGGGGCTGAGAAGCTGCTTTCTCAGTTTGCTCGCTCTCCATGCAGCTGTACCTGTGAGCATTCCTGGGAGGGCAATCCCAGGATGGTGGCCTTGCCCAGAGTTCCTTCTGCCCCTGCTGCAGACACCGGCCCATAGACGGCACAGCAGGAAGGAATTAACAGGACCTCAAAACCCTGTGACAATGAGGGTGGGGTCCATATTCCAAGACTCTCCCCTTGTGGGAGAACAGAGACCCTATTGAAGAGCATCTGGCTCCCCAGGGACTCAGGGTCACCCACCTGGGAAGCTTTCTGTAACAGACAAGACCCACCACAGCTTGTCACCAATGCTCACAGTCTCCTGGCCTTTACTTTATGGGAACCCACAGTGTTCCTGTGAGGGGGAGCATGGTGCCCATGCCCCAGATTTGAGTAAGGACATCGAGATCCCAAGATGCCAAGGGGCTGCTCTCAGTCTCTCAGCTAACAAGTGGTGGGACTGGGCTGGAGCCTGGGTCTCCTTATTCTGCATAGTGGGACTTGGGGGTCTCCTTATTCTCCATTGTGGGACTTGGGGGTGTCCTTATATTGCAGTGTGGGACTTGGGGGTCTCCTTATTCTGCAGTGTGGGAGTTGGGGGTCTCCTTATTCTCCATTGTGGGACCTGGAGGTCTGGGGGCCAGTCCCTGGATGAGTCTAAAGCTACGTGGAGGTCCATTCAAGAGGGGCATGCTCTGGGTGGATCCTTGAGGCCGCATTTTTGCCAGGGAGAGCCCTGGTAGCAAAGTGCTTTTCAGTGAGTGGGGCCCAGCCCAGGCTGGGGTCCCTTCCCCACCTCTCCCACCTTCTCAGGGCTGCACTTCCTTGTGTCCTCTCAGGCTGTCACCGGGCGTACTGTGGAGATGGTCACCGGCACAAGGGTGTGGAAGACTGTGACGGTTCTGACTTTGGCCACCTGACGTGCGAGACCTATCTCCCTGGGTAGGGATGGCCTCACGTGCTAGCGTGACACCCCTCCCTCCCTGCCTCCACCTCCCTCCTCCCTTCTCTTCTTTCCTTCACAAATAATTCTGACTGCATCTTAGGTTCCTGGAACCTTCTAGACACCGAGGTATGGTAACAAATAACATGATACATGGCTCCTGCAGGAGACAGGCAGTAAACCCATAACCGCCGCGTGGGCGCAGACACAGCCACAGCTCCATCCTGGGCTGCTGGGAGCAGCAGTCTCTGAGCTCGGCTGTTGCCCCTGTGTGGCCAGCTCCCATTCCCAGTGGCCACCGTGGCCACATTGGTCTTCGGGGCTATGGGCCTGGGAGGGAAGCCCAGTGGACAGTGGAGGTATCGGGGTGTTTCAAAGACTCTAAGCATCTGTGTAACCTGAATTCTCTGGAACAACCCCCATGCTTGGGCAGGCCCGTGGGTGCAAGTGAGACCACAGCAGCATTAATATCTATTTTTGCTGGCTTGTGGCTCCGTCAAGAAAACCCCAGGAACGTGGTGTTCCTTTCAAGGACCCCTCTAATTATTTCTGAGACTCTTCGGTGCGGCCTTATGTTGCTCAGGATAGTGTTCCTGTGTTCTGGCTTCCACACTGACATCTCCCAAGCCAGCCGAGGGCCACTGGCCCTGTGAGGCACTGATTCCATGCCCAGATTGTGGCCTCCTGGGTCCTTTCAAGGTATAAAATGGTGCCACGTTCTCCTAACCCTCCCAGAACCAGAGGTGCCATTTCCATTTTCAGGGAAAATGTGCAGGCTGTTCCCCCCTCCAGTCCATGCCCCGCACCTCCCTCCGCTCCAGCTCAGATCACGGGCCCCTCCCCCTCCTAAGTCTCTCAGGAGCCCAGTCTCTTCAGCTCTTGCTCCCTCTGCTAAGCTTGGCCCCAGGCTCTCGGCAGAGCTGGGGAACAGACAGCAGGCCTGTCTCTCTATTGCCCCCTCTCTGTAATCTCTTCAAAGGAGTCTTTTCAAGGCCAACCCCCCAAACACATATCAACATACCAGACCATGCTGGGGGAACTACAGACCTGAAGTCACCAGGCCTCCACTGCCTCTGTGTTTGTACGCACTGTCCCCTCCGTAGGTCAGGAGAATCGTCCAGAGAGTTGGCAGAAGGTCTGAGCTGGTTGGTGGTTCCAAGGAGATGAGTGCAGACAATCGCTCACGGAGTCCAGGACTGTGTGGAGCCCAGGGCTTGTCCTCGGGCTCACTGCGGTTACTCTCCTAGCCCCTGGGAGCCTTGGGGAATGAGTGTGAATGTGGCACAACGTGCAACACGCTGGCTCAGGATTAGTACTCAGGCTTGCAGAGGCAGGGGCCGCACTGTCCAACATGGGAACCTCTGGCCACCTGTGGCTATTTAAGTTTAAGTTAATTAAAGTAAAGAATTTAAAATCTAGTCCTTCATTCGCACTACCCTTATTTCAAGGGCTCAGTAGCCACTGAGAGCCCATGGCTGCCACATTGGGCTGCACAGCAATAGAACTTGCCTCAGTAAAGGGTGATCTGATGGACGGAGCTGGAGGTGACCGAGGCCTTGAGAGGGGGAGAGTCTCTCGGAGATGCTGTGTTAAGAGCAAGGCTACCAACTCCCTCCTCCCCGGTCCCTCAGCTGGGGTCCAGGGAAAAAGCCCCAGAGGCCTGCACTCAGCTCCCCCAAATCCCTCACCTCAAATGAGCGTGAGAACAGTCTCTGCAGAACCCTTGGCAGCAGTGGCTGCTGCTTGATGATGTTTGACCAAAAGTCGCTAGAGGTGACCTTTAGAACGTGGCTGTTTCCTGTGGGCTGGTGGGAGCTCTCCTGCCCACCGGCCCGTGTCCGCCCTGACCCGTGTCTGCCTCCTCAGGTCATACGGGGACCTGCAGTGCACCCCCTACTGCTACATCGACTCCACACCCTGCCGCTACTTCACCTGAGGACGCCAGGAGGCAGGCTGCATTGCACGCACCTGCAGCAGCTTCTCCACCCTCACTAAACTGACCTCGCACCTGCCCGGTCCAGTTTCACCACCTTCATTTGATGAAAACAAGGACAAACTCTTGCTGCTAAGATGTGCTTTTAACTCAGTCTGACTGGAAGAACTCAAGACCACTGCATCCTGTCTTAATCCAAAGTACTGGAAAACTTCCCACATGCCTGGCCTGGGGCCTGTGACCCATCACTCCTGTTGGGCCTGTAGCTGACCCTCAGGGCCCGCTGTCCTCTGGAGTGCTGCTGCCCCAGGCCGTGGACTGGCTTAGCACTGTTAGGCACGTGTGGACCTGAGGGCTGTTTGTTCTCATCCCATCGGGGCATCCGGGGTATCTGGGGCACGGGCCTCTCCGCCCCTCTGACCTCTGGAAACACGGGCATTCTCACCAGGACAGCCAGCCGCCGGGTCTCTCCATGCCCATGAACCACACAGCTGGGAAGGGGGCCTGTTCTCTTAGCGTGGCTCCCAGCTCTGGACCCACTGAGGGACCCCTCAACTAACCACCGCCCAGTCCAGCCTCTTGTGGGCATGGGTTCCCCAGCAAGAAGCCCACTCATGAAGAAGTACTGAGAAAGCCACCAAGCCCACGCTCAGGCCCCAATGGAGGGTGAGGTTCAGCCAGCGTGCCTGCCCTGCAGGAGCAGTGGGGCCGCAGCTCCCATTCTCCATGTTTCCCAAAGGGTGGCACTCGTGGTTTTGCCACACTGCGTCCAACTAGACCTCGTGGCTCTCTGTGATCTGACCTCCATCTCACAAATGCCCCTCGTGTCAATTTCTGGTTCAGGAGATCCGCTAGCAGAGGGTCACCTGGGTCCAGGCCCCAGCAGGGTGGAGGAGAACCCTGCCCTGGGTTTCTCATCCGGGACCCACCATCCTAGACAGAGACAGTTTCTGTCCTGAGCTCCAGCTCCTGGCTGCCTGCCGATTCCTGTGAGCACCTGTGACCCCCATGTCACTGTAGTGCATAGCTGGTCCTCATGTCTGTGTGTCCGAGCACCACCCCCTCCACTGCAACATGTCTACAGGGTCATCATCCTGCATGTCTGTGCGCTGCCTTTCATCATAGCCTCTCCTGAGTGGGCCTCGGCTTTGTTGTTTTGGAAAGACGTCTCCCCAACAGCGACTTCCAATAGGATTTTCCCATTTGTTACCACAGACAGGGACACTCCTGGGCTTTTGTACAAAGCTGTTTAATGTGGCTAAGTCTTGGGGACTTAGGGGCCATCATGCTGGGGCCCCTAGTAGTAGATGGGGTCAGCCCGAGGGTGTTGTCATCAGAGGTGGGCACATTAGTTAGCCTGATTTCCTCGGCCTCCACTGCAAGTCCGGGGGCGATGTTGCTCCCACGTAAAGCTACCACCTTCGTGCTGGGATCTCCGGTGCGAGGTCCAGAAATAAAGGCGGTTTTCCCCTGCTGTGGCTCTGTCTTCCCTGGGGGTTGGCATTGCTGTCCAGAGTTGCTGGATGGAATGAGGGGTCTGAACTTAAGTCGTCTTCTAGACTTTGCAGAGAGTTCTAGAATTTGGGAGCAGTCCTGCTCCTTCGGGGACGAAGGTCACAAAGCTCAGAGGTCACAAAGCTCAGTCTTGCCAGCCCAGCCCCGCCCCAGCCTGGCATTAGGACCACAAGGAGATCCGAAACTGCCTTGGCCTGACTGAGAGGATCCGGGTCCAGGCCTCATAACTTGGGGGGCAGGCACCAATCTTTATTTTACATAGTATGCTTAACTTCTCAGAGTCTCTGTTTTCTCATTAAGACTTTATTTCAGGGTTGTGTTGAATTTTAGTGATCATAGGATTAGAACTTCTGACACCTAGAAATTGTTTAGGAAGTGCTGGGTTTTACCTGGGTCATTGTTGCTCAGTGGCTCAGGCAGTACCAGGCCCCTCTGTGGGAACTGGGGCTGTTTGTTTTCCCCCTTGAAGCTGGTAATGTGAGTTCATTTCCGGCAGCAGTTTGCAGCCCAGCCTTCGCTGCGAAGCAGCGGGGGAAAGCAGTGGTTCTCAAACCCGGCGGCACTGCAGTCCATCTGATAACCACCCGGGATGGTTTCAACCCCCGGGATGAAACTGCAGACCACCAGCATTAGGTTTTCTGACTTACAGCAGGGAGATCCGACACCAGGGGAGCAATGGGGCCCTTCCTCAAGCCAAGAAAGACAAGATGATAGGATCTGGGGAGGGTTGGGGTGTACGTCGGATGTGGACGTGCTGGGACAGGCACAAAGCAACACAGGCTGTGTGTAAAGGGGTCAACTTCAAGCCTGGCCTGGGAAGTGGACCCAGGTCCTGATTAACAGAAAAACCATAAAGTTAAAAACATGGAATGTTCTGCCTGAAAACCCGTCAGAAATCCTGCACTGAGGCAGGAATTTGAAACTGCTTCTGCATCAGAGTGAGTCACGCAGCTCCCGTGAGTCCTCCAGGCTCGGGCGGAATGGCCCATTCTTACCGACAGGCTTGCACACCGCAAAGTTTTGACAGCCCATGATTCTGGTCACAAAGTCTCGCAGAGATTTCTGTTCTGGTGGCAGGAGTAACAAAGGGAAATTGGGGGTGTCATCAGGAAGAAAGCAGTCATTCAAAGGTAGGAGTGACTGACACTTCCAAGCTGCCGCAGTGACCTTGGGAGAAAGGTTGCTTCCTGTTCGCTTTGCAGCAGGCTTTGCAGTGTTTGCGCCGCAGCCTGAGGAACATGGGCACAGGAGGACGCCGCCTCCCTCAGTCTGCGCTAGTTTATCTTTGCACTTTCACCAGTCACAGAGGCGTAAGCTCTGCTCTACTGACCCCAAGGTCTGCCTGTGGCTGGGATTCTCTAGGCCAGTCCAGATGCTACTACTGTAACCAGAGAAGTGTGGGGAGGGGGTTAGGCCCCAGGACTCTTCTCTACCCCCCAGCAAAGCTGTCTGAGTTACAGATTTGTAGGCAAAGTAAGGTCTTGGAAGGAAGCTTGGTAATAAGTACTTAGAAAGCAGTGTTTGGGAAAATGGTAGTTGCTGAGCATCTTGGGACAGACACACTGGTCATCTGTCACTCTAATTGGGGCAAGGAGGGCACATGTGGGTCAAATTGTTTAAGAATCTCCAAATTTGTTATGATTAAGGGTCCCACCTATGGCCCAGTAACTGTTAACATGAGTTGTCTGCCCCATCCTTCCCCCTGTGGTGAGTGAAACAACTTAAATTGCGAGTGAAACTCAGATCTTCCATTTGTGAAGTAACGATGAGCTCAAGGACCGTGGTGATTCGCTGAGGGGACCATTCACGTGAACACAGCCCATCGTAGGCACTGGAAGCTCCAGGGGGATCTTTATTCTCCCTCACCTTCACACATAGCCAACTGAGAGGGCTGTAAATCACACAAGAGTGATGGGTTAGAGGCTCCCTGCCCCACCTCAGCCAACCCTTGTGAGAAATAGAGGAAAAGAACTCACATTACCTTTATCAGAGGGGCTTTTTCTCTGGGGATTCACCTGGGTTCTTTTCAGCTCCAGATAGTCGACTTTTAGAGTCAGACAAGACAGCCTTACTAAAAGGAGAAGTTGGTTATTTCCTCTGCCCTCTGTGCTTTAGAGGAATGAAAAGGGTCCCAGGACTGTAACACTGAAATTCTGCAGAAACACTAGTATCTCAAGTGAATTTCATTTGTGGTTATTTGGGTCCTTGTAGTTTCTTCAAGGTCAATGATGGATTTTGTCTTCGATGTTCCAACTCACGAACCACACTCTGCTACATGCGCTGCCCCAGGTCACGCTCCATCCAAGCCCTAGATGGGAAGTTGAATGCAGGCATCATGCCGAGGGGCATCACTGGAAGCTCACCAAGGGATTTTTGTCCTGAAGCAGTGGTTCTCAATTAAGGCTCATTGGAATAAACTGAAGGGCTTATTAAAACATTACTGGGTCTCAGGGTTGTCAAACTTATTTTCCCGGGGGGCCATTTCTCGTGGTTGCCTTCAAAGGAGCGAATGTAATTTTAGAACTGTAAATGTAACTACTCCTTAACGGGGGTCAAGGAGCTTAGCACTGCCACCGGGTAGAAACAAGATGCTGGGCTGGATAAAACAAGGTGGAGGGCCGGATTTGGCCCAAGGGCCTTATGTTTGCTACTTGTGCCCTAGAATTTCTGTTTCAGCAGGTCTGGGTTGGGTCTGAGAATTCAGATTCCTCACAAGGTCCCAGGGGATGCTGGTGGATCAGGGACCACATTCTGAGAGCCACCGCTCCAGGGATACGGCTCATCAGAGAATAATTGCAGAAGACTAGACCAAACACACATGGAGGAAAGGTGGGCACTTTGGGCTTTTTAGTAGGCTTCCATTAAACGGGTGGGGTCTACGTCCCCTCCTCTGGAACCTAGGTGGGCTTCTGACTGCTTTGATATCTAGAATACTGTGGAGGTGACACTGTGTGACTTCCCAGGCTAGGTCATAAAAGGCCGTACAGCTAGCTTCTCAGAACGCTCATTCTGGGGGAAGGTAGCCATCAAGCCGACTCTCCCGAGACCCCCAGGCTGTAGAGGCTGCGTAAGCCCTTTGGTTAACCGTCTCAAATGAGCCTGCTTCCAGCCATCCCCACCATGGTGCCAGACATGTGAGTGACACCAGCCTGGACTCTCTTAGGTCTGACCATCTGCCAGCTGAGTACCACTGAGTGACCTCAGTTGAAGCCATAAAGAGAATTTCCCAGCCGAGTTCTGTCCTAATTTCTAACCAACAGATTCTGTGAGATAAAATGGTGGTTGTTTTCAGCTACTAAGTTTTGGGGTAGTTTGTTACTTAGCAATAGATAACCTGAATACTGTCTTAGGTTAGAACGGGGAGGAGGCAGTGAATAAAGAGGGAAGTGCCAAGCCTACTGAAGCCACTGGCTTGGGTTTGGTGCCCTCTGCAGGAGCCATGAATAGAAAGGTCCTAACTCCCACTGGGACTTTCATCTGGCGAGAAAAGCCAGAGCTAGGAGGGGCCCCCTCAGTGATTACATGGCCCAGGGTTCTCAACCATGGTGGAGACAGGGGGCACGTGGAGGTAGGTTGGCTGCGGTAATTTCCCTAAGTTTCATACCTCCCTGTACATGTACGTTCCCAGTGTACTTTGTGATTCCTTCCGCCCCTTGATTCTGAACTTGGCTCTGTGACTTGCTTTGGCCAAGGACATGTTAGCAATTGTGACAGAAGCGATTGTTTCCTCCGTCACCCCAGCACCTCTGCCTTTGCCATGACGGCATGCTCAGGCTAGGCTGCTGCAGGATAAGACGCACAGAGCCAACCTGCCTGAGTTCCTGTTGTTCGGCCACGGCCATCCTAGGTAAGCTGAACCTGTTGACAGCCAGGCCCAGGAAGGAGCCCAGTCAAGATCAGAACTGTCCAGCCACGCCTAGTCTAAATGGCTGATCCAGACTTGTGAGCAAAATAAATGCTTATTATTGTAAGCCACTGAGTTTTGGGACAGCCTGTCACATGTCATTGTAACAGACAGCAGACAGTCAACTGAGCAGCCAGAGCTTAGGTGATGAGCGTGCCACGCGCCACTTCCCCACTGAGACCTGGTTCGGGTCTCGCTCCTATTTCCACCACTCACAGAAGCAGCAGCAGAGGACTCCTGGGCTAGATCTCCTGATGTGTGATTGTATTCAATCCAGATTTCCTGAGCACCCATCAGGTGAAAGATACCGCAGTTAAAAGAACACAATTGCGGAGCACCCAGGAGTTTAGAGTCTTTCAGGGGAGCCAGCCCACAAGACAGATGTGGGCACTGCTGACCAGAGGAGTGGAATGGAAGCAGGAGGCGGGTCACTTCCAGCCGTCAAGTGCCCACTGAGGGTTGGCGGGGTGCGTGTGGCACGGCATTCCAGGTGAAGGGACCTGGTGAGCTACAAGGACTAGGATACGTCTAGGGATTAATGCAGTTTAACCCTTGCATTCTTCTCCAACCCAAAGCTAAGCCTGCCTTTCCGGACCCAGTAAAATGGCCTCAGATGCCATGCGGCTTATGAAAGTCATCATTTAGTTTGGAACTTAATTTTTAAAATGGAGGTGTATGTCCTAATTAGCATAACACCAAACTGAGGAATCAATTTAGATAATCAGGATTAAGCACAAAGGATTCTTAAAGGACTCCTACATTTTTCATGATTTCTAGTAAGAAAATAAAACCCACCAAGACAGAAATGTATTGCTGACCTTCATTTTTACTTAAATATAGTGCTCTTTTAAGAGGGTAAACCAAAAAAACTTTACACAGCAAATATTTTACATAAATGTAAACATGCACATCTACTTCATAATTAAGCAAAATAAACTTTGAAAATCATTTAAAAATCATTGAAGAATGAGACAATGAACCCAAGACAGAAATAACAGGAACAACAAAAACACACATTTCATAAATCTTCGATTGGTCTTTCTTCCAATGTACTGGTTAAGGCCTGAGTTTCAGAAATCCTACCTTCCTTGCCAAATGGAAACATCCAATTTGGCTGTACCTAATATATACCCACATATCATAGTATTATTCTTTCAAAATAATGTAATAAATACATCACACATACACACACCCACACAAATCCTACTTAACCAGCCTCTCAAATAGGGAAGGATGGATTTTGGAATTTTCAAGTTTCCCCCCCTACTGAAGCACATACATAGTAATACCACACATAGAAAAAATGATCCTGCTACAGAAATAAAATAGTTAATGAGTGGCATCATTATACATCTCTAGGTTGTTCACGCTGAGTTTTCCCAAATCATGTCTTTACTGTGGCTTGCCATGGCTCCTCAGGTAACTGAGACTGAAGTCTTCACACCTTGCCCAATGACCCCAGTGTGGTAGACATACAGAACAAGGAAAAGGTAACTTTAACAACTGAGTTAGGAAACTTCAAAATAACGAAAGTCAACATCAATGGTTTTCAGCTATCTCCAAACGCCTGGAATGTTTTCTCTACGTCTACCTCCTCTACTCCGCGGGCTGGCTCTCTCTGCCTCCTCCCCACCAGCTGTAAGTGTCCGACTATCTATTCCTGTGGACATCCCAGGGGAGAGAGGCAAGAATAACAGTCTCTGCTTTAAGGAATTCATACAACCAGAGCCCAAGCAAGGAGTCAGCATGTACACACCGCACTGCAGCCGGCAGAAGAGAACAGAGGATGAGCCTGACCGTGGGCCCTGCAGGACATGGCGCCTCAGGGGTGAGGTCTGGTGGGCAGAGGAGGAGAGACTGAGAAGGCACAGAGGCAGGAAGAGCAAGGCCCGTTTGGCTGGCATGAGTGTACTTGTGAGCAGCAGTCTGTAAGGCCAAATTCTTGATTTCTGAAAAGATCCTTACTCTGGTGGGTAAAGCTGGGGCGTGCAGGGGACAGACCCACCGAAGGCTTTGTGCTAAGAGCCAAACTGGAGCCGCACTAGAGGACACTGTGCAGGGTGGGGAGGATGGAGTCTGAGGCTGAGAGAGCTTAAGCCACCAGAGCCAGGGCGACACACAAGCATTTCCTATAGAAACAAACCCCGTTACCTGACGTGCCCAAACCACAGTTCTCTCTATGCACGTGAAGACTTTGGGAGAAAAATGAAGAGGTTTAAATAGAGTTTTAGTTCAAGTTCCTGAAACCTGCCCGAACTTGGGCAAGTTAAGAGCAGTGAAACATTCCTATATCCAGTAATAATGCATGTCTCCCAGTCATGACCTTCACCCTCCCTGAGCTGTTATCACTAAGGAATTATAAAGCAGTGATCAATTATCAGTAAGTTCCCACATGCCACCTCGTGATGGGCTGTGCACCCAGCACAGGGTTCAAAAGTGCATACCCGCTACCTCCACATGGCAGAGGGGTGAGCACGTGCTGCTGGACAATGGCTGCTGGTCCCCACCTCCAGCTCCCGGAGTCACTCTGCAGTTAACACAGGTGACTCTGTGAGGCTCAACTCTAACCAAAGCGCCACCTTGGATCATCTACTTCCTTTCTAGGTCCAGACTGCATCCCTCCGCTAGCTGAGGAAGGTGAGGCCATCTAAGTATAGGGACCCCTGGAAGGAAAATCATACTTAATGTTCCTGATAAACACTAACTGAAGTAGATGGAAATTTCTCAGGACATACTCAAACTACTTTCACAAACTAATTATAGGACATTCTAATTTACCCAGAAACTAATTATGGGACAGTCACTCAATATGAAACATTTACTGGTGACCAGTTTCCTGCAACACCAGATTCATTTGGAAACTGCACACTGCAGAAGGCAATCTTGTGACTTTCTTCTAACTTTATATAAAACTACAAATCAGTCTGGGAGTCAGGCACAAACAGTGGTACAAAAGCATAAACATAAAGATCTTATCAAAAGAATGTGCTCATTTCATACTGCAGAACTCCTATTTATATTCTGGTTTTCGAAAACCTGCTGCTGGTTCAGTTGTTTAGAAAGGTTTCTTCACCGCACCTCTCTTCCACTCCTGCCTCCCCCACTAACACCCACTGAGGGAAGAACACTGAGCATGGACCCGCTGGGAGCTGGCAGCCCAGGTCCAGCGAGTTGTGTGTGTGAGCAGTGGTCTGATCTGCTACACCAGCCTCAGGTATTTCAGGACTCTCTGGATCTGAATCTGAGCTACAAGCACCCAACACTCTTATCTTAGTAAGAATGCAACAAAAGTTCCTATGCACATCTGTCGGTCTCATGGGTAAGAACCTCTGGTTCAGTGAGTGAGATTCGAGAAAGGGAGCAGTGGGGAAAGCCTGGACTGGGCGCAGGAGGCTAAACCAGCTGTGTGCTTCCCTTTCCTTTGTCCATGAGGGGGGCGAACTGCCAGGACTCCAGGGTCCTGCCAGCTGACACTTGAGGACCCCCCCCCCGCCCCCGCTTGAAGTCTGTTTCTACACAGGCTTATCAGGCTGGGTCAAACAGAACTTCCTTACCACTTCGTTTCCACACTTTAAAGTGGTTTTAACTCACTTCTACGCTGCAGTTAGAGGCTTTCCCCCATCTCCTGCCTCTCATTTCACTGGTACAGACCACACCTGGTCAGCCTGGGGTGCACAACAGAAATCACTGGCCTGGTGAAGATATGGCCTTTGAGTGCCCAGACCAGGGCACACCTGTCTGTTTTTTTCATTAACAGTGTTAACCAAACAGAACAATAATTCTGTTAGTTCTTCTATAGATCTACTTACACTTTGAAACATGAGATTGTTCAAAAATTACACAAAAAAAACACCCATCACCACTAAGTTAAAGACTTGAACATCCGAGAGCTGCAGAGCCTCAAATTCCTACTACAGTCACTGATCCACGACGTTTTCCTCTTGGCAACGGACTCCACACAAAGCAGCCTGGTCTCACAGCAGGTCTGTGCACCGAAGAGCTGATTTCGAAAGATCTAGCTCTAGTCATCACTGTCGCTCCCAGATTCACTCAACTGCAAGTCATTTCCTATTTAAACAAAAAAGCAAAAACCAAAAACCACAAATTATCAAACCAAAAGTACACAATTTAAAAACAACTTTCCTGCAATTCTTTGGCTGACTGCCTTGGCTGTCACTGCAGGGAAACTGGGCCAATCCAATTTAGCAGCAGAGAAAATCCATTCGGCTCAGTGACAAAACTGGCCGGTCACCTTTTAGAAAGAAATGCTATTTTTGGTATCTGCAAAATAATGCTGCTTACTGGGTAGACCAGGGGAGGAGTAGTCTAGATAGCTTTTAAATGTGTTAATAAAACAAAAAATAAACAAGAAATGTGTTAATAAATAAAAAAAAATAAAGGGGTGGGCAAAACTAGATTTACAGTTGAGTACATGAGTTTATTCTTGTATTATGATTTATTAATCATTGTATTTTCCATATAAACAACTGTAATCCAGGATTTCACCAAAGTAAACTTCTGTTATTTCCAGATTGCTAATCTCTAAACTAGCTCTTCTCAGTTTGCCCTGAAGACCCTGGGGTCCCTGAGACCCTCTCTGGAGGATCTGACCCTGAAGTACTTCCTTTTCTAACCACATGTGATGTCAGATTTCCTTCATGTACATCAACCTGAACAACTAACGGCAATGGGCTGAATGCAGAAAGCACATGTAAGGATTCATCTTTCTGCTAATCCAGACATTTAAGAGATTTACAAAATTTTAAAGCAATGTTACTCACTAAATATTTCTTGATTTAGGAAACTTATTTTTCACAAAATTATTTTCATTAAAATGTGATGAGTTTTCAAAATGAATTATTGAGTATCTTAAATATTTTTACATCAGGGTTTAACAAATTTGCGCTATTTAGTGTGACTACAGGATTTATAAGTGGGTTCTGAGTGACAATCTTGGTTTAAGTAACTCTAACACTTTATTGTGCATAACGTCATGCACAGATTAAGGTCTTGCCATTCGAGAGCTGTGGGACAGAAGGACCTGGAGACACAAAGAGCTACAAGGAGTTTAAGGCACTGGTGGGTAATGCCACAGTGATGTCCACTGTACCATTTTTTGCTCCTTCCTTCTAAGTGAAAAGAATAATTTAGTATTGACTGGGCAAGATGAAGAACTAAGTTAAAGCCACAGTAGCCTTCGGGTACTATTCCCCTATGAATACCAAACTCCCAATGTGAAACTTACAATCCCTAGCCAACCGAGAACAGTACCAAAGCACACCGTGACATCCAGAATCTGGGCCCATATAATGGGACAGTAGACAATATCCTTAACTCATATCGTAAGAGTGTTGAACTCACTCGGGTAGAAAAAGTGTAGTGGGTTCTCCAGTGGGGATGATTTTGCACCCCACCTGCCCAAGTGCAAAGTGCCTTGAAATGTTTTTGGTTGACACAACTAGGGGAGAAGAGGAAATGCTTCTGGAATCTGGTGGGCAGAGGCCAGGGATGATCTTAGCCATCTTATAATGTACAGGACACCCACCACAGCAAAGATCTCTCTGGTGCAAAATGCCTATAGTGCTGAGGTTGAGAATTATCTCTGCCTAGTCCACAGTAGTAGGGCTCACTAGGTTAGCTTTTCCACCATTGCCTCCAGACTTCTGACCCCCTCAAAGGAAGTCGTACCAGGGGAGAGCATTCATAAGGATTCTGGAGAGAGAAGAAGTTAGAGCACTCTCCCCACCTCCAAAACAAGGGGATCTGTTATCGCTCTCCCGTTTTACTTTAGTATCGACTGCATTGAAAGCCAGACAGACATTACGATGTGTTTTCCTTTCCCTGTTGCCAAAGACTGGCTGGTCTCCAAATATATCCAACAGCACAGTCTGGAGCCCTGGGGTTCTTGGGACTGTAGAAAGACCTGGAACGGGGGACACTATTTGGCAGACAGCACCCCTAAAGGGTCATATTTGCAAAAATAAAGAGTCTAGCTGTTCATGTTTCAGCATTTTCCAGAATTCATAAAACCTAACTTGTGCCAGTGAGGAAAAGAGAAAAACATTTTTCAGTTGCATGCTTCCTTTTTTAACTGCTTGAAAATTTATTTCTTTCTGCTCAAAATTATCTTTGTCAGGATCCTTTCTTATCCTTTAAATGTCTTCAGGTTTATAGATTCTCATCTAAGATAAATAGAAGCTGTATCTCTGGCCTGACATGCCACCCCTCCCGGCCAGAGAAGGGACAGCACACTCACTGAGGGTGTTCATGAGCTGGCTGCTTCCCTGCGGCCGGCTGGTCCCATTGGCCATGGCTGGCCTGCTGCTGTAGGGCAGCTGGTGTGACGGCTGTGGAGGAGACACGGGGCCGTTGTCCTCGCCGCCACTGCTGGAGCTGTCGTCTTCGCTGCCCGAGGAGCTCTCCGAGTCAGAGGAGCTGCTCCCACTGCTGCTGCTCATTTGCTCAATAATGTCGACTTCGGCCCTCAGCTCTGGAATAAAATGGCACAACAGGGGTCAGCATAGCAGCCATTCTCGAGGCAGCGCGCCGAGCCTTCTGTAAATAGCAAGCTGGCAAAACCAACAGCAATGGGGAGTAACTTAAAACCAACTCCTGCTTCTCAGTTCCTTAGAAATGTACAAGCAAAATGACCAAAACCAACAAACAAAAACACCTAACTTGTCTCCAGAGAGACAGTAAAAACATTAAATTCACCCCAAATAACCAAAAAGCAAACTGCTTCAGCACAATGACTTCTGTGTAAGAAATGAATTAAGTGTCTTTTGTGTGGACTATAGGAGTAAACACCAAATAAGAGAGAAGCAAGATTATGCTAAGGGACTGAAAATATCTGACTAGGGACTGGAAGGTCTGAATGCTCATTTGGATCTACCTCTAACCAGCAGGGAGACCCAAGTGGAAGGAAACAAATTTTCCAAGACACTCTGGAAAAATGAAGGGCCAGGCAGACAGCGTCAGGGTGCTTTCCAGTTTTCACACCCCTCAAATATGTTGAGCCTGCAGGAGGAACCACGGTGTCTGAAGAAACACGGTGGAACAACACCCCTCCTCTGCCCCTTCTTGTATCTGACCGCCAGCCACACCTGCCAGGTACTGTGTTTCTTACGAACGATGTAAGGCAGGGAGGGAAGAACATGCTTTAACCATGCCTTTCAATGTCACTGACTCCCGTGAGGCTACATAACAGATTTTCCTGTCCAAACACACCACGTGGCCTTAAACAACCATGGTTCCCTTAAGCATAATGGGAACAACTAACCACTCATGGTACAAGTCCTGTTCAAGTAGAATGAAAACTTCCATAAATGGCATTCCAATATCCATGAGGGAAAATAAATTGAGCGGCTTAACAACTGTGCACTGTGCAAGAAGGACGTCTATGGGGGGAAAAGGAAAACTCCCAAAGAACAGCTCTTTATCTTTCCCTGTTGACTATTGCTATTGATTTAACTTCTTTCATAAAGTCTTACAAATATGAAACACAACACTTACCCTCACAACTTCCTGAATCTGAGCAACTAAAACCATCCACCGCGCAGGAGAGGAAGCAAGGCAAGCTTCTCCGAGTCATGCACTGAAGAGACCTGACCAAGCTTCTCTTTAAGGCCACTGCCCGTGCCACCGGCCTTCATGTCACTTTCATGTTTATCAACCATGTGGTAGTGCAAGGCACTGGTCATCGTCCTGTAAATGTCCCTCTAACCTAAATACTATGCTAACATTGGCACACTTGGTTTTCACCCCCAGCAACCTTGGAATTTTCTTCTCCTGAAGCCTTGAAGGTAGCTAAACAAGCCACTCTGCCTGTTTAGACCCTGGGCCTCTCACCCTGGCTGGGTAATTCAGATGGTCAGAGCACCATCCCATTCCGATACGCCAAGGCTGCGGGTTCCATGCCTGGTCAGGACACGTACAAGAAGCAACCAGTGAATGCACAAATGCATGGAACAACAGACTGACGTCTGTCCCTCTCTTCCATCCTTTCTGTAAAATCAGTAAAAAAATCCCGGCCTCTAAGCAGATTTCTACAAAGGCAGCCACAACCCCGGTCACCACACCCAGACTGCCCTGATCAAGTGAGGTAAGCAGGAAAGGCCCCTGCCCACATTGCCTCCCGAAAGGCGAACTCTGCAGAAATTTTTGAAGGGCAGAGAATGCCCACGCCATCACATCGCCACAGCAGCCTTGTGAGCTCCACAAGAACACCAACACGGAACCACACCAAGAAGCTACCAGGCCTACAGAGAATACATCCTACTACCTCTTTTGATGTCATCCAGCTGAGGTTCAGGTGAAGGGTTATCCTTCAAGGGGGAAGTTTTGGGTCCAACTGGAGGCTTCGTTGGAGCTCTGAACGGCATAGGTGGTGGGGGCGGGGGTGGCTGTAACGGCTGTGGGGCACGACTGGGCTGCTGCTCCATCCGGGCTTGGATTTTACTGCTCCCCTCAGCCCTGAAATGGGACACAGATATTAAACAGGGCGGACAAAGCCAATGGTCAAATTTGTCCAGGTGACTGACCACCTGGAAGCCTCTGCAGAACTCCATGCTTTTCAGAAGACTGCTGCAAATACTGACATTTAAATTTTATCGCGTGAACTAATCATTCAACAACCATCCACTGTATTCCAGTTATGCACGTGTGCCAGACACAGGAAGGTAAGTACCAGAGACCCTCAAGGAGCTCACATTTTGTAGCAGAAGCAGATAAAACAGAGATGTAGAATACAATGTGATTATGAGAACCCATTTTATTAATAGAAAATCTGACGATTAGACTTGTAAACAATATAAAGTGATAATCACAAGTGTATGAGTTACTAAATAAAACTAGTCCTTGAAATACTGGCCAGTTTGTAAATTTTTACAGGATTCCTTTACTGCTTGCTCATTTTGTCACATACCAGCTCTTGCTGGCAGACAAGCCAAGTGCTCCACTCCAGACAGAGAAAATTCCATCCATTAACAATTTCTTTTGTAAATGGATTAGCCCAGCATTTTTCAAACTTTAGTGTGCCTACAAGTCATCTGAGGATCTTATTAAAATGCAGATTCTCGCTTTTTAGGTCCTGAAATTCTGCACTTTCAACAAGTATCCAAGTGATAAATGCTGCTAGCCCACCGATGACACTGAGTAATAAGAGAAATGCTCACAACCATCAGGCTCCTGGAGAAGTAACCAAGGCACCTGGTTCGTGGAGGCAATTACTACAAATACGCTGAGCCGCAGGAAAGGAACAAGCGCTCTGCCGCGCACCGGCACCAGACTCAGGCAGCCGACCATCTCCCGTGCTCCCAGTCTCCTTGTCTGAGTGTGTGTGTTTTAAGGACAACAGCAGCACCTTTCTAAGGGTTACTTATAGATGAGAGAAGATCATTCCTAAAGTGTCTAGCATCGTTCCCAGCATGTAACAACTCCTTAATAAATGGTAGCTACTCTTTATTTTTTGTGAAAGAAGTGAAGAAAATGGCTTGAGGAAGTATAAAGAGAAAAATATCAAGCTCTAACACTCTTTAAAATGTAATTGCTATATTACAATAATTGCTATATCATAATGTAACAACAGAACCACTGGATTATTTCTATTTATAGAATGAATTTTGACTTTAAAAATCTAATTGGTTTCATATCAGAAATGTAATGCCTATTGAATTAAATATTAAAGAGCATACTAGTTCAAAAAATAGGCAAAATTTTATTTTGGTAGAATAACAATCTCAATGGATCTAATAAAAAATTTTTTCACTCTAATAAACCATATGTATTATTCAATTATTCTTTCATAATTATAGGTCTATAAATTTAAATCTTATTCCTTAAGCGGTACTGTTTCAAAACTCATGAGATTAACAGAATCAATATACATATAAAGTACACTCCTTTCCCCAATGGCTTTCACTTTTCAGGTCTTAAAAGCATTATTTCTTTGTACTACATTTGAGGAAAAGATATTTTATTTATTTGTCTGAGAAAACACAGGTGGAGCTATTGAGATTATTAATAGGATATCATATACCCAGATGCTCACAATCTTATAATAACTGAACAGATAATACAAATGTCACATCAAGCTTATCTGGTGACTCACATACCTTGTTTTCTTGACCTGAATGCTGCTACTGAGCTTTTCCAGCACATATTCACCAGTGTCATGATTAATAATAAGCACACAGTCTTTTTGGTAAGGCCGCTTGTTCCCTTTGAACACAGTCATTGGTGGTGTGGACCCCTACATGACACAAACAGTATAAGGTTATCAACATTAAGCACACCAGTTATGAATATCAAAACCGAATTTACAGGTGACTCTACCTTATCAAATATTTTATCAGAGAAACCCCAAAGAACTCCTGGTTTCCCAAGCAAAAACAAAGAAAAGGGAAATGATAACACAGAAAGAACCTATGACTCCACAACTGGTTCTAAGTAATCAAGAAAGGTAATATAAAATTTTAAATTACCGTATATTGTTCTAGGGACTCAAGCAATGTTACAAATAACAGTAAAGTGAGAACTGAGAAAAATAAATTTACCACTACTTGCGACAGAGCTTTCACTATGAGAAGTAAAACTAGTGAGAGATCTCTAATACTTCCTTGTAATTGGAGAGTTCAGGGCTTCCCCTCCCGCCAAGCAACCGACAGAGCATCTCGAAGGGGAGCTCATGATTCTGGTCAGCTCAGAGCAAGCACACCGGCCACTCACCTGCCTAGGCCCTCTGATCACAACCCCACTGCTCTAAGGTCCAATAATTACACCTTTAAACCAACCATCTAGTCCTTTGGCCTCACCAGCACCACTCTCCCTGGGCTCTGTGGCCTCCAGAGCAGAAAGCAGGAGGCAGCTGGCATTCTCTCAGACCCTCAATCTTTTCATTTGAGGGCTTTAACAAGGCTTCTGCCTGTAACACCTGACCCTCCCTCTCTGTCAATTACTCAACCTGCAAATCTACTCAAAGGTCACTTCCTTAGGGAAGCCTCCCCTGTTTTTCTAAAATAAGCATTACATTTTTCTTATATTTAAATTCCACATCATAAACTACACAAGGGCAGGAAATGTGCTTGTTTTATTCAAGACTATATTATCAGTGTCTGGCCATGCACACAGTAGGTGCTCAATTAATATTTGCTAAATATAGGATTTAATCCTTTGTATAGAATCAAAAACTGTTTGGCTCCTCACTCATATAGTAAAAATTTAAAGTAAGAAGGAACCTTAGGGACTATTTATCTCACCCCTTCATTTTACATTTGGGAAAGTAAGGTCTAAAGGGAGATGATGTAACCTGCCAAAGGCAACAAGTAATGAAACAGCAGTCTGAACTAGCAGACAAGCAATTTTTCCAAAATACAAAACTTCCCAGGTCTCCTTGTCCAGTGCCTTTTCATTCTACCACAGGGTGGCAAGAACTCATTGTGTGCTGGGACAGGGCTGTGACATGCAATGACACGTTCACTGAGAGTATTTTGTCTAATCCTTTGGGGTTTTTGATCAGAGTGTGGCCTTGGGCAAGGTCTCACAAAAGCCATTCTATGCAAGAGTTCTCAATTAAGCTTTTAACTGGGTTCACTGTTGCTCAATTAGCTGAATGCTCTGAACCTCTGCTTTTTGCCTGAAACTATCAGCCTACACTTCACTGATTGCCAGATACTACGTTATATGAAAGATGTAAGTCCTGCTCCTGCCCACCTTAACTCCTGTGTTGGCAGCACCACACTCCTAAACTGTGATGGCTACTTATCACCACAAAACCTATGGCCTTGTTCTATGGAGATGCTTGGGGAAAAACTATGCATGTTTAAAAAAGGGGCCAGATGTCTGGGTAGGATCTCTGACTACTTTATAGCAAATGGGACCTTGGAAAAAATGACAAGGAATGATTTTTAATCAAACACCTAGAAAGAATGCATTCTATTCTACCCCATACCCTAAATTCCCTTTTTCCTTATGCTGACACTTTAGAAAATTAGGAATTTTTAAACAGTAGTTAATTCAAATAGTAATGACACGAAACATAAGACTTCACTGTGATTCTACATTTTTAAAAAACAATAATGGAATAAACTTACAGGGATATGTGGCAGTGTAATTGTGACTTCATCTCCTTTGCCAACCTGAAGCTCTCCTTCACAAGAAGTATCTATAGATGCTGGCTTAAAATCATCTAAAGAAAAAGGAAAAAAGTATCCACCATGTTACTTATACTAAGGGTTTTCTAGGCATTCACATATAACAACTGTTATTCAAATAAATGGAAAGTAAAAATAATTTAGAATATTTTTTTAAAACTACTTCATTGTGGAAAACTTCCCATACACGACAACAACGAGTACAGTGTAACAAACCACTGTGCGCCACCATTATCCAGCCTCAGTAATTACCAACTGAGGACAGTCTTGTTTCATCTACACCTCCACACGTTTTTCCTCCAACCCCACCTGGATTATTTTGAAGAAAAAAAAAAGCCAGAATTTATATACCATTTTACTAAGCAAAGATACTCCCTTCTCCCGAGTGACAGATGAAAATCAATGCTTATTATCCATTACACAGTGCTTTGTTAGAGTTGCTGTGAGATCAGAAGCAATAACATATTAATAACATTCTGTGATTGTAAAGCCCTACATGAAATACGCAGCTACAGCATCATATAAGCTGATTTCTTTTTACGTAGGAACTGTCAAAATTACGACTTGTCACACTCAACTTCCACAACTTTAATAAAGATATTCCTGTAGATGCTGGGAGTACAGGGCTGAACTTTATCTTCAAAGGTTAATCCTGCCTGTGTTTCTGAATTGCAATTTAAGCACCATTACCCCATTTTAATACATGCCTGCCTCAAACTGCAAGCCAGGTGCATATGTAAAGTGTCTTATTTAAATTCCCCATTACCCTTCACTCTACTAAAACATCAACTTAGTAAACTGCTCAAGAAATGATGGTCTTATCACATTCCATTATCCCTCTGAAAGAGATGATCTGCTGCCAGTAGTTAGCATAGCAATGTAATGGCAGGGCAAGTGACCACACAAAGATGGAACTTCGTTATCCAACATGACACTCTCTAAGTGTTGAGTCACATCTATTACCTCCTTTGGCAAAAACATGTCTTAACCAGCATTAGCACTACAAAGACAGGAAACAGGGAGCCTGTGAATCATAGAAGGATGCTCAGCCAGCCAATTAGTAAAAGCCAAATCTTTACCCAGGACGCAGAGTGGGAGTGCCCTCCCTCAACAGAGTCTGTAATCATGTAGAAAAGGAAGGTCCAGCATAATGACTATTTTGACATTCTTTATACCTGCTCTCTTCTGCTTCCAAACATAGAATCAAGCTTTAACTTATTCCAGGCTCACGAATTCTAATTTTATTCTTCACCTACAAGGGGCTTCGTCCCGAGTCAGTCAGGGCAGTATAAGTGACCTCAAAAGACATCCAAGTCAAAGGAGATGCAGAGGCTGGAGGAAGAAGACTGAAGGGGTACAGACAGGATGCGGATTCTTTGGCTGCAAGAGGGAAGGAAGCGCGGTGTCTCAGGGTACCCAGAGCAAAGGACCAGGAAAGAAAGCTAAGGAGAACGGGGGAAAAGAATGAAATTGGAGGGAGTAGGTGAGGCTCAATGAGCAAACAGGAAGAGTCCTTTAAACTCGGAGAATCCTGGTGGGGTCATCAGAAAAGGGGTGGGGGGAGATTACAGGAAGGGCTAGAGTCTGAATGTGGGGTCAGGTTTTTTGGTAATAAAGAGGGGATAGGTTTGGCATAAAGGAAGGGCCGGCTGGGGCGATGAAAATAGAAAGGGGCCAATGAACTTCGGAAGAAGCGTTTGGGGCCATAAGGCAGAAGAGGTGGAGTGACGAAGGGTTTGGTTTGGGAATAGTGAGTTTGAAGCGGGGGTGAAGAAGGGAAAAAATCCAAGTCCCGGAGGACCTGGGATGAGAAAAAAGGGAGCTGACGTAGGCAGAAGGTTCCCCGTACTTTGGGGATCCAAGGTTGATAAGAAGCTGCTGGAGCGGCCGAAAGGAACCGCTGACTTACAGCGAATGGTGTGGAAGGAGGCTCGCGGTCGCTTTTCGAAGCTCTCCCCGAGTCGCAGGCAGTGCTCCTCGCGGTCCAGCAGCGGGTTCGCGGTCCCGTTCATGGCCCCGCAGGGGCCTCGCGCCCGGACCGGGGTTCTTCCGGCGCCGGCGTCCGGGAGAGCGAAGCTCCCGGGACACCACCCCGGAGCGCAGCGGGAATCCAACCGGCGCCCACTCGGCGCCGGAAGCAAGTATCCTCCGCGTAGGGGTGGGGGAAGCCTTTGAGGAAGCAGGGCCGCGGGATTTCCGGCGTCGGGGAGGCACTTCTGGGTTTGTAGCGGAAGTGACGGAGGCGGTGCCGCGGCAATAGAATTCC
Organism: Anoura caudifer; assembly: GCA_004027475.1. Classification (NCBI taxonomy): domain Eukaryota; kingdom Metazoa; phylum Chordata; class Mammalia; order Chiroptera; family Phyllostomidae; genus Anoura; species Anoura caudifer. The sequence goes on along the minus strand of PVKU01000359.1, from coordinate 70,491 downwards.
GCCGGGATTCTGAGGCCCTCGACGCTGGTTTGTCCATGGTCAGGGATATTTCGCGTCGGCTCCCAAATTCTGCTTCTGTAGCTTGGGCTTGGGTGAGGGCTAAATGCGCTCGGTCCTACCAAGGGAAGCTAGGGACAGGGACTGATGACGGTGAGGCTAGAATGCGGCGGGCTAGATTAACGCGGGTCTGATAGCCAGTGTGACAGGGTCTCCGCAGGCTCTCGCTCCCGGGTCGACCGAGTTTATCCCGAGTCTCCTGAGACCGATAGATCCTCGGGACACTACGCCACGCGTCACTCGTCTCTTCTTTCTCTTCATGCGGTGTTGGCGGTGCGAGGGCCTCAGTGCCTGGTTGTGAGAGAGCTTCTTATGATCAGAGACTTAGGCCACCAGGGCGTAGCTCCGTTTTCCCCGAAAGAAAACCGATCATTGGGAAATGATGATCCGACTTCTGTCTCGCAATTGACCACCCACATCCAACACGGGCAGCTGTTGGAGTTAAGTTACCGCAAAAATTAATGCGTATTTTCTCTCCAAGATTTATCAGTTATTGAGAGTGTCCTTTTTCTAAACTAAAGAGATTTATTTTAATGGATGACTTATTCTGGTTTGAAGTGCACGAGAGACCCGGGCCACTGAATGTCAGCCCTCTGATGGTGGGGACTTTGTCTTGATCTCCTTTGTGACCTCTCCTCGTGTAGCAGGCAGGGTGTTATGTAGTCAGCACTAGTAAGTGCTTGGTGACAGAACCATTCTGGAACCACTAACCAGAATGTCATTCTTTTCCCTGTATTCCTACAGCCTGAGCCTTGAACTCAACCTGAGGAATCACATCTGAGAAAACTCTGCCTATGTCTGCAGAATAAACTTGGATTCCTCAAACTATTCAGGGATGGGGAATCTTCAGCAGTGTTGAATATATTACTGTCAACTTATAAGATGACATCTTTGCAAAGGAAAGGACCGCAAGGAAGGATTCTCAGCTCTGAAGAAGAGGAGAAACTTAAAAGAGACCAAGTTTTAGTGTCTGACTTTAAACAACAAAAACTGGAAAAAGATGCTCAGAAGAACTGGGATCTATTTTACAAAAGAAATAGTACTAATTTCTTCAAAGACAGACACTGGACCACCAGAGAGTTCGAGGAGCTCAGGTCATGTAGGGAGGTAACGTTACAACTTATTTGAGCTGTTGTTCATTTAAAATGTGTAGGAATGCTTGATTGCATTTTTATGGAGTGAGGTAGAGAATATATGAAGCCTGTCAGAATGGTTTGTATCTTAGAGAGAAATAGACTGGTCTCAAGTAGTTTTAGCAGTCCCTGGGTTGTATAATATATAGAAGAGAACTTTAGTGAGCATTTCTGTTTCTTTGAAACAGCAGTGTCAAACTCATTTTCACTGGGGACCACATCAGCCTCGCTGTTGCCTTCAAAGGGCTGAATGTAATTTCAGGACTGTATAAATGTAACTACTCCTTAACTAGGGGCAAGGAGCTTGGAGCTGCTGCTGGGTAGAAACAAGGTGGAGGGCTGGAATCAGCCTGTGGGCCTTATGTTTGCCACTGTGTTTTAAAGCTGTCTGAAAGTTGTAAATGTAAAATTCATTCTGAGTAACTTCAGTGACAGATTCATCATGATGGTGATGAACACTTTACCATGGCCCTATTCTAGAACTTTACATATGTAATTTAAGTGGTGTAACAGCACTGTGACATAGGCACTAGTGTGAGCCCTACCTACTGATGAGATTGAGGCATGAAGCTGTTTAAGTGTTTTGTTCAATGATAGAGAACAGGGAAGGGTGGAGTCTGGATTGAGTGCAAGCAGTTTAGTCTGTTCTCTTAGCCATTATGCTGTGTTTTCTCCACGTCAAACTGCCCAGCGTCGGACAACAAGTTGAGATATCAATATTAGCTTTTGGTTATCAGTTTACTTATTTATTACCTCTCAGGATGGAGCCCTTGTCTTTCGTGTTCTGGACCTTTAAGTTTGGTTTATTTCTTCACTACGCAAGTGTAGTGCCCTCTAACTTTGGGTTCTCTTTTCTCAGTTTGAAGATCAAAAATTGACTGTGCTTGAAGCTGGCTGTGGGGTTGGGAACTGTTTATTCCCGCTTTTGGAAGAAGATCTGAATATATTTGCTTATGCCTGTGATTTTTCTCCAAGAGCAGTGGAATATGTCAAGGTTGGTGCACCCTCTGTGTGTTCTGTTATGTTTTTGGTTTTTTTTAGATTTGTTTGACCTGCCCTTTATACCCATTTTCCTGGTTTCAGCCCTCTCCCTGAAGTTAACCAGCTATGATCATCATAAATGTTCTTTTCCATTTACATACGTATATAATACATACAGAAAGACAGCAGAAAAAGTGTAATTACCATAATGACACCCATATACTTATACCAAAATCAGGATTGCCAGCATTTTGCCACATTTGCTTTATAGACTCTTCTTTGCTGAACTGTTCTAAATTATAGGCACTTCACTACTAAGCATGTCTGCATACGTCTTCAATAAGGATTTTCTCTCCATGACTACAAAACACACATCTAACAAAAATAACTGCAATCCTCTAATATCTTTAGTACCCAATCCAGTTTCAGGTTTCTCAAAATAGTCCCAGGTATCTTTTATAGCTATATTTAATCAAGGGCTACATCTTACACTTCATTATGCATCTTGAATCTCCTTAGTCTAAAACATTCCTGCCCTTCGAGTTCACCTTTTCCGCACCAACATTGAGTTTTTTGGAGAATAAGCCATTTTCTGTAATGAGATCCTACATTTCAAAATGTTTTGATTGTTTCTTTGTGTCATTGTTTAACTTGTTCCTCTATCCCCTATTTTTGCTGTAAACTAGAAGTTAGATTTAAGTTGGGTAAATTATTTTTGGCAAAAATAGTAGGTGATGTATCTCTCATATTGCATTGTGTCAGGGGGCAATAAAGTCCGGTGATCTTACTGTAAGTAATGCTAGTTTTGATCACTGGGTGAAGGTAGGAACTACCTAATTGTTGTACAAATATTTCCCTTTTGCCATTAACAGATATATGGGGGATACTCTGGCAACATGCAGATACCTAGTTTTCCATCAGTTTTTCACTATTCTCACATTCATTAGACTTTTTGTTTAATATTGGTATCACATTGTATTATAACTTGCTGTTATCATTCTATATTATATCTTGCAGAGTTGTTTTTTTTTTTACTTTATTGTTGTTCAGTTACAGTTGTCTGCATTTTCTCCCTACCACTCCCCCAATCTTTTTTTATACAGCTTTTTATGTATTTTATTTTTTTAAATTGTATTTTATTGATTATGCTATTACAGTTGTCCCATTTCTCCCCCATCATTCCCCTCCACCCTTCACATCCCCTCCCACCCACATTCCCCCCTTTAGTTCACGTCCATGTGTCATAAGTTCTTTAGCTTCTACTTTTCCCACACTATTCTTGCCCTCCCCCTGTCTGTTTTCTACCCACCATCAATGCTACTTATTCTCTGTACCTTTTCCCCCTCTCTCCTCCTCCCACTCCCCTGTTGCAAACCCTCCATGTGATCTCCATTTCTGTGTTCCTGCTCCTGGTCTAGCTGTTTGCTTAGTTTACTTTTGTTTTAGGTGTGGTTGTTAATATCTGTGAGTTTGCTGTCTTTTTACTGTTCTATTTTTTATTTTCTTTTTCTTAGATAAGTCCCTTTAACATTTCATATAATAAGAGCTTGGTGATGATGAACTCCTTTAACTTGACCTTATCTGAGAAGCACTTTATCTTCCCTTCCATTCTAAATGACAGCTTTGCTGGATAGAGCAATCTTGGATGGAGGTGTTTGATTTTCATGACTTGGAATACCTCTTTCCAGCCTCTTCTTGCCTGTAAGGTCTCTTTTGAGAAATCCGCTGACAGTCTGATGGGAACTCCTTTGTAGGTGACTGTCCCCTTATCCCTTGCTGCTTCTAGAATTGTCTCCTTCATTTTAATCTTGGCTAATGTAACTATGATGTGCCTTGGTGTGTTCCTCCTTGGGTCCACCTTCTTTGGGACTCTCTGAGCTTCCTGGACTTTCTGGAAGTCTATTTCCTTTGCCAGATTGGGGAAGTTCTCCTTTATTATTTGTTCAAATAAGTTTTCCACTTGTTGCTCTTCCTCTTCCCCTTCTGGTACCCCTATAATTCGGATGTTGGGATGTTGAAAGATGTCCTAGAGGTTCCTAAGCCTCTCCTCATTTTTTTGAATTCTTGTTTCTTCATTCTTTTCTGTTTGTTTGTTTGTTTCTTCCTTCTGGTCCACTCCATTGATTTGAGTCCCAGTTTTCCTCCCATCACTATTGGTTCCCTGTGCGTTTTTCTTCATTTCACTTATTGTAGCCTCCATTTGTTCCTCTAATTTGTGACCAAAATCAACCAATTCTGTGAGCTTTCTAATCACCAGAACTTTGAACTGTGCTTCTGATAGGTTAGCTACCAGTGCTATGAGCTCTGCATCTGATAGGTTGACCACCTCCTGGTCGCTCAGATGAATTAGCTCCGGGGCCCCAGTCTGTTCTTCCTTTTGAGCCATCCTTGGTTTTGGTTTTTTTGTTTTTGTCTGGTCGTGTCTGTTATGTAGTGAGGGGCGGAGCCTTAGGCGTTCACCAGGGCAGGGCAACCCAGTTGCTGGGTTGTGATGCTGGATGTGGGGGCGGCGTCTGAGAGGGAACAATGGTGCTTGCTCTGTGTGGGTTCCAGTCCCTTCCGCCGCTTTCCCCAAGCAAATTGGGCCCTTCTGGTGCTGATTTCCATGTGGGTGGGCTTGTGTACATTCTAAAACCCTGTGGGTCTCTCCAACAAACTTTCCTGTGAGACTGGGAGTCTCTCCCAGCACCTCAACCCCCGCAAGTGTTTTCAATGGGTGCTTTCAGGCTTTATTTCCCGGCACTGGGGCCCTCCGTTGTGCAGTCTGTCTTGCTGCCCGTTTTCGCCTGGTTTATCTGTGCACAAATGTGTGTCTGTGGTCCGCTGCCTTGTGCGCCCCGCCTGACCTCCCCGTGTTCAGCAATGCCGCCACCTGTGCACCTGGAGTGACTGTGCACCTGGGACCACTACCGGCTTATCCCGCTGAAATCTGACTCTGCTGGTCACGGACTCCGCCCCTCTTACCGGTCTGGGTGAATCGTTGTTGTCAGACTCCCGCACAATTCAATTTTCTCTCTGTCCTGGTTGGGTTTTGTTTTTTTTTTTTGGTTCTCTATTTTTGTTGTCCTTAGTCTTGGTCGTGAGAGGAGGCACAGCGTGTCCAGCTACGCCTCCATCTTGGCCGGGAAGTCCGCTCCCCCAATCTTGCAGAGCTTTTTATCTACCACATTTTATTTGGATGTTATAGTATTCCATAAAATGCACATGCCATACTTTAACATTTACTCTGTTGATATTTGCTTAAATTATTTCTAATTTTCTGCCCTTTTAAGTAGGGTTAATATAATCAGCAGTATACACATGCTTCTGAAACACACGTTCACATTTTTCTACATGTTTCTATATGCTGAGTAATGGAAAAAAGAGTGTACACATTTTCGTTTTAATAGATAATGCCAAGTTTCCTTCCAGGAACTTAATAACAATTTATAATTTCACCAATAATATAAGGATACCTTTTACTCTAGGCCCTTAACATTTAATGTCAGTCTTTTTTATATCTCCCAATCAAATATAATGTCACCATATTTTACTTTGTTTATTCGTTATAGTCAGTGAGGGTGACGTCTTTGTAATATGTAATGAAGCATTAGGGGTTTTTTGGTCTCTTTGGTTCTTTTGGTTTTTGCTTGCTAATCCCTTCATGCCACATGTGTTTATCGAGAACCTAATGTGTGCCAGTCACCATTGTGAGCACTGGCTTAAATAGCGAACAAAATGGACAGAAAACCCCAACTAACGTGGAGCGTATATTATAGTATGAATTGTCTGTTGATAACCATTGTCCATGCTTCTATCATTTTTGCTCTTATTTTTAGTACATATTCTGTTGTATGTGTTGCAACATTTCTTCTAGTTTTATTCAGTGTTTTATTATATTGTTCTATGACAAGATTTAAATTATGTCACACTTATTAGTCTGTTCACTTTGAGATGCTAAGGTTTTTATGTCTTGTTTAGTAGTTCCTTTTTTTAAATTACATTTTATTGATTTTGCTATTACAGTTGTCCAGTTTTGCCCCCTCCACCCAGTTCTCCCCACTCCCTCAGGCCATCCTCACACCATTGCCATGTCCATGGGTCAAACATATATGTTCGTTGGCCACTCCGTTTCCTGTACTATACTTTACATCCCCATGACTTTTCTGTAACAACTAATTTGTACTTCTTAATCCCTTCACCTTTCTTGCCCATCCTCCCAAATCCCCCTCCCATCTGGCAACCATTAAAATGTTCTCTGAATCTATGATTCTGTTTCTGTCACACTTGCTTATTTTTTTTTAGATTCAGTTGTTGATAGGTATTTATTTATTGCCACTTTATTGTTCATATTTGTGATCTTCTTTTTCTTAAATAAGTCCCTTTAAATTTCGTATAATAATGGTTTGGTGATGATGAACTCCTTTAGCTTTTTCTTGTCTGGGAAGCTGTTTACATGCCCTTGAAGTCTCAGTGTCAGCCTTGCTGGATAGGGTTATCTTGGTTGTAGATCCTTGGGTCTCATCACTTTGAATATTTCTTGCCAATCCTTCTGGCCTGCAAAATTTGAGAAATTAGCTGATAATGTTATGGGAAGTCCCTTGTAGGTAACTAACTGCTTTTCTCTTGCTGCTTTTTAGATTTTTCTCTTTGTCTTTAACCTTTGGCATGTCAATTATGATGTGTTTTGGTGTGGGCCTGTTTGCCTCCATCTTGTTTGGGACTCTGCACTTGCTGGACTTGTATGTCTATTTCCTTCACCAGGTTAGGAAAGTTTTCTGTCATTTTTTCTCAATTTTTTGCTCTCTCTCTCTCTTCTCCTTCTGGCACCCCCATGATGCAAATGTTGAAATGTTTGAAGTTGTCCCAGAGGCTCCTTACATTATCCTCATTTTTTTTTAATTCTTTTTCTTCTTGCTGTTCTGACTGGGTGTTTTTTGCTTTCTTATATTCCAAAATCCTGGTTTGATTCTCAGCTTCATCCCCTCTACTGCTGATTGCCTATAAGTTGTTCTTCCTTTCAATTAATGTAGCCTTCATTCTTACTGGTGCTTTTTTATGGTTTCCATGTCCTTTTTTTATGCTGTTGAAGTTCTCTCTGAGTTCATCTGCTCTTCCTCTAAGTTCACTGAGCATCCTTATAACCAGTGTTTTGAACTCTGCATTTAGTATTTTGCTTGTCTCCATTTTGTTTAGTTCTTTTTTTGAAGTTTTGATCACTTTTTAAAATTTGGGCTATGTTTCTTTGTCTCTTCATTTTGGCAGCTTCCCTTTGTTTCTTTCTATGCATTAGGCATAGTCGCTATGATTCCCTGGCTTGGTAGAGTGGCCTAAAGTAGTAGGTGTCCTGTAGGGTCCAGTGGTACAGCCTCCTCATCACCTAAGCTGGGTACTCTAGGTGCATCCTTCATGTGGGCTGTGTACATCCTTCTCTTGTAACTGAGCCTTGATTGATGTTGGCGAGTCAATGGGAGGGATTTACCCAGGCTGATGAACTGGCTGTGGACTGGCTGTGAGCACTGCCTACCACTGGGGAGGACTGGCCGTGCAGGGGCACCCTCCACAGAGCAGGACTTCAACAGGGCTCTGGTGCCTGCTGAGCCCACCCCTGAGTGTGTATTGTGGAGATGATTGGGTGGTGGTGTTCTGACATGGTTTGTAGCTGTCTGCTGGGTGCACTGGCTCTGGGGCTCCCCAGGAGGTACAGGCCAATGTCAGCCACTGCCTGTGTTCTGTCTGGCGCCACCTGACATAAAGCTACAAAGCAATCTGCAGATAGCTGCTACTTGTGCTGGGCTTAGAGTGTCCAAGTGAGACTAAGCTGTGAACCCGGGCCATCTGCTGCTAGTGCTGGGCCTGGGACCACTTATCAAGAGGTAGAAGGGCTTGCTGAGACCAGTTGCTGCTTGTTTGAAAGGATTTAGGAGAATCTGAAGCATGAGCCAAAACAAGCTTTTTGTATGGAAAAACCACTGGAAATAGCTTGGGTGGGCCTGAAAGTTGTTTGGTGCCAAGCCTCAGGGAATCAACAGGGCGTAGCAAATAGTGCAAGCCAGGTTCTTAGAGTCTCAGATATGGCGCCCCACCTGCCAGCTCTCTGGGGCAGTCTCATTAAAGAAACAATGGCCTCGGCCAGCACTTCTGTCTGGGAGAAAGCTGCCCCCCCCCCAAGCTCTTGCCCTGATGCCAGATGCTCTGTCTCATCCTCATTTGCCTCTGGTGCCTTTCAGGCTGCTACCCCGGTGCTGGAGCTCAGGAGCAAGTCTGAGAAAGTCTGTGTGTGGGCCCTTTAAGAGGCACTTCCAGGGATTCCAGTTTCTGTTTCCTCAGCCTCAATCTCCACTGGTTTTTGCAGCCAGAAGTTAGGGGGATTTGTCTTTCTGATGCTAGAACCCTGGGCTGGGGGGCCTGGTAAGGGGCTGGAACCCCTTGTTCCCCAAATACTTCTCCCAATTTTTAATCACCACAGGTGGGTGTAGGACCAGCCCATTCTGTGTCTCTGCCCCTTCTACTACTCTTGATGGGGCTTTTTCTTGAATTCTCTAGTTGTAATTTGGCTTGATTTCCGGTGGTTCTAAATAACGGTGGTTCTGTAGTTTAGTTGTAACTTTGACGTGGCTGTGCAAGGAGGCACGCTGTGTTTACCTAGGCTGCTGTCTTAACTGTCTCAGTATCTATTTAGGATTCTGTAATCACTATATATTCTTTTTATAATTTTGGTTATTGTGTTTTCTAATTAATCTGGAAACATTTTGGTCATTATTTCTTCAAATATTTCTTTAGCTCTGTTCTCTTTTCTTCTAGGGTTCCAATTACATGTCTGTTATGCTGTTTGTTGTTGTACCACAGCTCTTGGATGCTGTTTGTTTGTTTTCCTACTTGTTGTTTTCTTTGCATTTTCAGTTTGTATAATTTATAATTCCCCTTCATCAAGTTTACTGATCCTTTCCTAGGCAACAGGTTCCTATTGAAGAGTCTGCCCAAAGCATTCTGTTTGTTACTGCATTTTTGTTTTTTTAGCATTTCCAGTTGGTCCTCTTTCTATTTTCTCTCTGCTGAAATTACCTATCTGATCTTGCATGTTCACCTTTTTCAATAGAACCTTTAACATTTTAATCATGGTTATTTTAAAGGCCCAAACTTTTAGTTCCAATATCTGTGTCATGTTTGAGTGTGGTTCTGACGATTGCTTTGTTGCTCTTCAGACTGTGTTGTTTCTTGTTTTGGTATGCCTTGTAGTTTTTTGTTGAGAGCCAGATATGTTATGTGGGAAAGTGGATACTGGGTAATAAGGATTTGTGATAACCTAGACAGAAGTTGCGCTGTATTTGAAATCTGTTGTTGCTGTAGTTACCTGCAAGATTTGTTGTTGCTATGGGCACCCCAGACATCAGACTCCTCTGGTTAAGGCTTTTGTCTGTCCTCTTGGCTTTGGGTCTTCCCTTTGTGCTGTTCCTCATGAAGAAACTGTCTCTTGTGGCTATTCCAGCTGCAATCCACCATTATTATTACTGGAGACTTGTTGGTAGGGTATGGGAGAGGGATCATTCTGTAATGCTGTAATTCTCAGCTTTCAAACCACATATACACCTGGTCTCAGGGGTGTGACCTTCTGCCTTTCCAGGATGAGAGCTTGTCTCTCCCATCCCTCCCCCAGCGGTGGGGGGTACCTACCAGTGTCCTCATCTATGGTCTTGAGGTCATTCTCCCTGCTGATTAAGACTAGATCTGGGCAGAGTGGTACCCTTCCCCAGTGGCAGTGCCAAAGGCTGCAGGCCTCAGGTGACCTCTTCCCTGCAGATTAAACCTTTCTTCCTTAAAGGAGATGGGGAAGTGCAGCACCAGAAAGAACACCATCCTCTCTTTGGGAGTCTGGTGCTGTTTCTGACAGAAACCCCTGCAAAAGGGTGGGAACCACCCTTGTGGCATCAGCCCCCAGGAACTTTGCTGTAACAGCCACACTCAGTCTCCAGCAAGTTCTCAGATGTCTAGTTTTATCTTTTCATTCTGGAGGCTTCTGCCTCAGGTAAGTAAGTGCTTGGGTCCTATCTTTCCCTGAAGGCACCTGTCTCTCTCCAGATTTTGGGAAGCATGGCTGTTTTCTGACCTCTGATCTTTGATAGGTGTGCAAAAAAGTTGTTACTCTGCCGTCTGTCCAGCGTTTTTCTTACTGTAGGGTTGGGGGCTACATTTCCCACCTCTGTCTATCCCTGAGCTGCAACTGGGAGTCCTTTAATCCATCTGAGTAGCCAGTGGTCGTTTAACACAAATAGGTAGCTAGTTGTTCAAACACAGTAAATTGAGTAAAAAATTCATTTTTCCTTCCTGATAATTGTCACCTTTATTATCTACCATTTTATAAATTTAATTGTCATTTTTGACATATATCTTTTTTCCTGTCCAGTGCTGAATTTCTCCACACACATGGGTCTGTTTGGAGACTTGTTCTTCTCAGTTTGTTCATTCCCATTCTCAAACCACATTATTTTAGTACTGCATTTGTAATGTTTTGATGTTCAGTAGTGAACATCTAGACAGTACAGGATCCTTGGAGGGACGGGAAGCAAGAAGACTGGGATGACCGACCCCTCAAGTGCAGGCTCCAGACCTCTGACCTTGTAAATGTTCTGTAAGACAAGGTGCATCTTCTCAGGGTGAACAGCAGAGAGCTGTTCCTTCATTGTTCTTCATTTTTAAAAATTGACTTGGCTATTTCTAAAGATTTTTGCTTTCAGATTAATTAGAGTTACCTTGTCAAGATTCTAGAAATTTCATAGGATCCAGTTAAAATTGCACTGGATTTGTAAGCAGAATGATAGGTAGTGTTGGCGTCTTTTCAATATTAAATCTTCCCATTCAATAACTTTATATGTCTATTTTTTCAGGTCCTTATTTATATTCAAGTTTAAAATTTTTCTTTATAATGTGCTTACACATGTGTTGAAGCCCACCAACCAGAATGTACCAGGAGCACACTCATACTAAACAGAAGTTTATTTAGTTTGCTGCGGCAAGGGGAAATGTACCCGGAAGAACTGTGGGAGGGTTTCTTGTAGGACTTGGTTTTGTGGTGCATGATTCAAAGGAAGATAAAGGCAGCAGAAGCCAGTTTGGGATTATTATCCCTGTGGCAGTGTATGTTTCTAAAATGAATGTGTGATAAGCTGTGTCCTCTCCTCAATTAAAAATGACTTGTTAAAATGAAATCTTGCCCCTCACAGTAATATTAAATATTATATGCTTTAATGTGCAGATGGCTCACAACTCAGTTGTACCCATCACAAAGCGATCAGTGATCTCTGAGCAGCAGAACACGAGTGGAAGCAGGATCTCCTGAGGCCGTAGTTTTCTGTGTGTATCAACACGGATGTTGAATTAAAATTCTGTGTTTTTCTCCTCTTTAGCAAAATCCTTTATACGACACACAGAGATGCAAGGTGTTCCAGTGTGATCTAACTGAAGAGGACCTTCTGGAGCATGTGCCCCCAGAGTCCGTGGATGTGGTCATGTTGATATTTGTGCTCTCTGCTGTTCACCCTGAGAAGATGCACCTTGTCTTACGGAACATTTACAAGGTTAGTAGTTTGGAGCCTACACTTGAGGGGTCGGTCATCCCAGTCTTCTTGCTTCCCGTCCCTCCAAGGATCCTGTACTGTCTAGATTGAAGAGCCCGCATTCTCACTAGGTAGGCTGGATAGTCAGTGTGTGGGGAGGGATTCTCCCGCATAAAATATCCGCCCTAACCTTTGATCTGTCTGGGGACCACTGCCGCTCTTCGGAGCTCAGGCAGCCCTGGAGCACGGATGACTTTTACAGACACAGACGACCAGTGGTAACCCTGCAGCTCACCTGGGAGGCACCCACGTACAAGTGTGTGCCACCCAGAGAGCCCATGAGTCAGTCTGCTTTACAAAGGGAGAGGAAAGCATTCAGCAAGTTGAAAAGGTGATTGTTAGGTAAGAGAGATTCTTACCTACTGTATTTAGAGCTGTTGAAGGTCCAGGTAAAGATGAGGGATTGTTAAAGATGGGGAACTAGAGCGAGTGAAAAAGTTGGTGGCGCAGCTAGAGAGTGCCCCGGGTGACAGAGAGGGAAAGGAGGGTCACACTTGCCAGCGCTGCAAGGCCCAGGCCGTTACGGTGGGAGTGGGTGGTGTCAATGGGGGCGAACAGGTCTCTGGAGAAGCTCAGTCATTACGAAGCCAGCATGTTTGGAAGGGCAGTCCTCATGGATATGGAAATTAACCAGAATTACAAATGGAACAGCATTGAGAATAAGAGAGTAAACCACAAGATACATCTGTCATGAAATGAAGGGACATGTCCTGAAACCAACAGACGGCAGTAACAGTAAGGGACGGTGGATGGTATAACCTGATGCCCAGAGCTGGGGTGGTCAGAGAGGAGAAAGGAGAGTGCACAGAAAGTAGCAGTGAGGAGCAAGGGCGAAACCAGTCAGGTCTTCAAGCCCAGGGCTACCAGGGCCATGGGGGAAAGCAGCTGTGACTTGAGAGGTTGCAGGGAAACAGCGTTATCAGGGGACAGTCAGGTTTCTGTGAGCACACGAATGAAGGGGACACTCAGAAGAGGCTGTGGATACCGGTAGTTTCACCAATGAAGGTTCCGGGTGTGAGGAAGTAGTTAGGACAGTAAGGAATATTGGGAACTTCACGAGGACGAGGATGCCCACCAGCATTCGTCATTATCCTGGGGACCTAGTCAGAGTCTTAGTGCTTGTGAAGTAGGTACAATGGAGCTTACCCACCCACAACTCGGAGTTATTGGGGGAATGAAAGAGCCCAGCACTGAGAAATGCCTCGTTCACTAGCTGTATAGTGCCGTGATCACAGGAGGCGTTAGCGTCATCATTGCTGCTTTACGGATGAGAAAATGTACACAGAGGCGTAAAATTACTTTGTCAGGGTCGTTCAGCTAGCTGGGGGGGGAGTGCGGTACGAGTCAAGACTGCCGAGTTGCTGAGTGAGTGTTCTTTCCGCTGTCCCGTGCGGCTTTCATTCCCTTCTTCTGAAATGAAGAATAAGTCTTTCTCGTATGAGCCAATTTTTTCAGAATTTCCCCCTCTCACTTACACACAATTTAAAACAGCATTTTTGACCAAGGTAAGAAATTTAGATCCAAGAGGCTCTTTACTGACAATATTTAAAATGCATGCTAGTATTGACAAGAATTGGCTAAATGAGAGAATCTGTTAGCACACTTGAAAATACGTATCATGGACAGTACTTTATATTCCGTTCAGAAAGGAGAACCACATCAAACTGCGTCAGATGTCTGTTGTAGTAGGCAGCGTATGTCATATGTCTTAAAAGACGTCTTGTTGATATAACGGGTCAGAAAAAGAGTTAGTAAAGTGTGTGCCCCCTTTGAAGTCCACTCTAGTTTGGTAATGTTGATGCGGTTTGAGAAAATTTTCACATAAAAAGCAAGTGTCACAGAGTGTACCCCTTTCTTTTCATCCTGAAAAACATGTGGCTGTTTGCTTCATGAAACGGGCAGTTACACCCGCTTCCTGCTGATCTTGCCTTTCTACTCGGTGACGATGGTCTCTGATAGGCTTTAGTGGGGGCTCCACTTGGGCCCGACATCGAAGCCCCTCCCCGCACTCTGCTCTGGCGGGCCCGCTCCTCCGCACATCAAGAAGTGCAGCACAGTGTGGGGATGATGCCCAGTTACTCCTCCCCCCAGAGCCCCCTTTTCTTGTCAGTAGTGTCAGTGGAGCTGGAATGACCCCACACACATGCACACGTGTCCCGAGGCTAACGGGTGTTTCTGGTTCCACAGTGTGATGCTTTTTGACCCAAATGTGAGTCCTGACTCCCCCACTTAGTAGCTGATGTGCGATTGAGGGCAGATCACTTAACCTTTCTGACGTCAGTTTTCTGTCCTCACTTGAGGATGATAATCACACTCCTTCCTTCGTCCCTGAGTTGGATGAAGAGCCAGTGAGACAGTGACTGGAGTAAGCTGTACAGTGCTAGGCATGTGTCAGTTACTGCACGGTGGGCAAGCTCTGCATAATTCTAGCACCGGGAAACCAGACTGAGACTCAGAATGAGGAAGGCCAGGCACAGCCAGTAAAAAGTCAAAGTGATACCATATGTTTTCAAAGAGACTGTTGGACCACAGGGTCACAGAACAGGAGATGCTAATAAAATGTTGGGAGAGTGTAGAGTGTGCTTTAATGAGGGTAAGACTGTTTTGTTTAATATCTTTAACATTTTAATTGTTTGGCACTGGACCTTACAGAGTGTCTTGTAAGCTCTCAAGAAGTACCACTTCATGGGCACACTGCCAGGTTCGACTGTGCCTTTGATGAGCAGCCCTTTCCCTTCATGTTACGGGGACTTCAGTCTGATCCCTTTCCTAATGACCATAAGGGCAAGTTCATTTCATCTCTAAATTAATCAGATTTTTATTTCATAGTAAGCTTTATTTGACTGGGTTCCCAGAGTTATATGCAGCCAACTTTTGCTTTGTAGGTATTAAAACCAGGCAAAAATGTCCTGTTCCGCGACTATGGGCTATATGATCACGCCATGCTTAGGTTTAAAGCCGGCAGCAAACTCGGAGAAAACTTTTATGTTAGACAAGATGGAACCAGATCGTATTTTTTTACTGATGGTAAGATTAATGGAATCTGTCTCTCTTTACCCGATTGCATCGCCACTGTAATAGTGGCCAGGGGTGGGGATGGCGCTACTTAGGGCACATGCACAAGACCCTGGAGCAAGCTCTCTGTCACATGCCGCTTACCTAGCACCTGGGTCAACGTAGGCACAGCCTCTGGCCACGGTGAGCTCACAGCCTCGTCTGGTGAGAGGCTCTCGTTAGCTGGGTGAACGGACAGGCTCTGGCATGCCACGTGCACGCCCTCCCAGGGACTGCGCTGGGGGAGGGGGGCCGCTCAGAGTCCTCTTCATGTTGTTCAGTCAGGCACGGAGGAAACAGGACAATGTATTGCCTCGTAGTTACTCTCCCAGGTCGCAAAGAAACATTTTTTAAAAGGTTTTATTTATTTATTTTTAGAGAGAGGGGAAGGGAGGGAGAAAGAGAGGGGGAGAAACAATGTGAGAGAAACATCATTCATCAGTAGCCTGTCCTCCGCCCCCCAGACAGGGTCCGAACGAGCAACCCAGACATGGGCTCGGACCAGGAATCCAACTGGCGACCCTACAGTGTGCGGGACAAGGCCCAACCAACTGAGCCGTACCAGTCAGGGCAAAGAAACAGTTTTCTATACAAGTGATTGGGTCTGTATTTAAATGCAGAAATTTTCTATAGAGGGGTCCTAAAAAGTAATTTTTTATTTAAAAAAATCCAAACATGAGTTTTAAGCCTACTTAATAATCTGGACCATAAGATAATTATCTTTTTAAACTCTTAAAAAATGTTTTTATTTCTTTTTTTAATTTTATTTTAATTGTTGTTCTTGTACAGTTTTCTGTCTTTTACTCCCAACCCAGCCCACCGCCCCAGCCCTCCCCACCTCCCTCCCATTTCCACTCCCCCTAGTTTTTGTCCATGTGTCCTTTATACTTGTTGCTCCAAACCCTTCCCTTGTTCCCCTGAAATTCCTTCCTCCCTTCCCTCTGGTGACTGTCAGCCTGTTCTCAGTTTCAGTGTCTTTGGTTATATTATGCTTGTTTGTTTGTTTTGTTGATTAGGTTCCTGTTAAAGGTGAAAAAAAAAATGGAACGCTTCACGAATTTGTGTATCATCCTTGCGCAGGGGCCATGCTAATCTTCTCTGTATCGTTCCAATTTTAGTATGTGTACTGCGGAAGCGAGCACTATTTCTTTAAATAAAATATTCTTTTAGATTCTAAATGAAAAATGAGTGAATACCATTCAGACTGTAAAATCATAAAAAATGTCGGGTGAAAATTAAGCATTTGTTTTAAGGTTCTGATTCATGAAATTTGATGAAACCGGTTGTAAGTAAGTGAGAAGACACAGTAATGTCTATAAAGTGCTTCAGAGCACAGTCTTTGGAGGAATGCTCTTAGAGTATTTTTGTTCCATAGCCATTTATTGTATTTGTTTATTTTACATGTAGTGACATAGTATTTGGGTTAAATTTTTCTTAAGGTCTACCACCAGCAGATGATCTTTCCCCCACACTGCTCACAGATCCTCCTCCTCCGTGTTTAGACAGGCGAGGTGCTTGCTGCAAACAAGCCGAGCACGTGCACTCTTTGTATGAACACAGCCAGCTTGGAATTGTGTGGCTTCTCACTCATATGTTTGCACTTGGGGACTCGCAAGGTGGGCATAGTGCAAGCTGCCCTTAAGCTTCTCTGTTACCTTTTTAGTTAGAGGTTCTCATTGGAGTGTAAGATGATGAGAAGTAGAAGTGTGTCACTTTTTAAAACAAAGCCTTTAAATTTTAGCATTGAAGTTTTCATTACATTAAAAAGAAATCCGTCTTAGCCTTCCAGCCCTCCTCCTCACCCCACTGCAAAGCAAACGTAACGACCTCAGTACTGAGCGTTGTTGATCTGCTGTCTCGCAGAATTCCTGGCTCGGCTCTTCATGGACACGGGTTATGAAGAAGTGGCGAACAAGTATGTGTTTCGTGAAACGGTGAATAAAAAAGAAGGCCTGTGTGTGCCGAGAGTTTTCCTTCAGAGCAAATTCCGAAAGTCTCCGAAGGACCCAGCTCCTGGGACCCTGGACCTGGGTCACAGGTCCTGACCTCTCACAAGGTTGACTTTATGCCTTTATGACTTTATGCCTTAAACTTTAAAAGTTTAAGGTCACTCTTATTATTTTGTATACTTGTATATTTTAACTTTTTAAAAGAGTGTATATAATTTTTGTATTAAAAAGTAACAAGTGTGTGTGTCTGTGTGTATTATAGAAATATAAAAATCAAATAAAATTGCAAGGTCTGAAAAGTAAAGAAAGTTTGATGGTATAATTCAGCCATGTTGTCCGACCATGAAAGTCCCCGAGGGAAAGCTGCAGGACCCGTCGTCATGAGAGCGTTGTCATTACCCACGTGAGTCTGCACGTCTGACACGTGCAGCACGTCAGACAGCCCTGTGGAAAAACGGGGCCGAATGAGATAACTCATCCGCACGTCTTTTGGCCTGAAGGTCATTCTCTTCTCCTTTTCCAGTGTCTCATATTTGCCCATTTTTCTCCACTTCAGTTCATTCCTGGGCCCCTTCAAGCCCAGTGTTTCACAAATTCCACACTTGCTGGGTCTCAAGAACCACTGTGGCTCCCTGCCCAATTCTTGAGACCTCTGTAATTGGGCCAGTCCCTGCCACAGTGCCCCAAGGGGGAGGGAGAGAAGGGAAGGCCACCACCAACCCCCTCCTCCGCCCGTCATCTGCCCGATGCAGTTTCTGCAGAAGCATGGTGGATGGACTGTCCCATCTCCCTGAAGAGGAATGAGGAAGCAGCGGTCAGGGGCAAATGACTGGCATGACCAAAAGCACACAGCCCGTATCAGGTGGACTCAGGGGAAATCCTGAACTGGTCCGCTGACCTGTTCCCCTGCATTCTCATGTAACGACTTTTACTTTATGAAATAGAATCCAGGATCTTGGGGGCTGCTAACAAATGGTGGCCCTGTAAGCCTCTACGTCCCACTTTTGGGAGAAGGCTGTTAAGGAGAGTGTCTGTGTCAAGCACACAGAATGAGCTTCGTGTGCAGCAGGTCAGGGCCCTTCCACTCCAGCCAGTGGCGCCTGGAGAGGAGGGGTCCCAGTGGGAGGGGCTGGCAGTCGTCAGAGCCGTTCTGCACAGTTGGAATGAATCCTGGTGAGAAGAGGGAGAGGCAGTGGGGCTCTGTACTTGCTGGGTGTCCTGGTGCTGCCTGTCCTTGACTTCCTACGAGGGGCCTACGGAGCGGGGAAGCAAGAGGAAGTCCTATCATCTTGTGGTCTCTTGCTTTATATATTATCTCCCTTTCTTTTGAAGGCTGGAAGGTAGTTGTACTAGGTGAGAGCAACACTGTTAACAGTACAGCGTTTGTCCTTTGTAGTGTGTTTTTCTTTGAAATCAACATGTAAAGAAGATGGGTCTGTAGGGAAGACACCCATGGTCCCTCCAGAGTGAGAGTCAAACCTTGCCTCAGATCAGTCTGTTAGGGGAAGCCGGGGCCAGACCGAGGCTCTGCACTTCCAGTGCAGGACTCCGTCCCCTAAACCCCTCCACTAAGTGACTCCCACCCCCAGCCTCGGCCTCAGAAATGCCCAATGCCCCCTCCACAAAAGTCCTCTCGCGTATTTCTTTCATTAGTTCTGACCAGCGTTGCTTGGATTTTAGTGGCTGAGCTGGATAAAAGCAGGATATTTGAAGTAGAAAGTGGAGAGCAGTATAGTGTAGTATAGAATGAGCTGGGCTTTTGGTATCAAGTCACTTGGAATTGTGACCGCATCACTTGTAAAACAGGGATAGCTGTACTGTGTCCTGGAAGATGGGGTGTGGGGGCAGGGAGGCAGAGGCAGAGCTCAGGTGAGCTTCCCTCAAGCCTGGTTCCTAACAGGCCCAGGCCATGGATGGTACCGGGGGTTAGGGGCCTCTGTACTAGGGCAGCCCATATGCCTGAGAGACAGGAGGGAAGAAGGCTGAATAGGCTGACAAGGACCCTGTCCTTAAGAAAAGGCCTCTTTACCTTTGCCAGTCATTGAGGGGACAACTGTGAATGAGGCCAATGGTTTTCTCCAAACAACTTGGAGTTGTCTCGAATCACAGGAGCTATTATGGCCCCAAATTCCTACCCCATAAAGGAAAGCCTGTAAGTTTTCACTTGGAATTTTTAAAGCAGGCCTAAGGATGTGCCCACCTCTGACACTGAGCAAGGTAACCTCTCAGTGACCCCACTTTAAAATATATCGGTTGTGCCCTGGCCAGAGTGGCTCAGCTGGTAGGAGTGTCATCCTGTAAACTGAAAGGTTGCAGGCACACTTGTAGTTAAATGAATGAGGTGACAAAGTCCATCGGGAAACTGGGTGAAGAAGCAAACAACAAAAAGGCTAAGTGTCATAAACGCATGGCTTCAGTCCCGCTGCCTCGGTGCCTTTGTGTCCATTCTCCCTAGGCACACCTCCGAGATGGCACCTTAGATTTAAGACGGCCGGGAAGTATGGTCTTCCACAGTGTGGGTCCCTAGGGACCCAGGAAAGCAAGGACACGGTTTACTAGCAGAACTCTGTAACAGCACCCAATGAATCAGATTATCTTTAACCAGCTTTGCCTTGTCTTCACAGACAGAAAGCAGCCCCAGAAAGGTGGTGCATACTGGTTGGCTATAGAAAATAGCCTAAATACTATAGTGCCATACAGTATGGTGTACGTACCAGAAAGTATTAACCCAGACTATATATAGTATAGAGTATGCAGTAAACCACACAGCATATACCCTATGCTATACTATAATATATGGTTCTATGTACTTTTGAGCTTTTGTATATATACTGCATGGTATAGTACAATAATAATAAATTATAGAATTGGGAGTATAAACTGCTGGGTTCCAGGCCAGGACTTGACTAATTCGGGTCTCCAAATTCTCAGAGCCTCAGTCTTGCACATCTCCAAGGCTGAGATCCTGCCACCTACAGCCTGGGGCTGCTGCCAAGATTAACTCATGTGGGAGCGCTTTGTTTACTACAAAGTGCTAGTCAAGTGTTAGTTATTTCTATTTGTTTGTATTCTCCGAGGAAATGACCTCTCCCTTGATTGTCATTAAATCCAAACTCTTCAAGAGGGCTGTCATTTTTAAAATCACAGCGTCTTTAAAAGGGCCCGGGATTTGGATGTGTCACCACCAGGTGGCGCTAGATGCCAAATATGCCCATTGGCCTGAACTCCCGTCTAAATTACAGTTCAGCACATCCATTTTTATTGTCATTGAAGAGGAACAAGAATGCTCACAAATGTGTTTTCCAGGCCAGCTTTAGTTCATGGTATCAGTCTTGGCCTCACTGTGGATATAAAAGAAGGGAGATTTTATCCAGCATTCAAAATACTTTGCCCACTGAAAGTAGTTTGCTTTCAACTAAATTTGGGTAATGGGCTCTGAGTATCTCTGCAAGGCCGCTGCTGCAGGCACACTGGGGAGCACCAATCAAGGATCCTATGTTTTTTTTTTTTCTTGAGGGTAAATAAAATATCTCTTTGTTCCACCTCCCTCATCCCCAAGTGGTCCTGTGCATTTTTTTTTTTTAATTTTTTTACTATTGCTCAGGACTAAGGCGAAGCAAGGGACTGCCACATTGGTGCTTGCTTGCTTCACGCATGGTTCATAGTTACCTTAATTAGCATTTGGTTCCCTATTCACAGTTGTCAACCAAAGACGGGAAACATGTGAAATAAATCGGGTATACCAAGAGCATTTTACAGAACCATGTTTGCTATTGGGGAACAGATATCTAGTACATACGTAAATAGGCTCTGCTACTGAGACCAAAAGTTCCATTAAAAATAAAGTTAGCGATTTTTTTTTTTTGCTTTTCCTTTCTACTGTTCTCAAATGTGTAGCCTTTCATTGAACAAGTGCTTGCTAGGTGCTAGGCACAGGGAACTGCGGGGTCACTCGTGCCGGAGTACAGGGCTGCCAGGACGAGGTGGCGGAGAGCGTGGACACACACTGAGAGGCAGGGAGACAGCCCAGCCGCTGAAACAAGGTAAAGTAGCTAGGGAACCAAACGGAGACAGTCCGAACACCAGAGGACAGAAAAAGAGGAAGAAAGGTTACGGAAAAACAGAGTGTGACCACTGTCACCATCGTATGGGATGACGATTTCCACACTTTTCCAGTAGAGGCATCACGGGCCCTGGGCTGGGGCGTGGCCACGGACTCGGGAGCCTGACGCACAGGTCCTTCAGGATGTCTTACCCAGCACGTGTAGACCTGTCGGGAAAATGTCAAGACTAGCATTTGCAGGTAAATACAATTGCTAACAAAATGGGCAAAATGGTCAACTCAAACTAGACATAACTATGAATTAAACTGAGACTCCCCGTTTTGCCTATCAAACCAGGCTTGAAATGATAGTATTCAAAGCTGATAAAAGAGTAGAGAGAGACTGATTATGGATGAACAAAAAGTATGTTATCCCTAAAACAGTACTGTCCTCTAGAACTTTCTGAAGTCATGGAAATGTTCTCTGCATTGTTCAGTGTGATACCCACCTGCACCACATGGCTCTTGTGGACTAAGACTAGTGGCCAATGCAACAGAGAAACTGGTTTTTAAGTTACATTTAAATTTATATGTAGCTACGTGTGGCCAAGTGGCTACCATATCAGCACAGGACAAGAACACAAGTAGCATCATGTAGCAAATGCTGTAAATCTATGCGTATCTCTGGTCAGTAATCCCATAGGAATCCAATTTCAGAAAATTATCAGAGGTATTTATACAAAGAGTTTATCTCAGTGTGTTTAGAACAATGAAAGGGTGGCAATAGTTCAGATGTCTAAAACAGGAGGTTGATTATAGAAATATAGTATAAATTAGAATATTGTGCAGTCATCGAAACTTTTGAAAACTTTTAATAAGAAAATGCTCATAAAATATATAATCTAATATAATAATATATATAGCAGGAATGTAAAGCTATACATAAAATGGCTTTAATAATGTTCAATAATAAATATTATAAAAGGATAGGTAGGATGATATATTTTTTAAAATACCCAGACAGGAAGGAACAAATCCAAAATGGTTACAGTATTTATTTCAAGGTTGCTCAATTACAGCTGATACTTTTTCTTCTTTAAACTTTTCTGAAATTTTCATGTTTTTTATAATGACTATACATTACTTTTACATTTTTTAAAAAACTAGTTATTCTAGTTCTTCAGAACTCCTTCCCAAAAATCCTTGTGACACATCTACTAGAAATGTCATTTCTACCTTTAAGATTCTCACCTACCAGGAGCTACAGAACACCTTCCAGGAACAAGAGAATGGCTGTCTTAAATGATGATTCTTCTTCTTTAAAGATTTTATTTATTATTTATTTTTAGAGAGAGGCAAAGGGAAGGAGAAAGAAAGGGAGAGAAACATCAATGTGCGATTGCCTCTCACACATCCCCCTACTGGGGACCCAGGCATGTGCCCTGAACTGGGAAGTGAACCGGTGGCCCTTTGGTTCACAGGCTGGTGTTCAATCCACTGAACCACACCAGCCAGGGCTCAGTGATCATTTTTAAACGTGCAACTTATTCTTGCTTTATGGATGCAATGTCTTCTCTTACTTCTCTAAGGCGTGCATTCTCCATGGGAGCACTATACTTTCCCAAAGGGGTAAAAATTGGTTCATTGGGGGTCAGCAAAATAATCTTAGCTATTACAGTGCCTTCGTGGCCCTCAAAAACTCAACCCTTTCTGACAAAAGTCATATTCTTTAATACTTCATTTTCTCTGATTAGGTAAAAATCAGATTTAATTTAACCTTTTCTCCTTAGAAGCGGGATTTAGGCTTTCACCACCCTGCATAGTCTCTGTGTATTGGTCTGGGCTCGCCACAGAAGTGGAACTGATAGTGTGTGTGCTCGCACACGCACACGAGACTTACTATAAGGAATCGGCTCACACAATTACGGAGGTAAGGGGATGGCAGCGATTCAGCCTATTTCTGACCTAAAGCCCCTACTGTGACTATATTTGAAGATAGGGCCTTTAAAGAGGTAATTGAGCTTAAATGACATCGTAAAGGTGGGCCCTATTCCAACAGGACTGGTGTCCTTATGAGAAGAGACACCAGGGGTGTGCATGCAGAGAAAAGGCCGTGTGAGGACATAGCGGGAAGGTGGTTGGCTGCAAGCCGGGAAGAGAGGCCTCGGGAGAAACCACACTGCTGGCACCTTGATCTTGGACTTCAAGACTCCAGACTGTGAGAAAATAAATGTCTGTTGTTTAAGCCTCCCCACCTGTGGTGCTTTGTTAAGGCAGCCTGAGCAGATGAACGCACCTCCTCACCTGGGAGGGGAGGGGACCTCTGGCTTGTAGGCCGCCTGTTTCTGCTTTAACAGAAGACTCAGGTCCCTCCCAGCTGGCACTCAGTAGCTTTCAGCTGTTCCCCGGAGGCCCGGAGAAGAGAACCTCCTCTGGCCTGCGCAGTTTTTATGGGAAGACCGGAGAGACAAAGGGCTGAGCCAGATGGAATCCGAGATACCTCAGGGCTGCTGATCCTGGCTGGGTGAGACGTGTTTGAATTCCAAGACCGACTTTCAGGTGCCGGGTTATTGCCTCACCACTTCCTTTTGGCAGCTGTACCTGGATATTGTCTGCCTACTCGGCCTCGTTCCTGCCTTTCTCCATCTCCTCTGTATCTCAGGGGCTGCAGCTTGGAAAGTGCATTTCCCAAATTTCCTTGCCAGCTGGGTTCCTTGCCGGTGAGGTTCTGGTAGTGCAAAGCACTCGTGTGAGGTTGGTTGGAAGGCAGAAGGAGAAACCTAGTTTTTTGTTTGTTAGTTTTTTTGTTTGTTTGTTTGTTTTGTTTTTCCTGTTTGCCACATCCACAGCAGCTGGGGTAGGTGGTGGGCTCTGCCCTGGTTGGGTACGGGGGCAGGGGCTGCAGTGTGGCTGGGGTAGCTAAGGGCTCCAGCAGCTTGGATGGCAGGTGTAATGGCTGAAACACGTAGGTTTTGGCTTTGTCTCCAATGAGAGGTTGTGAATTTAACGGCAGCAGCAGCAGCTGCAGCCCTCCCAATGCCTCAGTGGTGAATGCACGCATGCTTATGGGCTCTGGGTGAAACTTCTCCCCGACTTTTGTCACCCTGTCCTTCCTTTTTAAGGCTGAATAATATTCCATTGTATGTATAGACCACATTTCGCTCATCTGCCCATCCCTTGATGGACACGTGGGTTGCTTCCCTATTTTAGCTTTTGTGCAAAATGCTGCTGTGATTGTAGGTGTGCAAATACCTTTTTTAGACTCTGCTTTCAATTCTGGGGATATATACCCAGAAGTGGAATTGCTGGATCATGTGGTGATTCTATTTTCAATGTTTTGAGGACCCCCAGAGGCTGTACCAACAGCGTGAAAGTAAATACCAGATGCAAAACCAACACAAGGGTCCTAATCATTGGCTCCTTAACAGCATGGCTTTGCCGTTGGGATCATGGGCGAAAGCTGGGCCCCTACGAAAGCGGTCTGAACAGAGGAGGCCTTGGTGCCTGACGAACACCGCATCGTCCACATTCCGTGACCACTGCTGAATTCTTGAATGGTAGAACTATGTGAAGGATGTGGAGGTGATACATCTTCTCTCCTGATTGGGGTCCTGGGTGCCCCCCAGTTCTAATCTTAACCTTTCCACTACTCGTGGGTAAGTCACATTCTTCTCTGGGCCTCGGTTTCCACATCTGTAAAATGAAGTCATTGAATTACATAGTGGTTAAGCATAACGCAGTTCTGAAGTTATTTCTGAGACTACCTCTTCAGTGATGTGTCATAACAGAATTTTCTGGAGTCAGTGACAACTCAAAGGCCACAGAAATGACTGAAGTAATTGGGAGGGTGGGCGGTTGGCAGGGTTGGAAGCCCAAGGATCGTTCTCAGCCCACAGATAATTGGTTAGTTGGCTTAATATTTGTAAAAACTTTGGATTTGAATTGTTATAATTATAGGTACAGGACAGTTTAAACTAATAATATGAGAGTACTAAATGTCTCTCTATGGCAGTAAATTTGAAAACCTAGAAAAACAAATTTCTTCAAAATGAAAAATATGAAAATTAACATAAGGAAAAAAGAAAAATTTAGATAGAGCAATTACTATAGAAAAGATTATTAGAAAGATAATGAGCCCTGGCTGGTGTGGCTCAGGGGATTGAGCACTTGCCTGTGAACCCAAGGGTCACTGGTTTGATTCCCAGTCAGGGCACATGTCTGGGTTGTGGGCCAGGTCCCCAGTGGGGGGGGGGTGAGAGAGTGGACCACACACTGATGTTTCTCTTCCCGTCTCCTTCCCTTCCCCTCTCTCTGAAAATAAATAAATAAAATCCTTAAAAAAAAAGATAATGACATTCAATGTTGAGAAGGCATTGAGGTGAAATGACCGCAGAGCTGAACTTTCTCTAACCTTTTAGATACAGATAAGTACAACTTTATTCACATCCTTGCTACTCAAAGTGTGGCCATGGACCAGCAGCAGCAGCAGCATCATCACTGGGAGCTGGTTGGAAATGCAGAATCTCAGGTCCCCACCCAGACCTACTAAATTAGACCTGAATTTTCACATGCTCCCTAAGCGGTTTGTAGGTACCTGGACATTTAAGAAGCACTAGGCTAGGGCAGTGGCTCTCACCCTTGGCTAAACATTGGAATTATCCACGGTATTTAAAAAATATTGGCATGTGAGTCCCACCCAGAGATTCTGATGATTGATCAGGTACGGGGCCTGAGCCTCTTCATTGGAAAATACCTTCCAGATGGTTGAGAATCAAATATTTAAACTAGACCATCAAAAAATATGGAAAGCTTTAAGAAATAAAGCTGACAAAGAATGTATCCCCCAAAAGAATAATAAAAATATGCTATAGGACAATCTCATTTATGATTAAAAATAAAGTCTAGCCCTGGCCGGTATGGCTCAGTTGGTTGGAGTGTCGTCTCATAGCCTGAAAGGTCATGAGTTTGATTCCTGGTTAGGGCTCAGATGAGATTGTAGGTTCTGTCCCCAGTCGGGGCATGTACGAGAGGTAACCAACCGATTGATGTTTCTCTCTCTCTCTCTCTCTCTCTCTCTCTCTCTCTCTCTCTCTCTCCCCCCTTTCCTCTCTCTCTAAAAGCAATGGGAAAAAATGCAAATCTAGTAATGCTAACAAACAATACAATAAGACCAAGCACAGTTAATTTCAGGAATACAAGCAGTAGTGTGCTGCTGCTTTAACAGAAAACGGTCTAATTTGTCTCATTTGTCATTTCCTATGGTGTAAATATTCCCACCATGACTAATTTTAAGCAGAGTTAATTTGCAGCAAATTTTGTTTCTAGCAAAGAATGGTGCTAGAAGCTACCAACATAATCTTAACCAGCTAGAAAATTCCTGAAAATTAAAGCAGTTTGCTCTCACAAGCTGGGAAGAGCCAGCTGCCTCACCCTGTTACATAGAGGTTGATTCAAAGTTAAGCAAGGCACCGATGAATCCATTTCCTCCACACATTAAAGTAGAAAACACACGTTATTGTATCACAAATACCTTTAGGATGGACACCTCGTGATCTCCGCTCAAGCACAGGGAGTTTCCCCACAGGCTGTCCTGCCCCCACTGGCTTCCCTCATTCCCCTGACCTGCTGGTCCCTGAAGGCGTCTGGGACACCTGCTTTGCTGGAGGCCCTGGCCCTGCGCAGACTTGCTAGGGCAACTTTGCCCTTTGGTGTTAGTCTACGTGGATGACGCCGATGTTACCGTCACCTCTTTGTTTTTTAACAAGTGGAGCTGGCAAGGAAAGGGTGCTGCTTCCTTAATCCCTGGACATCCTGCTTCAGACAAGTTTACTCTTTCTCGGTCCTGAAAGGAACGGAAGAGAGAAGGCAGGAGTCCACCTAGTGTGCCTTGCAAACAGGATGGGTTTCCTGCCCCTATGACGTTCTTGGCTTGCCTTCGTGTCCCCATCGTTCACCTTCTCTGCCCTGCATTTCCTTACTTCCTTGGCTTGATCATGCCAGTCCTCCTCAGAACTATGAGCTCTGATAGCTTCCCAGGCAATTCCCATTTTGTTAGATACTCACTACCACTGCACCATTCTGACCACCACTGCTGCTCTTAACCAAGAGGGCTGACTAGTACGGAGATGCAGATTGGTGTTTGTGTCAGCTGCGATGACAGAACACCAAATGAATTCATTTTCTGGGCCTTGTGCTAGGATTCTGGGGTAGTGGCTTCATCAGCAGCTTCCAGGTTTGCCAGCTCTTCGGCGTCACCAGGTGGCTTCAGGGATCCCCAAAGATCTGCTGAGCATCATGGTGTGTGTGAGTCATCACCTCTCCAAGGTCATGTTCCTGGGAGAGCTGTTGGCGGCTTGTATGCTCCCTCCTCCTGACACTGCTCTCTCGACTCACAGGAACAATGCCACCCCCATCTTCTAGCAAAGAATGCTGGGAAGTTGACAGAGGTTCTGCTACATGAGCTTGTTTATTCTCAGTGGGACAGATTTTATTCACTTATTCACCTAACAACTAGTCATTGAACACCTTGTATGGCTACTTCGTGCTGGGGATAGAGCAGTGAATCAGATGGATATAAACCCCTGAGTCCTATAGTCAAACAGGGGAAGGAAAAATGGACAGAAAGAGCCCTAAAACACTAACAAATACAGTGATTTTAAGTAGTCCTAAGTGACATGGAGAAAGCAAGAGTGGAGAGAAACAGCGAGGAAGAGAGAGAGCTCCTGCAGCTCAGAAAGTCAGGGAGGGACATTCTGGGGAATGAGAGGATCTGAGAGCTGAGTGAGGAGGAAGAGTCAGCCTTGTGAAGGGGGGTGGGGGTGGGGAGCCTTCCAGACAGAGGGAGCAGCGAGTGCAAAGCTGTGTGTGGCAGGGAGGTTGCAGGGGATGGCCTTGGTGTTACTGGGGAGCCATATGAGAGGGCTGGGCCGGCTGGAGCACAGTGGGCACAGGCAGACAAGGGCTGGATCACGCAGCAGCTGGTACCAAGCCCAGAGGCACTGCATTTTTATTCTAATGGAGATAGAGATGGGAAGTGTTAAGTAAGGAGGCTCCTAAGACCTGACTCAGGGTTTGGAAAAGTCACTGTGGCCATGGTGTGGGGAAGGAACTGTGATGGAGCAACCAGGGACCGGCTGGGAGGCTGCTTCTGAGGCCGGAGACAGTGACGGAGACCATCTGGTGATGCAAAGCTGAGCTTAGTCATCTGAAGTCATTCCTCCAAGACATCTCCACAGTCACAACCTATTGCTGCAACCCAGAAACACAGCAATTACTCGCCAGAATAGAAAACATGTGTTTATGCTGAAACAACAGTAATTACAGGGCAACTCCTCTCCACGCCTTCCCTCTTATCTCCTGGTTGCCCTAACAACTCTAGCAAGTGGGTGATTTGCTCCGCCCACCTGCCCGCCTATAGTGGGGTGCTTGAAGTCCTCAAGGCCTCCGCCACCCTTTGCGGTCCTGTCACGCCGAGTGTGGTAGACTCCCATTTCTCCCTTGTCACTCCACAGCATCAGAGGTGTAGGCATCAGTGATTTTTGAAGCTGTTTCACATATTACAAATTATTTGATTACTTTGAAATAACTTATTCATTTCAAACCCTTTATCATTCTGGAGGAATGTATTCACTTGTTCCTTTGTCCTTTTATTCATTCGTACAGTCAGCAGACCTGTGTGGAATCCATACCATGTGCCACGCCCCCAGCTGGGTAGGAGCCAGAGATACTGAGGCAAAAGGCACAGATCCTACCCCCAGGGGGCGGGGAGGGGCCACCTGCAGATTTCGCTGTGACTGGCTTTTCATTTACCACTGCCAACCGGGTTTCCAGGCTGTAGTGGAGGAAGGAAGGAAACAAAAATTCACAGATATTGAGCATTCACCCTGCGCCCGATACTATGTAAGGCCCTTCCACCCAACCCGTCTAGTTCTCACAGAGTCCTGGGAAATGGATGTGTGTGTTCCCATGTTTCCTGAAGGGCATGTGGAGGCTGGGAGAGGCCACACCCTTTGCACACTACTGGATAGCCAGTTAGTGGTTGAGGGGTGAGCTGTGCTTGACTCGGAGACCCACGCTCTTGCCACCCCACCACAGTTAAACTTTTAAGAAGTAGACCAAACTCAAGTAGATGGAAGGGAAGAGCATGTGGGGCACGTGCTGAGACCCTTCTCAGCCAAAGGAGGGGAAAGTGTGCCCCGTCAGAACGGGAAGGAAGCCACCTGTCAGGGGTGAAAAGTGTCAGCCACAACGAAAGCATCGTGGAAACAATAACAAACAGGAAAGGACATCATGGAAAAACCCAACAAGCTGCTTCAGTTCACAGAATGAATCATCCTCGAAAAACTCTGGAGAAAGATTAGAAAATGGATAGGCTGTGGAATAATTACTCGTCTGAACGGTTTGCTGGGAGGCAGAGTCCTTCCCGATAGGGTGTTTTTAGCATCCAGCTGCCTGGGGGAGGTGGGAGGAGGGTCCTCCTGGGACTCAGAGTTCAAGTCAACCGAGCGGTTCCCTCAGCTCAGTGTCAGGAAGAGGAGGTGACCAGGCTACGGTGTCTCCACCTGGGCACCTGTGCCCACGCAAGTGTTGGCAGGCCAGAGGGTACACAAGTCACAGGCAAAAGAGGACAGATTTTTCTTTTTAGGAATGTCCATTTTACCTAAAAATGCGATCAAAACTAAGAAATGACTTTGATAACAAATGTTAAGCTATTATGGAAGAGACGGCCAGTTTTACACGAAATGTTAAGGTAACACAAGTCTTCAAGGAAGTCTCATGACTTTGGTGGGCTGCTTCCGGCTTTGCTCACAGACCCTCAGAGATCTGTGACCTTTGGTGGGAAATAATTGAGCCACAGAGGGCAGGTTATCTCAGACTTGCGTCAGGTGAACCACCCACCTCCCGTGCTCACATCAGTTTTAACCAACAGTAACCGACACTCATCCTGGGCTAGGCATTCTGTGGCGTCCTGCTTAACACTGATAAGGTATTGTTCATGCAGCAGACCCTAACATGTGTCCATGATGACTATAACACAATGTATTAACTATGGTACACAGAGGCATATGGAAAGAGGTCCTTGGAGAAGGAGGGATTAATTCCACCTGGGAGAAGGGCTACAGCGAAGACTTGGGAAAGGAGCTTCAGCTGAGAAGGAAGACCTCCGTCATGGGCACTTGCTTATTCCAGGCAGAGGAAGCAGGGAGCCCTGGACGGGTGCAGCCCAAGCAGGGCAGCAGGAAGGCCAGTCATTTACTGTGGCTGGAGTGTGGAGGCCGTGGGAGGCACTGGTCATGGGTTAGTACGGTAAATTATTGCATTCAGTTCACACAGGGCTTCAGTGTCCAGTGTCATCCTGGGCATCCTAGACTTGATTCTGGGGACACTGGAAGGCAGGCACTGAAAGGGTTAGAATTGGCGAGAAATGCAATCAAACCTGTGTTTTAGAAAGTTAATGAAGGAAAAGGGTGCCTTGGAGGGAAGAGGTCTTATAGTTCAGATTTCTGAAGCAGCCAACCATTGATGTCTGTCCTGAAACCATCCAGCCATCTGGGCAGCTCAGCCCATTCCCAGCACCATCGGACTGATAGAGATTTGACACATTGACGAAGCCCAGTGGCAGTCACCCCGTCGTTGGGTGAGTGTTTATATTGCTGTAGCACAATTTTTGATAGCGTTTCTTAAAGTGCATTTCAATGTAATTGGTTTCCTTTGTCTTCCTATGTGTGTGTATTTTTTTTATGCACTTAAAAGCATTAATTCAGGGAAAGACTTCATGGATGTCGCCAGGCCCCACAGAGGTTCACAGCTCAAAGTCTTCGAGCATTTGAAGGCATTTTGCAGAACATCTTCTTTCCTCCTCTGCATGTGGTAACTGTGCAATCAAGCAGGGGTTGATCCGACACGTGTCACATGCTCAGGGCTGTGTCAGGGGCTCTGCTCAGAGAACCTGGCGCCGGCTGCCCGGGCTGGAATCCTGCCTCGGCCTTTTCTGGCTGGGTGGCTCGGGCCAATCACTTTAACCTCCCAGTAACCTCCTCTTCAAAAGGAAGGCAATAATAGTGTTCACTTCATGGGGTTCTTGTCAATATCAAATCAGTGAACGTGTGTAAAGCTTTTCTCACAGAGTCCAGTCCCCCTCCCCCGGCCCGGGCCCCACAGTTCCAGTCACAGTGGGTTGATAACATAATCAGTGAGCTGTGACAACCTCTGGGGGTGCCACTCCAAAACAGATCCAGATTTGGTGTTTACAACTCTCATCATTTTGGTTTTTTTTCCTCTAGGTCTTTTTAAGAATGACCCAGAAATTTCTGCCAAAAACTAGTAATATAATTTCTTTAGAGTCCATACTTATCTAAAAGCTTGGTAGATGTCTTCGTTGGGGCAAATCATATATATTTGGGAAGTGACCCCCGGAAGCAAAGTGGGGAAGTGAGATAGGGAAGAGAGAAAAGCCAAAAAGGGTAAGCTAGTGAGCAGGTCCCCTCTGAGGGTAACTGGGCCTCAGTCCTGCTGGGGACCCTCTGAGAGGCCGTGGAGAACACACCCCCAACTGTCCCACCAGGGGCCAAGGGGGCAGCGGATGTGTCCTCCAGCTCCTCGCCCTCATCTCTTGAGGGCTCTCCTGGGGGCCCATCTTGTCTGTGTGCTCTGCTTGCCACCGTGATGGAAAAAACCCTTGGGCGTTGAGACAATGTGCACAGAAGGGAAAGAAAGCCAAAGTGTGCACAGAGTGTCTTCTACAGCCACAGGTGACCACAGGTGGGGCAGTGACAATGTCGGCTTCAGTGAGATGGGCAAGTTAACGCCTCTGTCTGTAATAAGCAAAAGAGGCATGAAATAAGACTTTATTTGATTTGACTTTATTTGATTAAAAATGTTACTGAAAGGTTTGAACAGCCTCTTTCAACTTCTTCCCCCCAAACCCCAACCTGTCACAGTCTGTGATTTTCACAGGTGGTTCCTTTAGCAGCTTGTACATGATTTAGTCTTTAAGAGGGTGTTTATCAGAAATTCTAACCACCCACTCTTCAAAGGCCACCTATTATTATGGGTAAACTTCTCAGTGGTTTGGGGAGGAGTGTGTCAGAAGATATTCGTTCTTTTGGTACCTGCTTATTAGGAAAACAAAATGAGTTCGTGGAGTGCTTCTCAGTTGCTGTCTTCCGTTAATCAAACAAACACCATAACTTACACGCAAATTCCTATGACCGTGGGGTGTTAGATTCATCTGGTCAGATTTCAGTAGAAACAGAGCCATAACAGCTTGCACTTCATTGAATAAATTGAATGACTGTCACAGTATTAAATTCCATCAAAATCAGTTACATCTGTTCAGTTTTCAGGTGACAGGGTGTGGATGCTGGAGAGAATATTTGTCATTATTTTTAAAAGTACTCAACAGTAAAGGAAAGGAAATATAGGATAGCACATTTTAATCTGCACCGTGAGTACAGTAGTGTATAAAGTATATAGGTTTAGCCCTGATTGGAGTGGCTCAGTTAGTTGGGCATCGTCCCTCAAAGTAAAAGTTCACAGGTTTGATTCCCAGCCAGGGCACATGCCTGGCTTGCGGGTACAGTCCCTGGTTGGGGTGCATGCGAGAGGCAACCAGTTGATATTTCTCTCTCACATCATGTTTCTCTTCCTCCCTTTCTCTCTCCCTTCCTTTCTCTCAAGAAATAAATAAAAATAATAATAAAGTATGTAAGTTTGTAGACAAGAACATGAAGGTAAAGTGGGGAAATGAATACTCTTTTGTGAATACAATTTATTTTCCTTTTACAACAAAAGAATGACAGATTAGCAGTCTCCTGTAATCAAATCCCAATGTGGCATGAACCTTTCAGTGGGCTTTTAGTTACTTACCATTGGCCCCTTTTCTAAGCTCAGACCAAGTTGCTGAGGAATCTCCCCAAATTTCCTACCTTCCACTTTTGTTTCCTGTAAGAGCAGGCTGAAAAATTGGGACAGGCTGGCTAGGCACGATGATCGTGGACGGATGGACCTCAGAAACTGCGCCACATGGGAGAAGCCGGCACAAAGCCCACATGTTGTGCGATCCCATTTATAAGAAACTTCTTTTAAAAAAAGGCAAAACTACCCTGGCCGGGTGGATCAGTTGGTTGGACTGTCATCCTGTACACCAAAAGGTTGCGGGTTTGATCCCTGGTCAGTGCACATACCTAGGTTGCCAGTTTGATCCCTGGGCGGGGCTCATACAGGGAGGCAACCAATTAATGTTTCTCTCTCACATCAATGTTTCTCTCTCTACCTTCCTCTCTCTAAAATCAACACATATATCCTCAGGTGAGGGAACAAAGAAAAAACACCTCCCCTCCAAAAAAAAGAGGCAAAACTATAGATCTAGGAAGCATACCAGAGGTGTCCTAGTGGCTGCCGAGAACAGATTGAGTCTAAACAAGCATAAGGAAAATTCCCGGGTTGATGAAATTGTCCTAAAACTGGATTATACTGGTAATTGCATAATTATGTAAATGTGGTAAAACCCATCAAACTATGAGCCTTCTGATATGTAAATTACACAAAAAGGCTATTTCACGTGGAGACAGAGAAACCCTGGAAGTTGTGCACTCCCCACCACTTCTGAAACGCAAGGAAATGTTAGGAAACCCTGTCCAGTGGCGGTGGGATACCACAGCTCGCTGAGGCCGGAAGAGCTGTAGCGCCTCCCTCACAAGCTACCCCCAGCAAACCCCACAAATAAGGCTCCCCAAACACAAGCTCAGGGAAAGAGCTGCATTTGCTTTGTAAAGAAACTGCACGATAGGCCTCCTGAGCCCCTTCCCAACAGATCACCCCCGAAGCCCTGCTGTAGAGGACCAGCACCGCGTCCAGTAGAAATACAGTGGGAGCCACACCTCTGTGCTTCTAGATTTTCTAGCACATATATTAAAAACGGAAAAAGAAACAGGTGAAAGAAGTTGAGTAATATGTTTTCGTTAACCCACTATGTCCAAAATATTCTCATTTGAGCATGCAATCAATAGAAAAAAATTACCGATGAGTTGTTTTACATTCTTTTTTTCATACTGAATCCTCAAAATCTCATGTCTAACACTTATAGCACATCTCAATTCAGACTAGCTACATTTTCAAGTGCTCAGTAGCCACAGGTGGCTACTGTGTTGGACAGCATAGCCCTGGAACAAGGGTCCCCAACCTCTGGGCCTCGGACTGGGCTGCAGACCAGCACCGGTCCAGGCCTGTTAGGAAACGGGCCACACAGCAGGAGGTGAGCTTGAATGTAATACGCTGGAATCATCCTGAAACCATCTCCCCCACCCCAGTCCGTGGAAAAATTGTCTTCCACGAAACCGGTGCCTGGTGCCAAAAAGGCTGGGGACCGCTGGCCTAGAGGTTTCCTGCTTAGTAATGATAACCCAGACAGAATGGTTTTCATGCCAATGTCTACTGCTAATTGAAACAAACAAGCATGTAAAGGCATATGTCGAATTGTGTCCTATAAAAGCACACTCATCTCTGTGATCCTTACTTTTTATAAACAAATAATTCTCCACATGGTACTGGGGAATTTTTAATGTACTCAGTGAGTTCCATTTTGGGGTCTTGGCGGTCTTATCCCTGTGGTCAGCATATCCAGCAATCATTTGGAATTGACGTTGCAAAGGAGCCGCTGTGAGACTAGGAATTATGAAGCATGGATTTTAGTCAAGATGAAAGGGTACATCCTTTATCAGGAACCTGCATCCTGTCCCGGCAAAGGCACAGCTGTGATGATCGACAGTAAGAGGTCTGATGATAATGATTATTGAACTGAAGCTACCAGCAGCCTTCTAGAAATTACAATGTTGCAGACAAAGACCTACAGTTTGGGAGGGGCTCAGCTGGACTTTTTGGTTTGGTTTCATGGGGGGTAGGAGAGAGGCGGTCCAGTTTTGGACAGTACATGCATTTGAAGTACTGTCAAGATTCTTTCCGTACAGATTCATTTGCAGGTTCTAATCTGCTCTCTCCATTGTGGGAGAATCCGATATATTCTACAATATTTGTCCAACTTTGGTGATTGTAGCTGACCATCCAGGTTCCTTACGGAACTATAATTGTTCTGTAGCTTTAGCACCTGAAAAAATATTTCTTTCCCTAGATATATTATAACTGCATTTTCTCTGTCAAGCTACACATCCAAGTAAGAATAATGCAGCCTCATAAAGTTCGCAGGAAGGAAAGCAAGTGATTGTCTGATTTCTAGGTCATTGTTGATTGTTGGAAATCCTGCTTTGCTAATGGTGGCCTTTTGTTTTGCTCTTCCTTTCCGTGGAGTAAAACTGCCCTTGGGAGGCAGGTGCCCTTACTGGGCCCAACTGCTTTGCATCCCTGTCTGCTTCTCTACATTGCCCTTTCTTTTCCTCCCATTCAAATCGACCCATCTCCAGGGAAGGTATCATTAGAACTGCTGGGGCATTGTTCTGTGGCAGGTGGCAGGCTCCTCACACAAATGTTGTCGGGAAGGGAATGGAAGCTTTGGCCTTGGCCTTCACTCTTGGTCCCTGCAGTTAATATAGGCTACCTCCGCTTCACAAGTCTGCCTTACCCACTCCGTAAGCTCAGCTCAGCCTTCCCAGGCCTCTGTGATTTGCTTTGAACCTTGCCTCTATCTGAACCACATTCTTTTCCCATTCACACATTCTGCCTCCAGCTCACAGCACTGGGTCTGGGAAGAAGAAATACTTTCACAGCCAGAGTCAATCGGGCTATTCCAACCCCAGTCATCAGCCCACAGGTCCTGGTCTTCTCAACAGTCAACCTGAGGGTTTGACTGTGTTTCCAGTGACCAGAACCGGGCTCCTCCTTCTTCAGCTACAAGGGCAGCTCTTCTTCCTGATAGTGGCAGGTTCCCTTTTTGTTCTTGTTCACAAGGGAGCAATTTATTTCTGAATGTAAAAAAAAAAAAAAAAGAAAAGAAAAGAACCCTCCCATCACGCTTGTCGATGTGTGTTTCAGTTTAGGTTTCCCCCCAAACAAAACCTCAGGTAGAAACTTGGATCTTGGGCACGGGTAGCCGTTTTGGGATGGGGACCTGGAATGCAGGAGTGGGGTGAAGAAAGGGAGAAAGGATCCAGTAAAAGATGTGTTAATTCACTGGGTCTTGTTTGGGCTCACTCTGGCTGGGGACCCTCTGAGGAGTGGTGTCAAATGTCCCCCCTTAATTGGACCTCTGGAGAACCAGAGGCTGGAAGCCTTTCTCCACTGACTTTCCACCCCTCCCGTAGTTGAGGGCTGTCCTGGGAGAGTTAGCCTCCCTGCTCCCGCCCCCACCTCCACCCCAGTACTTCGGGGCTGCCTGTGGGAGGGCTAAGTCAGCAATTTTCAACGGGTGTGCCACAGGAATTTTTAAAACCTGCAATACCTGACTATTCAGTCATAGGCACGGACTTCTTTCACCTTAGACTATCAAAAAGAAAAAAAAATAGCCAACACAATCCTATCCTGTGTGAATGAATCAAAATTACACCTATTTTTTGTCAGGTCAGCAAAAAATATATTTTGGGGTTAGCCACAGATTTTTAGTACTTAGTTCATGGGTGTCATGAAGTGAAACTGTTGGAAAACTTGAGGGACTCCACAGGTGCTTTAGGCGGGTGCGGTCAGTGTGCATGGGGACAGTCCTTCCTGGCCACAGAGAAAACCCCAGACAAGCGGACAAGGTGTGGTGGAGAGTGCAGAAAGCATCGGCTGCTCTCCGCAAATGGTAATTAAAAGCTCTCCTCTTCACCCTCCTCAAAAAACAAAAACAAAGTAGGCTTAAATGAAAATATCCCCAAGGCCTGCTGTAACTTCTGCAGCTGTCTCTTCATGTCAAGAAGATGGAACACGCAAAGACAGCTGGCCTCGGCGCTGGCAGGCCAGGGCCTATGCCAAGAACCCTCCCCTGGAGCACCTTGTCATCCAGGTCCTGTGTGCTCCTGTTTGAGATGTGCTTCCCGAGCTAACATCAGGCCAAGAAGATGGTCATCCCAGCCCTGTCCTCACTCTTCATCTGAGTCTCTAAGGAAGCTGACCCAGGTGCGTGTGGGGCTTGGGGCTGCAACTTCCCCCCTCCGGTGTAAGCCGAGGCTTTGGGAGCATTCAAAGCCAAGCTGCAAAGTGGCCCAGGCCAGGACTGCAGTTACTTCCACAGCAGAGAAGTTCCCACGGTGATGTCAAAACTAGAGGAGGCGAGGGTAGAAGTTCTTCCTCGTTGGTAAAACCAGAGAAGTCTCGATGACGGCTGTGAACTTTGAGACAGGAAGAGGAAATGTTGTGGGGAGGGGGTGCCACTTATAGGAGATACTTTATGTCAACAGATGTCCTTCTAAATCCTGTGACTCTTGAAGGTATTTGCTTAAAATTACTGCCAGTTATAGGATTCCCAAAGCACCTAGATAATTCTTAAAATAGACAGACAGACAGACAATCTGGACTATGGGATAGGGTAACTCAGGAGATCTTAGACCCTCCTTCACAGTTCATGACACAGCTTGGCCTTTTCAGTAAGGATTGGGTTGACTCAGATATATTGTTCTTCATGATAGCTGCCACTCATTGTACTCAGACTACATACACGGAACCTTACCTACCTTGGCTTATTTAATGCATGACTGCAAGTCAGATCTCGTATCACCAGTTGCCCCACGAAGCAACCGTGGCCCACAGAGGCTGAGGACTCGCTCAGAGCCACACAGCTTTGCGAGGAAACAGGTGTGGAGTTCCCAGCCAGCTCCTGGGCGCAGCCAGGAATGCGGCTCCTATTTGATGATAGACACAGCAGTTCATAGACCCAGGAAGATCGGCGACCTCGCCAGTCAGCCTGCCCTCGACGAAACAGGATGGTAAATGGTTCAGAGCTCAGACTTTGGAGTCAGACCATCTCTTTTGAAGAACCATAGATAATGGAACTAGATTTTTAAAAAATTACCTCCATGTCTTCCTTATGGTCTGCGATTAAATTTTAAAAAATAACAATAAGTAATCTGTGCATGAGTGTGAGTGTTTTGTCCTGGATATTTGTCAAGAGAAATTAAATCTTTTCCAAACCACCCCCCCACCACAAAGATTTGAAAAAAAAGTTACATTGTGGCCTTCTACAAGATGCATTTGTGTCCTGGTTACAGAACTATGCTTGTTCTTTGGGTCGCATGTTTCTATTTGACAGCAAATTCCAGAAACTTGTGTGAATGCACTTCCTTGGGAAAGTGTGGAAGGAAGAACTTGTGTGCACATGCAGCAGAAATGAAACTGCTGGCCTGGTGGGTTTTCAGGTCTCCCTACAATGCGGAGGAAACCGGTTTGGACATCTACACTGGCTTCTCTGTGGCTGCAACCTTTCTTTCACATTGCGTTCTTCCTTGAAGCTGTTGGTTTGGTTTTCTGTTGTGCTCCAACCAACTTCCCAATGAACCGTCAGGGAGAAATTTCTCATTGGCATTGCAGACAAGTAATGAGCTGGCACATAGTAGGTGCTTCATGGAGTCCAAGGTTCTCAGGATCGAAAGAGACTTTATAGGCATGACCCTGCCATGGACTTCTCTGGTTGTCACCTGCCCATTTTGCAGCAAAACTACTCACAAGAGGTCTTTATAGATTTGCCGTCTCCACGTGCTCACATCCAGTGTTTTCCAGCCTGTAGTCAGTCCTCACCACTCACTGAAATTGCCCTGGTCAGGATTTCAGGGAAAGTTTGCATCACTGAATTTGGTGGTTACTTACCTGAATAACATTAAGCACAGTGGACCACTCCTTCCAGCTTGAAATATTCTTTTCAGGTTCTCCTGAAACCAGTTTCCCAGCTGCTGTCTGTCTTACCAGCCACTCCTTCTTCAAAGTCTTTTACTGACTTCCCTGCCTCCATGGCCTCTGGTTTTTGCCTAGCCTAGTTTCCTCTCTTTACCATCTCCCTGGAGATATTTCTTCCAGGCCTCTGACTTCAACACTGTCTATTTACTGAAGTTGAAGAAAAACAGTGCAATAATACATCTTATTGAAAGCAACCTCACAGGGAGATTGGATCATACATTTCTCACTGGGCAGGTTATGGTGGGAAGTCACGCCCCAGATCTATGACTTCCCTAGTGAAAGGTTATCTCTGCTGTAAGTGAGCCTTGTCCATTGTTTTCTGTGCATCCAGGTTAACCCACCTTGGAAATGCCTCTTTTTCAGACCCCTCGGAAGCACATAATGTTAACTCTCCTATAACTGAATCCCTGCCTTGTCTTCTCCCACCTTCATGTAATCTTCCATCCTTTCCTTCTCAATTCCAAGTGCATAAAAGAAACTGCAAACTCACTCTGGAAAGCATTTTTCTCAGTCTGTTGAGATCTTGTTCCCAGCGTATCATCTGTTTGGCTTAAATAAACTCCAATAAACTCTCATAAAATTTTTCCGCAGGTTTGGACTTTCTTCTGTTGACACTGATAATTCTTAGATTTCTACCCTGAGCTCCATCCAGTCTCAAGTCCCTCACTGTTTGACTCAACTTTGGTCCTTGGACACCTGACAAACATCACAAACTTAGTCTGTGCAAGATAGAACTCCTGCTGCTCTTTTCTCCCAACCTGCTGCTCCCTGGCTCTTTCTCTTCTCACTAACCATTAACCCAGTTGCTCAGGCCAAAATCTGAGACCTCACGCTGATTCCTTTTTCTCATCTCTGTATCCAAGGCCTCAGCAAGTCCTGTGAGCTTCCTCTCCTCAACACATGTGCCAAATGTATCTACTTCTCCTAGCTGTCTTCTCTGCCATCTTCCATCTGGACGATTGCCATAGCCTGCTACTGGTCTCCCTGCTTCGCTCTTACTCTCCTGTAATCCATTCCTGGAGCAGATCATTTAAAAATGGAGGTCCGACAACGTGGCTCACCGGTTCAAGACCTTCCCATCACTTAGAATAAAATTCAAATCCCCCAATAAGACTTATCAGGCACCCCGTGACTTAGCCCAAGGGTCAGCAAACGTTTCTGTGAAGGACCAGATAGTAAATACTCTACACTTTGTGAATCCAGGCGCCGTGCTATGAGAAAACAAAAGCCACCCAGAGAGTCACGTGGAAGAGGAGGAGAAGTTCTGGGTCAAGGTCTCAGAGGTGCCCCAGCCTGCAGCACTGGCTGCCAGGTATGTGAGTGAGCCACGCTGCATGTTCCAGGCTGTGGTCAGCTGGAACCATGCGGAACAGAGGACGGCCTGAGTCCAGTCCTTTCTGGGAATCGGGAGAGATAAAGTGGTCACTACGTTCTGTTGCTGTGTTTACAGCAATAGACACTTGAAGCACTGGACTTCTTTCTGTTTCTCAAGCCCACTGAGCTCCTTCCTCTCTCAGCCCCAGCTGGTCTCTGCCTGGGCCACACCTCCCCCAGGTCTTCACTTGGCTAGTTCTTTTCTTCCTTCAGATTGGCCTGGAGCCCCTCAGTTTTTTGTTTGGTTGGTTGGTTTTCTGTTTATTTTGCGGGGAGTAGGGAGAAAGCCACCCTTTCTTCACTTCAACCCATGTAGCTAACCCCCTTCTCTTCATATCCCATCCTTATCTGGATTCCAGGACCAACTTATAACGCAGGCCCAAGCCAGTCAGTAATTCTACTTCCTCCACCCCTCAGCCTCAGTCATTGATTCAGAGATGGACTCATTCAGTGAGTCAGTCCCAGGAATTACTGGTGAGGGGAGACTCTTGATTGGGGTTGTTAAGGTGGTTTACCCTAAGCCTGGAGCTGCTGGGGCCCAATTGTCTGTGACAAGGGGCAGCCCATCTGGGAATGGAGACACCACAGAGGGGAGCAGGGAGGAGGGATGGAGAGGGTGAGGCAGACTCCTGGATACAGCCATACTCGAAGCTAGAGCTCCCTGTACTTTTAAATTATATGAGCCAATACATCTCCCACTCCACTACCGCTCTTCTCTTCCTTTGCTCACCCCTCCACCATTTCCACCAAATGTTAGGTCGAGCCATGTGAAATTGCATACTTACAGCTCAAATATTACTAAACAGTAGTAATTTTGTATGGCTAACTTATTTGAATGCTTCCAGAAACAGGGGACCCACTACCTATTGTAGCAGCCCAGTTAAAATTAGAGCAGATTTAACCAACAGAAAGTTATTTTTCTAAATGAAC
Organism: Anoura caudifer; assembly: GCA_004027475.1. Classification (NCBI taxonomy): domain Eukaryota; kingdom Metazoa; phylum Chordata; class Mammalia; order Chiroptera; family Phyllostomidae; genus Anoura; species Anoura caudifer. The sequence goes on along the minus strand of PVKU01000359.1, from coordinate 29,561 downwards.
ATCTCCATCCCTGCTCCTTCTCAGTCCTGGATGCTGCCCTCTGAACATATTTCATGTCCAGGGTAGCACCCCACTGCAATACTGGAGGAGGGAGGCTCCCGTAGGTGGAGAGAGGGAGATGATCACCTCTTTGTTCCAGGCATAATTCCTTTTGTAATGCAGCTAGATATTTAGTCTTTCTTAAAAATGTGACATTTTAAGCTACGCCTTCTCCATCTCATTCTAGTCTATCTCAAACTAAGTGCAAGACATCATATTTAACCTCGATGAATTTTACTATGTTCTATATGGCCCACTGACCTTCCCTCTAAAACCCAAGTTTCTTCCTTACCCATTGGGTCAAAATCTTTGTCAATTACTTTCTCTACTGGTATCATGATACAACAATATAATGAAAATCCGATGCCAAGATCTTGGTGAATCCAGGGTACCCTTTCCAGCATCTTCTGTGAGTTTGAGAAACATGCTTTCTCTATATTTCCCTGAGTCACTATTACAAATGCTGAAAAGGGCAGAGCTGAGAATCAGGCCCAAAGAATGTGTGTCACTGGACAGTGATGCCTTGACCTTTAGCTTTGCTTGTGCAGTCAGCCACCACTTCTCTAACTTGGGCTTGCCACCGCCCATGCTTCTCAGCTTGTCTAGAGGAAGTCGTAGGACACTGACTAAGCGTCTTGCTGAAATATGTAAGGGGCTCCTCACTACTGGGTGCTCACTGCCCTGTTCCTGAAGTTAAGTACAGCAGTGTGTTAGTTAGGGTGGACTAAGCCACAGTCACAAATAGACCCAAACGCCTAATGGCTAATCACAATGGAATTTTATTTGCTGCGTGGGTAACAATTCAGGAGACCCAGGTTGGTGGACGCTGTCCTCCATGCAGGCACTCGGGGATCCAGGTTCTCTCTGCCTGTGGATCTGCTGTTCTCTAGGGCCCCACTGTCATTTGCGTCCAGCCACAGTGGTAGAAAGAGCACGAAAGAGCACTTGTGAGATGTTTTTGTGGGACAGGCCGGAAAATACTGTATCGCTTCTGCTCACCTAGTGAGAGAACCACACTGAGGCAAATGGTAGGTAGCAAAATGCTGTCTAGCTAAGTGCTTAAAAAAGGGGAGCATGATTCAGCAAACAGTTAGTAGTTTGTCTCCACTATAGGCAAATAAATAATGATAACACAAAACTAAAGTCACTAATAAACTGACCACACACACCTTCTTTTGAAAATCAAATTTCTGTCCCTGATTATTGAGTCAAAGCCTTTGTTCATTATTTTCTCTAGAGTTGTCAGACTGCCACAATATAATGCAAATACAATACAAATCACAAAAATTGATGGCAAAGTGAAACCGTCACCCTTGCAAAATAGGCATGATTTCAAGGTTAGAAAAGCAGTTTTGAGGAACTGCCCTTGTCACTGGCAAGGCCATTGACAAATGAGGAAATGGCAGCATTAGATCAGAGAAAATCTAGGAACATAAGGACTGAAAAGATACTGCATATAAGGATGATGTTAACCTCAGAGGAATAAGAGAGACACCTGGAAGTATTAACAAATGCCTTGAGTCTTTTTGCCAAAGTTATACTGTTTATGATTATGCTATGAAAGTCCAATTATAATGGAATAATTTCATATTATATAATCTCATAATTTTATCAGAAAAATATGCCAACAAAAACCCCCAATGTGACAATGGATTGATCGCTATCATTCTTATTTTTATTTTTTCAAAGATTTTATTTATTTATTTATTTATTTATTTATTTATTTATTTTTAGAGGGGAAGGCAGGGAGAAAGAGGAAGAGAGAAACGTTGATTTGAGAGAAATGTCGATCACTTGTCTTTTGCGCCCCCTCAGCTGGGACCTGGCCTGCAACCCCAGTGTGTGCCCTGACTGGGAATTGAACTGGTGATTCCCAGTGAACTTTTGGTTCACAGGCCAGAACTGAACCCACTGAGCCACACTAGCCAGGGCTATCGCTGCTATTTTTAGAGTGAGCAGGGTGGCACTACTCTTACTTGGCTTCTTGTCTAAGGCCCAGCCTCTAAATGTTGGTTGCCCCAGAGCTTCGTCCTGGGTCCCTTCCCTTCAGCATTTCCCCTTTCCTGAGGAACCTCATCCAGCCCCTTGGCTTTAAACATCATACGTATGCAGCTGACTCGCAAATCATATCCGTAGACTTGGCCTTCAGGTGTGCATTTTTGTACTCGACATCTCCACTTGTGTGTTTAATAGACTCTTGGGCTTAGGTGTCCAAACACACACGTCTTGATTTCACACCTGTTTTGAAAGTTGTCCCTACTTTGCTCAGTAAATGGCAGGAGCATTCTCAAGTCAAAATCTCAAGAGTCATGTTTGTTTGTTTGTTTGTTTGTTTTCAGAAGGAGGGTAAGGGAGGAAGAAAGAGAGGGAGAGAAACATCGATGTGAGAGAGAAACATTGATCAGTTGCCTCTGGTACATGCCCTGACCCGGGACCAAAATTGTAACCTAGGCATGTGCCCTGACCAGGAATTGAACTGGTGGCCTTTCCCTTTGTGGGACACTGCTCAACCAACTGAGCCACGCCAGTCACAGCTCAAGTGTCATATTTGATGCCTCTGACTCCACCTACTCCCCACTTAATGGAATAGCAAGTTTCGTTGGGTGAGTCTTCAAAATACATCCTGAATCGACTGCACTCCATCTCCCTCCTACCACTTACCCACGTGCCCACCTCACTTGCTGGGGCCTCCTCAATGGTGTTCCTGCTCCCACCCTACCTTCAGGGCCATCCCATTGCTACAGAGCGCCCGGGGTCATCTCTTCAACATACAGATCAGGTTGTGTCACTCCTCAGCTTAAAGCCTTCCAATGGCTTCTCATCACGTTTATGAAAGTCCGGACTGTCCCATAGCACCACAGAATCTGATTTGTTCCCACCTCATTTCAACACCCGGTCTGTCCCCTTGCTCACTCTCTGGCCATCACATGTGCTGTCCTGCTGGCTCCGCCTTCAGGGTCTCTGCCATGCTGACCACACTTTCCTCCAGAGCACGGCTGCCTGATTCCTTCTCACCATCCAATCTCAGCTCCAATGTCACATTCTTAGAGGCCTTCTCCCTCTCTCATCCAAGGCAGCAACCACCACCCACCCGCCCCCGCCAGCCTTTCAAAGTGTGATTATCCCACTTTTTTTCTTCAAAGCAATTATCAGTATCACTAGCTACAATTATTTTGCTTATTTATGTAATTAATTTTTTTTCTTGTCTTCCCTTAGACTGTAAACCCCAACGAGGGCAGGGATTTTGACTAATAAGTTCCCCACTGTGTCTTCCTTGCCAGAGGCTGTTGAATAATTGATGCTCAGTAAATATTTATCAACTGAATAGTTTTTAAAGTACAATAAAAGTCATTTATCTTCCTAGTTTTAAGTTTGATTTTTCAGGGTGAAGTCTCAGTAAAAACCTTTTTTCCCCACCATTTTATATGAAATTTTGGTTTCTTTTGTAAGTGGACCTATTTATGCGGCCTTTCCTGTGGCAGTGATCTCCAAACCGCGAAGCTCTCCCGTCTCGGGTACTCCTTCCCTGGCTAGACTAACGCACCCGTGGAATAAGGAAGCGGGGGCGAGGCTGACATGACTTGTGCTTGGTTAACTGAAGCGTGGTTACGGTGATCAGTCATCCTACTTTCCCGAGCAGGAAGGCCCCTCCCCCTTTGAACCACGCCTGCAATCTGTTACGCTCTCTGGTGTGTGGTGTGTGGGGTCCTCTTCATTCTTCTTCGTGGAACACTTTTCTTCCTGTCTCTAAGATTCTGGCACCATTTTAAATTCTGCGGGTCCTCCAAGACCACAGATAAACCACAAAAGTCTCTTTCCTGGGTACTCTATGTACTTGGGCCTGTAATTCATCTGGGGCAAGAGAGTCTAGTTTAATTCAATTTAGGAGACAAATAAAGGTTCTCATTAGAGAGGAGCAGCCAGAGCACAAGACAATTTGGCTACACACTGATGTCACCGAATCATAGAAGTAAACAGACGCCTCCTTAAGTGGAGGCCTGATTGCTTTCAAAGAACTGGTTCCTGTAGCTCCTTGCGTTCTGAGAACCAGCCATCTGGGGACAGAAGGTATCTTTGAAGGGTTTGAGGTCTACTTGAGAATTCTCTTCCCTGGCGCATGCCATGCTCCTTTGAAGTCGGTGAGAAGAGGAGGGAGGGTGAGAGGAAGGCAGAGGGAACTGGCTTCCCACGGCTCCTTGCCACGGGGTGCCAGGGTGCCGAGGAGAGGTGGGGAAGCCACTGTGCCTGGCCTGCTGGTGTAAGTGCTTCTGTCGACAGGGCTCTGAGGTTAACTCGAGAGTGCACGCGCTTTCTAAAGGGTCAGCCACCCCTTGCAACTCCTCTGGACTTTTGCCAAGCGAAGAAGCCTGAATTTTCATGTTGTAATGCCTGAGTTTTAATGGCCAGCTCGGATTTCTAAAACCCTGGGTCCCCCAGGCAGCACATGCCCTCAGTGCTGATCCAGCCAGTAGTTCTTAGTCTGCAGCTCTGGCCTGAGGCACCCTGTAAAGATTACAGGTGGGCTGAGAGACCATGCTGATGTCGGTTTCTTCGGCTACTGCTACCAGAATGTGGTGTGAAGGCAGATTCATTTCCTTCTTAGTCCAGAAGAGCAGTTTCTGTTTTATAAGGGTCAACAAGCAGGTGCAAAGTTTTTAAAATTGGTGTTGCAGGAAATCTTTATTTCAATGACCTTGAAGTTTGGCAGAAAGAGCCTTAACTTCACAATGAGGAACCTATGTGGTTGTGGCCTTGGGGCACCAATTTTGTGGGGGCACAGCTCCCCAAGTAGGAAGACATGATGGCTTTGTCATCTGCATGTTTTGGGCTCTCATGTCAGTACCTGGAATAGTGCCTGCATGTCATAGGTGCCCCCAAAGGTATTAAATCAATGTTGCTGGCCACTTTCAGCTTGCAAATTTCCTTTAAAAAAAAAAAAACCCACCCAGAAACTCTTGTGTAAAACACCTGATTCCCTTAGGTTTAAGACGTGGGGCAGAGGAAGACAAAGACAGCAGGACCACCATGAATCAAGCTTTTATGGTGTGCCAGTCATTCTACAAATACCACTTTATTTAACCTTCATGCTGTCTCTGACTGGGACGAGCTGGTGTTCCTATTATTTTACAGGTGAGGACATCGAGGTTCGGAGAGAATAAACAGCTTGTCCAAAGACAGCTCATAGATAGTATAGCAGGGATTTAAACCCCGTTCAAATTCCCGTCACTGTAACTTTCTGGGAGCCCCACCAAAAGGAGACTTTTCCACTGTGTCTCAGTTTCCTAGAGGCCACCAAATGTCAGAAATAAAAACCACGTGACCCTCAAAGATCAGATGAACTGTCACACACTTGCCAAGGCCCATATTGTGGCAGCGAGAAAGGCCTTCCAAAGGGTTTTATTCTGCCCCTGGGTAGCCCGGATCACCATTTTCAAACACAACAGGCAGTTGAGGTTTCAGGGTTTTCCATGTCATATCGGTATATTCTAAAAACGAGTTCATTATCTTCCCAACCAAAACTTCCGTAGAGCAGATCCTAATCCCTGGCATCACTTAGTCACTCACAGTAGGACCTCTGGGCTCATCTTTGACCCTCCTCCTCCCTCCCCCAGATCTTATCAGTCACCACTTCCGCACAGTCTCAAATTCATTCCCATCGCTCTACTCCTTGATTCAGGGATTCATCCTTGCTTCCTGGAACTATTTTAACAACCCATCCCTCACCCCCTCATGCCCACACTTCCCATTTGACCCGCTTTAGATCCGATGGGCCATCGTTAACATCTCGACACCGGTGGTCACCCTCTACTCTCCCACCTCTCTCCCTCATCGTTGTAAGACCTTGGCATAATCCCAACCGCGGTTAAATCTCACCGCCTGTACCCAGAAGCTGAGCTTGGGCAGGAAAATCACTCATACTTGCCATCTAGTCTGACCTAGGAGCTCAAACCACAGGTGGGCCCTCCGTGCAGCCTGGCAATGACAATATATCCCTCTGCTCAAGTCCCTTTCCGACTCCTCTGGACAGCTGTTGGGCACACCATCTCTCTCCTCCAACCCCCAGTGTTGCTCCAGTGCTCTTGGTGCCCCGCTACTCCCAGCTGATGGCCTTGCTCATGGTTTTACTATGAAAAGAGAAGCAACCAGAAGAGGCGTTCCCCATACTCCCACCACTAGATAGCCAGCCTGACTGATCTCCTTGTGTCTCCCCTGCCCCCAGCTCCTCAGTGTCCCTTTGGTCAGGTTCCCACACTCTGGCCAGAGCGATTACATGATCACTCACTCAGATAAAACCCGAACTCCTTAGTGTGGCCTGCCCACCCGCAGGTCTCTGATTTCATCTCCCTTGCTCTCTCCCTTGGTGTCTCGGCCCTCCCCAGTCTGATCTTGCTTTCTCTCCAACACTTGGAGCACATTCTCAGCTCAGGACCCTGCACATGCTGCTTCTGCGGCTGGAAAAGGGTGTGTGGTTTGCTCTCATTCCTTTCAGGTCTTGGTTGAAAGCACCCTTTCAGAGAGGCCTTCACCGCAGCCACGAGAGCGCCTCAATGCCTCGTCGCTCTGTTCTTTCCCTGCTTGGTGTTTGCCCTCAGCACGGATCACCCTGACGTTGCATACACTTATTGCTTTATTGTCTCCTCCTGCTGGAACGTAAGCTCCCTGACAGCAGGGAGTCTGTGTCCCTTGTTCATGGTGGCACCCCTGACATCTGGTACTGTGTCTAAAACATGTTCAGTGCTCAGTAAATATTTGTCAGATGAGTCATGAGCAGACGAATGAATGGCATCTCACTTTCTATAGTCTATGGTCCAGAGTTTTCAGCCTGGCATTCGAGGCTCTTGAGGAGTGGCCCCAAACTTTAGGCTTTACCCCTGCTCGCTGCGTGGGCCCCAAGTCCGCATGATCTCCCTCCTTGTTCCCCACCCCGCCATCCCCTCTGTGACTTCCTCGTGTTATTTCCCATCTGGGAAGCCCTTTCTTTCTTTCTTTCTTTGGCAAAACCTTCCTTCCTTGTTTGAGAAAATTCTTTTGTTATTCAAGGCCCAGTATTAACTCCTCTGTAAATGCATCCTGGCCCTTGCAGGCAGAAAGGGGGATGACTTCCTGGCCCTTCCCAGCTGCTGGGAGAGAGAATCCTGGTACCTTCACCCACACGAACGTCCAGCACTAACCCCTCTTCCACCCTGAATTCAACCCAAGCGCCCTGAGGTCAGCAGATGGGCTCACTTCCTCTCATTTCACTCCTGGGTTGTCACCCCTCTGGTTTCTCTTTTCGCAGAAAGACTGAGGGACATTTCAGATCCAGTTGGAGAGCCCTCTGTTCACCCGCAGACTTGAGCAGGGCAGGATTTTCTGGGAGTGTTTATTAAACAGATCCAAGTTTCTCTCCACACCTACCAAAATAGAAATATTCTCAAACACTCAGCACTGCAACCTATAAGGAACCTACAAGGAGAGGGTGGCCCTTTGCTGGTGACCTGCTCGCTTTATAATTCGGGGAGGAGGAGGCTTGGGTAGTAGCAGTGAGACATCGGTGAGGAGGTGGGGGTTACAAAAAGAGAGATTGATTTTAATCTCACGAAAGAAAACAGTAAGACAAATAAGGGCCCATTTATAGAGAAATATGTAAACCTGGGCTCATCCTGCCAGATACCTTTTCCCTCCTGCTTTCCAAATTTCAGCCCACCGTTTTACATGGTGGCTGGGAAGCTGAGAGGCTGTGATTTTTACCTCAGAAGATTCACTTACAACTTGAGGAAGTGGTGGGCAGGGAACAAACACGGTGTATTTCCCTCCAGTGTCAGGACTTACAGTGCAAAGAGGCAGTGAAAAGAAATGAAACAGGAAGTGTGGTTTCCAAGCAAAGCAGTCCTCAAGGTTTTTATGAAAATGTTAGTCACCCCCCACCTGCCCACGCAGGGGCACCCTGTGATCAGATGCACCCCACCCCCAGCTTTGCAGCTTTGATACAGCTGTGTCCTGAACTGCTGGGACCCACCCAAAGCCCAGTAAGGTAGAGACGGCTGCTTGGAAACCACATCACAGATGAAGCATTGAAAAGCTAACCATTTTCTCCAGAGGAGCAACTTTATAATTGGGTGATGAATTCTTCATAGAAATTGACAAAATATAGATTCTAAGAAACAACCAAAGAGGTGCCACATGAGCAGCTCCTTATCTAACCATCTCCTCAATCATTTAAATTTGTTAAATTATATTTAAAAGTCTTTTAAAATGGCCAAAAATGCATGACCCAGTGGCCAACAGGGGTCTTGGATGGGGGTATGCATTTTTTGAATCAAGGAGGAAGTGGAACTTTAAATACAAACAAAAAAAGGATAACAAACCTAAAGTACACATTTCCTCTCAATCAGTGGTTCTCAAACTTTTTTGTGCCCGTACACCTTTGTATTTTTTTAAATGATTGGTGATCTCAAAGAGCTGTTGTTTATGTGATTTGATCTCCTGGCGGTTACTATTTAGAACTTAAAGCTGAATTTGTTATTAATTTATCTAAAATTAACAGCAATACATTTATTTATTGTTTGATGTTAACATAAATATTATACTTTTATGAAAAAAGTTCCCAAAATGGAAATTAAAAGGTTTCAAAATAAAATGAATAATAAGAAGAGTGGCATTATTTTACATTTTTGCAAAACTCTTTAATGTGTGCCATGAGAGAAAGTGGCTGGATTCTTGTATATTCTGCATTCAATCTGTTGCGCTATCCCCTGCCTGCTTCTGCAAAATGCTAACGTATCTTCACGGGAGAATGAGAGTGAAAAACGCAAAGACTGTGTAGCATCAGTATGAATGTTGTGATCTCACGGGCATCCTGAAAGGTCTCGGAGACCTCCAGGAGACTCCAGCCCGTACCTTCAGAGCCGCTGCTCCAGACCGGCGTGCCAGCTGAATTCGTATCAGGCATCTGCTTGGCTTCGAAGCCACTGAGACGGCTCTCCTTCTTAGCATGTGCAGCAGGCAGAACCACAGGACTGACCCATTTCCTGCTCCCTGGTGTGCACGCTCCTGTATAATTATGGGAACTCGTAAATATGATGGGGTAGTTACTTCCGTGATTAGGTGATGTATGTGTCACAGTTGACTTTAAAAATGGGAGACTATTCCGGGGGTACCTGACTGAATCAAGCGAACCCTTAAAAGGGACCGGGCTCTTCCTGGAGAATAGACTGAAGTGTGCACTTTCATTCAGTTGAACACGAGTGAGATTCTCTGTTGATGACTTTGAAGGTGGAGGGGGCCGTATGGCAAGCAATGCAGGCAGCCCCCATAGCTGACAGTCAGCAAGGAAATGGGGACCTCAGTCCTACAACCACAGGGAACTGAGTTTAGCCAATAACCTGAGTGACCTTAAAAGGATTTTTTTCCTCAGAGCCTCCAGAAAGGAATGCAGCCTAGACCACACCCTGATTCAGCCTGGGCTACTCTCAACGGAGAACCTAGTCACACTGTGCCTGAACTTCAGACCTACAGAATTTTGTGATAGTGAGTATTGTTTTAAGCTGCTAAGTTTGTGGTAATGTTACCCAGCGATGGAAAACTAATAACGTATGTATTATTTTAAATTGCACAAATACTTATAAATACATCTTCCTTGCCAAAGATGAAAACATTATTGAGAGATTAAAAGTTTCCTTTAAGCCTTGGCTGGTGTGTCTCGGTTGGAGCATCATCCTGTACACCAAGGGGCTGCAGGTTCCATTCTCCATCAGGGCACATACCTGGGCTGCGGGTTTTGTCTGGGCGCATTTGGGAGATAACCCACTGATGCTTCTCTCACACTGATGTTACTCCCTCTATTTGTATCTCCCTCCTTTCTCTCTGGAATCAATGGCTATTAAAAAAAAAAGTCTGTAGGTGAGGATAAAAAAAGTTCCCTTTGACGTACCACCCCCATCCTAGCCAACCTTGAGCCCCTTGATACTCCTTTTCCCTAGGGGTGTGGTATGGATACCCCCTTTGTTGGGTATGAAACCTTCCTTCCAGAACTTTCTCTATGCATTCATGTGCATATGTCTGTAACAACAGAAAATATATAGTACTGCTGTAGTTTGTTTATTTTTCTCATTTGAACTTCAGAACACTATTGTGATTAATGCTATAGCTGGCCCAAGTCTCCTAAACATAAGATAAGAGGAGTCTGAGTGATGTTCCCTATGTCCCACACAGGCATTTGAACCACTCTATTGCTCTTAGATCTAGGTTTAGATAGACATATACTTTGGAGGTGGTGGTTTAGAATGGTGAGGATGGGGTTCCACCAGCTGAGAAGCATTTAGAGTCAGGGCTGACCTCGCATTTCTGGTTTTCTACCTCTGTCTGTCAGGTTATTCACAGCCAGAGTAATCCTGCTCAGTTATAGGCTTAGTTCCAAGCCACCAGAGAAACATTGGTGGGCCTTGTGTCCCAAAGGAACCCTTAATGGCCACTGGTCCCTGCCTTCATCCAGCACTGGAAAATCAGGGAACTTCAGGACATCCTTCAAAGAATTGCTAACTCTGCATTGATTTAAAGAACAATGAATAGGTGTGGCCTTTTCAGAAACAAACCTATGGCACACACCTGTATTTCCTCGGGGAGACAGCATGAATCTTCTTTGACAGTGGACCACAGTGCCAGCCTGTGCAGGGTGGTATCTTGCCCAAGGAGTAACCTCCCAACTGAGCTCTGATAAAACCATCAGAAGCAGGTTTTCAAAGGTGACTTTAATGATAGGCTCTCAGAAAGAAGCTCCTTTCTCAAGCAAGTTTGTCCTCCAGACTCACAGAGCCAAGGGGCCACAAGCCTCTGTGTGAAAAGTGTGCATGTTCTGCATTTTTGTAGCAAAGGACACATTAGCGGTGGCCAGGGGCAATGTCCTTCTTGCTTTGCTAAGGTCATCTCATCTTGTCTCCCCTGACATCACAGTGGTCCTGACATTTTATAACAGCACAGAAATGCCTCTTCCATCTTTGGCCTTTTGTGATGTTGAGTTTGCCAGGGAAGCTCTGGCTGCCTGTTTGTTCTGGGGGGTGGGCAGGAAGCCTTACCAGTTTGTACATCCTTGGACAGAGTGTGCCCTTTAGCAGGGGTTACATTTACCACCTCCTTGCAAAAGCTGTACCCAACCACATCCCTGACCCATGACTTTCCATGCTTCCTGGCTATCCAGGTAGGGCCACCCCACCACTATGAAAGAAAGCACGGTGTTTGGGGATGGAGCTCTGCCCAGCGCAGGGCCACAGCCTTTGGACAAGCCATGGTATACGGAGTAGCAGCTGACTCCTTTGTATTTACGTGCCTTTGTGAACATGTTTCTGTTCCCTTTTCTGGTAAAATCTTTGAGTAGATACAATTCCCAAGATTCACCCAAGGAGAGAAACGTTCTTTGGGCATGTACAGACAGGGGTTTGAGTGAGTCTTGAAACTGGTCTAGGGCCACTGGGGACAGGCTTCTAAAGGTGACTTCAGAGAGTGGAAATACCCCAAACTTTCCTTCCACACAATCAATTTGCCTTAGACAAGGAGAAAGCCGCCCTGAAAGTAGGCACTGAAAGTCCAGCGTTGGGTAGTTTGGGATATATTCGGGCTGCTAAGTGGGATAGGGGTGAGGGCTCCTCTATTTCACCATGCTAGAGGCTTTCAGAGAGCTGGGGTTTTGGAGATGGTGACCTGGGTAAGCGGGACTGGAGAAGTAATAGTGTCAGAGCCGCTCAGAGGGCGGCCCGGGCGGGCGGGGGCGGAGCGGGCACCGCTGCGCTGACGGCCGCGGCAGATAGGGGGCGGCCGCGCCCATTTCCTACGCTCCGCCTGGGCCGGAGAGATCCGCATCGGCGAGCGGCACCCCCCGAGTGTAGGCTGCGGCGGCTCCCCGACCGTTCTGGGCTGTGGCGAGACTGCTCCCGGCGAGCCTTCGGCGGTGGCAGCCGACGCCCCGAAGCGCGCAGCGGGGTTCGCGTTCCGGTTGCCTGCATGGACACCGCGTTGAAGCGGAGCCTCTCTGAGGAGCCGGCTGAGCTCCTGCCGTCGGCCCGGGACGTGGAGGAGGAGGAGGAGGAAGAGGGGATGGAGCAAGAGCTGGAGGAGGAAGAAGAAGTGGACCCCCGGATCCAGGTAGGGCGCACGGGGGGCGCCCCGAATCGCGGCTCCGCGAGGGCCGGCATCTACACTTACAACCGCTTTACAGCCCCCAGTGCCTGCGGTCTGGGGGCAACAGGAGAGGGTCTGAATCCTCCGTTTCACCTGGTTCATAGGGAGACTGCAGTGCCCGCGTGGATGCGGCCTGACTGTATTTTGGGGGTGCCCCCGCAGACTCCGGGCAGGATCCTGGGGTCGCCGCAGTGTGCCCAGCGGTTCAATGGATGTGCAACAAAGGGAAAAAGGGGGCGGGGGCGCCATGCGGGTATCGGGGGTACCCCGGCCAGGCTCCCGGGGCCGCGGGCATTGCACAGTCTCCTGGCCCTGGGAGGAAGGGTCGGCCGCCGGGTGGGCGTTGTCCGCCCTGCAGCGTGGGCTGGCACCGGTGCCCTGGGTTCCGAGTCTTCACCTGGCGCAGGTGCCCGGCCTGAGCCATCTTCCTCCTCTGATTCATTGTTACCAAACTGAAGGGTTTATTGTCACCACTGGCTCAACCCTGCACTTGGCCTCAAATGGCTTAAAACTCAGTGTTTCCTTGTTATGAGGTTGGGTATGAACAGAAATCGGGAAGAGCTGATGCCCAAAGCTGACGCGGGGAGAAGGCGAGGCGATTGGCCTGGCTCTCCGTGCCTCCATTTCTAAGGGAGATTATTAAAAAACAATTTCCAAGCTGAGATCTAGTAGTGACAGCTTAACCTCTTCACCCTCCAAGCAAAAAGCACAGCAAATCCCTTTTCTAAGACCCATTTTTCTACCCTTTCCATAAATCGTTTTTAAAATATATATATGTACTGCTTTTAAGTATGTTTTGCCATTCCTGGAGCCAAAATTGTTTTTTCAGTGCACAGATCAATTAAAAGCTCATTTAACTTAGCTGTTTCGATTTAAATGAATTGTTTTGGCAGATTAGCAAGATAAAGATCAGGTGGGAAATGTTTGCATTAGAAATTTTTATTAAAATCATCAGTTTGAACTATTCTCTTGTTTTCTTGGTACAGGAATTCTGTTAACAAGATCCTTTGTTTGCAGAGTGAAATGAGTTAACTTCACATTGGGTACTTTTCACAGGATTTCATTTTGTAAATGTTTATTTAAGGTTTTTTTTTTTTAAAGATGTTTTAAAAAATATCAACATAATGAATAATTGGCAGTTTGAATATAAAAGATTTTCATCTTTATAGAAAAATACTCAACTACTAGTGAGTTAATACCAGAATTCTGCCATTGAATTAAAACATTTCACTGGGTTTAGACTTTTGGCTTGGCTTTGTTTATTTTTTTAATTGTTTTTTCTGCAAAGTTCTTGCTGTAAGGCAGAAGCTATTGTTTTGATTCGACCCCTAAACCATTTGTAACAGGTGGGTTTACCTGAAGGCACAACCCTGGAATAGTTATTTGATCTTCTCAGAAAAGACAAATTCCTAGGACCTTTTGACATTTCAAATCAGGAAAAAGTTTTCAGAAATCTGGACATTCATTTGTCCAGATCTTCCAGCCAAGGCTCAGCTGTTTTCCATGAGAATTAATCCGGACCCATCCCTCTACCCACAAATTGTGCTGGAGTAATTTTGCAGGTAATGGGGCTGAGTCATATGGAAACAAAAGACAATCCCTTAAATCTTTTTTTTTTTCTCCCTCTTTTTCTTCATTAGGGAGAACTGGAGAAGTTAAACCAATCTACAGATGACATCAACAGACGGGAGACAGAACTTGAGGTACAGAAAGCTGGGTCCCTGTCCCTGTGGAAGTAGTGTCGGCCCCACTGACCCCAGAATGGTTAATTTTGTTTTAATAGCTGGAGGGAGATCGCTGGCGTCCCCTGCTATAAGTTGAGCAACAGCCTGCTGACTGACAGAGTAAAGTGCACCACCGAGCTCAGCTTGTGGGTGGAACACATGTGGATCCAATTTCACATGCTGTGTTTCATCATGGAAGCTCCGTGGGGCCAAAACCGAGAGCTTTACACAAGTTAATGTGCCTGTGGAAGAGCTGAAGAGCTGAGGGGAAAATGAGCCGAACTCTTTAATGGAGAAGAATCAAGGGGCTCATAAAATCTCTTCAATATTTTGGGGCACTTCCTTATATTGTACTTGGTTCTCAGATTGAAACCTTTTTTTGGCTTCCCTGCTCTAATAATTCACCCCCCTCTACTTCCTTGCTCAGTTCTTTAATGTCTGCTTGTGTGTAGAATATAATTATCTTAATGGTAAGGAAAAGCTGTTTGGACTGGGGTAGGGCTTTCCTGCTGGGAGAGAGGAGAACTTGATTTGAATTTCATGAACATCTCCAACCTGAGTGTAAACAGATTAGTGTTCTTTACAGCTAGCAATTAGTCCCTATCCCTTTTCAGTGGTGGTTGGTTTTACCATCCATCAGCAGATTTGAACAACCCCCACGTGTATGTGAGAGCCTGTGAATGACGGGCAGAGCTGAAGGAATGCAGGGAGCTGTTGGGAGGACCCGTTTGTGTAGCAGGGAAGGTCAGCGGAAAGGGCAGGAAACACCTGGTCCCTGAGAGTGAGGGTGCTGGAGACAGGAGTGTCATCCACCAGCCTTCCACTGGCAGCCCTGATTTCTGATGCCTCCCATGGGCGGCCCTGAAGGTACCAATCTGGGTGTGGGAGTGGGGATGGAAAGCTTGTTTTCTGAGCTGTTGTGAAGTGGTTAACCCCTCTGTTGCAGTTATAGTTATCTGTGAGCACTGGTTGCCCTTCTCCCCCAAGGGGAGTAAAACCTGAGCGTTTGTTTAAATTCCTTTTCACTTAGGATGAATGGAGTCTCATTGTTGGGTAATTGAAATCTCTCAGCATCTTAGATTTGTAATACCTTAAACAACAACAATAGCCCTAACATTTCTATAGGGGCTTATAAAATGTTTTACAAGATTTATCTCATTCCATCCTGTCACAACAGCCTCAAGTTGTGCTGTCCCCATGGCCACAGGTGGCTACTTGAATTTAAATTAACTTTATTATAATTAAATAAAATTAAAAAATTCAGTTCCTCCGTCACAGTAGCCGCATTTTAAGAGCTCAACAGCTAGTGTGTTGGACAGAGCAGAGAACACTTCCCCCATCATAGGAAGTTCTAGTGGATGGTACCAGCCTGGAAAGCAGGGAAGGTGATGAACACCTCTTCAGGGTAGGACACCAGAGGCACAGAGTCCTCACAGATCAGTGACACCACAGAGCCGGGTCATTTTCCACGTCCTCTCCAGCTCTCATGTTCTACCATCCCATGTACGAACGACAAGTTGGAAATAGTGTTTTTTGTTTTTTTTTTTTTTACCGCCTCCCCCAAAGGGCCCAATGATTTACTCATTCAACAAATATGTGTCTGCCAGCCACTGCTCTCTGGAGGTGCGTATTTAATTAACCTTCTGAGGGTAAAATTATCTCACCTGTTAAACTCTTTTTTAGCCCTGATTTCCAAATCTTTCTTTTGGAGCGCACTTGGGTGTGTGTGTGTGTCAGAGGAAGCACGGGGCAGGTGTTTCCCCCCCTGCTCTGGAGTGCGCTTGGCAGCAGCCAAGAGAATTGGTTGGGCTGGCCTGTGTCGCTGGCTGACCTTTCCATGGTATTATTATTATTGTAAGTAAGATGGACACAAATATAGTGCAAGCTTGGTAAGCAATTAAAACTTCCCTAGTATAGCCACAGTAAAAAGTAAGATGAAACAAGTGGAAATCATTTTAATCAACTTCATTTAACCCAGAATGTTTGAGATAGTATAATTTTAACATGGAACAGATATTAAAAGTCCTTGAGATATTTTATAGATATTTTTATGTGAACTCTTCAAAATCGTGCGCAGAGTTTACATAGCGATTACCAAGAGGCCTCTGGTGTGGGTGTGTGTCTGCGGCAGGCTGTTCTCCATCAGTCAAGCCCTGGGCACCAGCCTTGTGTCAGGAATTCTTTTTTGGGGGGCTACTGCAGACCCGTAGGTGAACAGGGCAAGTCTGCATTTTGGTTGAGGGCGCACAGTGAGAGGGGGCTGATAACTGCTGCTTGTAATAACTGCGGTGAAAGAGTGACGGGCCGGCTGAGAGAGGACTCACTGCGTCTGAGCAGAAGCCTGCGGAGTGAGAGTCCCTGTGCAGAGGAGCAGATGGCATGAGCAGTGGGGTTGTCCAGCGGGCAGTGTGCCAAAGGATGTGGGAGAGGAAGCAGAGCGTTTGATGTATGGTTGATTCTTGTTCTTTGTGGTAGGTGTTTTCTTTAAAGTGGCTGTGAACGTGGAATTAGTGAGTCCTGAACCACAGCTCCCAGAGGGGAAATGTTGTGACCCGAGACCCTAACCCTGGGTTAGTGTCCTGCCAGCCTCTAGTCACATTTTTGTCAACGGGTCAATACCTACCCTTGTGTCATGCATGTTTCTGTGTGAAGACACCTTACTTAGTATATGTTATTGATTCACTAATGTGGAACTCACGGGCAACAGCACAGAGACTAGTGCCTGAACGAAGCCTGTGTAACACACGTGTGAGCTCTCTGTGTGACCATTACAGCCTTCCTTGGCTCAGGTCCACTGGGCAGTGCTTCAGCACTGGGCTTGGAGGCTATTCAGACGGCAGAATTACCAAGGAGAGCACAAATGTGCAAAAGCCGATGGCACTTAACGGGCCGTGTAGAGGACACTTGTTTATCGTATGAGAGCTGACACCAGAAGGCAGGGGACGCGTACCCTGGGCAACTCCGTCTTTCTGCCACTCCGTGCATGTCCACAGATGACTGTGGAAACACCACAGGTATTGATTTGGAGTTATGAGTAAATTTTAGTGTAGAATCGACAAATAATGAGCATTGACTGAAATAATGTCAAGGCCTCCAGAGGAGGGTCTCCTGTGGCCCACATTCCTTTTTCCTGTACTTTTCGATTATGATCTGGAGGGCCCAGCACTCCCTCCTGACTCTGTCTGACTCTGATTACGGCAAATTGGTGGCGGCTTTGTGATGGCTGCTGCGTCGCTCACAGAATGTGGCATGGTCATCTCTGGGCAGCTGTAGGCCGAGGTGCAGGCCTGGATTCACCTTGAGCTTCCCGTTCTGCATCTCGGTTCCTTAGACTGGCGATTACCAGGAGGCCTCTGGACGTCAGCCGCCTGCATGTCGTCAGTTGGACGTTTGCCTCTTTCTGCAACCTTGCTTTGCCTCTGACCTTGTTTGTACAGTGCCATGTCCTCTTTGCTCTCTGATTGCTATCGAGAGGGCCAGCCCTTACCAGCTGTTGAAAGGAGCAACCTTTTAACCAGAGGGGTCCAGAAGTAACCAGACATGTATTTCCTGGTTAAAAATATATTTTTTTAACCAGGAAATACATTTTCTTTCAGATTAAGAAAGCAAAGGTGTTTTCCCACAGACACATCCTTGAGCATTATGGAGCACCTACTGTGTGCTACGGACAGCTTTAGGGGATGGGGAGAGCGCAGTGAAGAGCATGGACAGAACCTGTCCTGTATGGAGAGGGAGGGAGCGCAGTGCCTGGCAGTCGTGAGGTGGTGAAGTGTGCTAACGAGGAAAACAAGTCAGGGAGGGGCCTTGGCCCTTGGCCGAGGGTGGCGTTGAGAGGGGAGGGAGAAGGGTAGGAAAGACTTCCCTGAAAGAATATCTGGAGAGAGTGAGCCTCTGGGCCATGGTGGGGGGAAGAGCACTCCAGCCAGAGGGAAGGGCCAGTGCTAAGCTGAAGATGTGGCCTGGCTGAGGAGGGAGGAACCAGTGGGGGGTGGGGGGCAGGGGGGAGCGATGGAGAGAAGAGGAGGAGAGATTCAGAGAGAGAAATGGGTCATCTGATGAGGCAACACAAGGAAGTATGCTGATGTAATTTTGCAATGCACATTATATTGAGCTCTCTTTTCACGTGTTTGTTAAAACAAGATACAGAGAATTTCAGAGTTTTGTCGTAATCCAGATTTGTAATATTCCACGCCAGTTATTTTAACCACAACGTATAGTGTTTTGTTATTTCCCTTGCTTGCTCTGAAGGCAGGCGGGCTATTCTAGGGATGCGAAATGGTCAGAGAGGAGGAGAAGGAGGAAGGACACAGCCTGGCCTAGTTACCCACATACAGCTTTTCTGGCTCCCAGTGATCAGAAGCCGCCTTTTGCAGCCTGCTCGTCCCCACGGAGAGAAAGCGGTTGTGAGGTCCCTGCTCTATTCCCACTGCTTGGGCGGGGCGGTTTCTGGGCAGACTTGTAGCGCAGTTGGAAAAACCATTTGATTCTGCACATCTGTGTTCTTCAAACCTGCCTAAAGCCCACACTCAGAATCTGCCTTTCCCCCCTCCAGAAACCAGCAACCATTATCTCCGAAAAGTAAACTTGAACTTGGAAACTCAGGAGTGGGAGAGGGGAGGTAGGGGTGGACTGGAAGCAGCCTGGCCTCTAAGGAAACGTTAACACAAGTCAGGGGAAGAGAGAACGTCTTTCCTGGAAGGATAGTGTTGTCACATCTTAGCACTTTGTCCTTGAAGACCGGTGTGTGTGGTGAGTGTAGTCTGTGTGTTGTGCCTGAGTGGGTATGCCCTGGGGGAAGGCCCTGTAAGACTTCAAGTTGTGTTTTGAAGAAAGTACTAGAAAATGTTTGAAGTGATGAATGGATAAAGAGAAGTGAGGAATAGCTAACTGTTCCTGGAAACTGGCACCAAATTCCTGGCCTGGTGGCAGGCTGCCCAGCCCGGGCTGGGAGGGGTCCTGACCTCTTTGTCCTCAGGTGAGATCATCAAGTAAACACTGGCCTAGAAGCATTCATGTCACAAACACAGCGCGTCCTGTGGGCTGAGTGGTCCCTTGAGTAAACCTCAGACCAGCTCCTGCCCTGGGGGAGTGTGCCCACCCCTGGATGCGAGCCTGTAGTTATGGACTGAGAGGGACGTGCGGGGCCCTTTGGGGAGCCCGGAGGGGAATAGAGGGCGCCAGAGTTGAGGCTTGAGGACCCAAGCCACTTGAGGGTCTGTTCACATCCTGAGTAGCCTGCAGCGGAGGAGGGAGAGAGCTGACAGTAGACACCTGCAGCTCGGTCAGTGTGGGGGTGGGTGGAGGGTCTTGGCATCAGGTGACGTAGGTTAGAATCTGAGGTCTGCTGACTTAGGGGCACTTGGCCCCTTGGAGCCTGAGTCTTGTCCTGTATGAAAAGGGGTGGTTGTGATTCTGGCCGCACCCCTGGGTGGCCTGGAGGACAAGAGGAGAGGTGGTGTGAAGGGGTGCTCTGCGGTTGCAGGCCTGGGTGAAGGGGAGGGGTCCTGTGTGGGGAGCGGGCAGGGAGCACCCAGGCCTGATGGGCGCCAGAAGGAGGAAAGGTGCTGGGGAGATGTCCACTGGAGCCCAGCCACCACGACGTCTGGCGCTGGCTCTGCTGCCCTCCAGGCCCAGCCGTGACTTTTTTTTTTTTTTTTTTTTTTTTTTTTTTTTTTTTTTTTTTTTTTGGTGAGTGACAGGCACTGGGCAAGGGGCCAGAGTGAGGGATCGTGCAGCCAGTATCATGGGGGCACAGACTTGACAGTCACTGGAGCAACAGGGCCTTGGTCTGAGGCTGGTCTGCTGGGATGTAGAAATCGGTTTGTTTCCAGGGAGCCCTGCTTTGTTAGGTCTGGCTTCTCCGAGGACTTGCCACATAATAGGTGCTCAACAGAAATTTGAGTGGATGAAGAATAGTAACACATTTCCCCTTCCTGGCTGTGTGACCGTGAGTAAATTGCTTCATGTCTCCGGGCCTTGGCTTCTTCATCCCAAGGGCAGTGCGTAATAAGCTGTCAACCGTTACGGCCGTCACCGGAGCAGGGAGGTGAGGCCTGCAGCGTGCTGGGCGCTTGAGGAAGGGCGTTGTGTCCCTCCTGGAATGTGGTTCCTGCCTGTTGTCTCCTGGCTGCCCTTCAGCAGTAGCAACCGCTGGCAGTGATAATGAGTGCCTACTGTGTGCCAGGTCATTTTCCAAGCACTTTGCATACAGAAACTCATCGAGTCCCTAGAACACCTTTATGAAATAAAGATTTATGATCCCCATCATGCTGATAACAACACTGAGGTGTAGAGTTCAAGTGTCTTTTTCTAGAGCAGTTGCTCAACTTTAGCTCTTGGACATCGAGGGCCGTGGAATTCTTTGTTTTTTTTTTTTGGGGGGGAGGCTGTCCTGTGTAGCGCAGGAGGTTTGGCAGCATCTGCTCACTAGATGCTGACGACAGCACCGCCCCTCCCTGGTTGTGACAGCCAGCGTGTCTCCAGACTTGCAGGTGTCCCCGGGGTGCAACATTGCCCCTGGTTGTGAACCCCCATTCTAGAGCAGTGCCAGCAAAGTGCGGTCCTTGCACCAGCAGCCTCAGTGTGACAGGAACTGGTTAGAATGACAGCATCCCGGGCCCCACCCAGAATTACAGCATTCTGATACTGAATCAGAATCTCTGGGGCTGGGGGCCCAGAGGCTGTCCCACCTACACCCACTGTCCTCTGAACTTCCTAGCACCCTTACCCCTTTGACAGTGTGTTCATCAGGCTGTCATCTGGTCATTTGTTTACTTGTCTGACGCCCCAACAACATGTGGACCCTGTTGGGAGGGGCTGGTCCTCCCCATCTTTTTGCTCCCGGCATCCCATGCAGCGTCTGCACACAGGGGTACAATGGATGTCAGAATGAATGGATGTTCATTTTTGCTTAGAATCAAGGGCCCTTGTAGACTCTTGGTACCAGTACACACAGTGTCCTGAAAAACAGACAGGTCCCTCTTCTTTGGTGTCAGTTCTGAAAGTGCGTTTGTCCCCAGGCTGTTAGGCGGGACCACCCCTGGGCACAGTGACATTCAGAAAGTACCACCTGTGTCCTTGCCCTCCCCAAAGTCCCCCACTTACAGAGAAGAGGAGGTCCAAGATTCTGCCCTGCTTGGAGAAGTTAGCATTTTAAGAGTGGCCTTTCACTTTAAAAAGGATGGTGTGTGTGAATGTGGACAAATCGCTGTGATCTGTTTAGTGGAAGAAAGGTTGAGTAAAACGAGCACATGTAAAACTGCATGTAGAACGTATATAAAACCAAAAAATACGTGCAAACAAGAGAAAAGTCTGAAGCAGAGCGGTTCACAGTGTGGTCCATACTCCAGACCGCTTGCCACCAATGCAGGTGAAGTAAATACAGAAATTGAATGTAAGACTCTGGGAATTTAAAAGAAAAATGACATTTCTGGCTGATCCAAGTGGCATTTCACTCTTCTAGTTTATTTTTATTGTATTCTACAGAAGCGTTGATTCACAGTGGGCTGGGGGTGGGGAAGGGGCCCCGATTTCCACACAGACTGAGAAGCTCGGCTCTAGAAAAATGTACCCTTGGATGTTACTAGTGGTTACTGCTAAGAATGCTAATGGTTTTTAGTTTTCATTTCTTGACATTTTCTGAATTATTTACAGTGACCATATTTTATTATTTTTCACAGGGAATGGGGGTGGAGAGAATGGAGCATTATTATAAAGAGATGTCTTTATGAGTCAAAGGCATGAATTTCTATGAAAGGAATTTTAGGAACTATGAAGGCTGGTGGGAAAAAATGTTCAGCTCCGTAGTCCCTGCCTTAACTGTAGATGAATCCTGGTGTTGGTGGGCTCATTGAGTGAATGACCGATTGTTAAACTCTCATTGTGGTAATTCACGGAGGGATGAGAAGTGCCTTAAAGGCCTTTTAGGATTGTCTGCCGCCAAGAAACCCTCATTTATGAAATACAAAACATCACCAAGATGTAATAGTGCAAAACATTTCAAGTATTAAGAGTATTTAGATATTCAAACTGGAGCCACTGTGTGAGTTTGAGTATTTGCATCATTTCTAAGTGGATAGACTTGTGGGCACATACAGGCCCTCTTGCCCAATCTCATTCATTTGTAGCCACATTAGCAAAATGTTATTAGTATGGGCTGTTGACTAGAACATGGAAATTGCTCTCTAATATGTAATATTGACTCCGTTGCCTCAAAAAATCAGTGAGTCTTCCTTTTAAGCTATAAAGGCCAGTGAGAGAGCGCACTGACGTTCCTGGCCCCTCAGCTGGGAGCTGTCACGGAACGTGGGCGCTTGCTGTTGGGGTAAAGCAGCCTTTGGTGCAGCGACATGACTGTGCCCGCAGGTTTATCCCGGACACCTTGCCTCCTACCGAGGTGTCCTCACATCAGACCGCGGTTGGCTGTGGGGCTGGTGGGTTTGCCGCTGTCCCAGGGGACGATTGCATCTTCAGATTCCCTGGGCAGCAGAGAGCTGTGGGCCCTGCGGACTGGAGCCTTTTCATATTGAGATGTTCTTCTTTTAAAAAAATTTTATTGAGTTAATTGGGGTGACGTTGGTTAATAAAATTATATAGGTTTCAGGTGTACACTTCTGTGATATGTCATCTGTATCCTGTATTGTATGTTCACTGCCCAAAGTCAAGTCTCCTTCCGTCACCATTTATCGCCCTTTACCCTCTTCTATCTCCCCCCTCCCCCTTTCCCTCTGGTCACCACCATCCTGTTGTCTGTGTCTATGAGTTTTTTCTTTTTTCTTCTGCTTAATCCCTTCACCTTTTCACCCAGCCCCCAGCCCCTCTCCCCTCTAAGAGCTGACAGTCTGTTCTCTCTCTGAATCTGTTTCTATTTGTCTGTTTATTTTGTTCATTAGATTCCACATATAAGTGAAATCATATGGTACTTGTCTTTCTCTGATTGGCTTATTTCACTTAGCATAACACTCTCCAGGTCCATCCATTCTCCATGCTGTTGCAAAAGATAAAGATTTTTTTTTAACAGGCAAGTAGTATTCCATTGTGTAAATGTACCATAGCTTTTTTTATCCACTCATCTACTGATAGGCACTTGGCGCTGCTTAAGCTGTTTTTTCCTTCTGAGCATTTATTGTAGGGGCCTTTAGTGTAGGGGTGTGTGTGTGTGTGTGTTGGTTGGCTGAATTAAACATCAGTTGAACCTCATCCTTCAGTAGGCCTCCCAGTTATCTTTGCCCAGCCCCCTTCCTTGGGAGTTACTTAATCTGCCTATGGCCACAGGGGTGTTTCAACAGTAAAGACTGTTGATTTTATGCAAAGCATCTTAACCAAGGGTCTCATGATTAGTTTGCAAAGCAGCTCTGAGAGAGCTCAGAGAAGCAGCCTCTTTCATTTCCTTAAAGGAAGGTGGAAAAAAAAAATTTGTTCTATTCTTGCCTGATTTTTCCTTTGCAGTGTTTTGCTGGATTATGTGAGAGATATTATTTGTGTTTGCTGGGACAAAAAGAAACTGCTGGCGGGAAGACAATGGGAGGAACATCCGCTGTTTATTGCAACCACAGCCAAGCCCCCTCAGGACCAGCTCTGTCATTGTTTGTCAGCAGACTCAGCCGGAGTGTGATGCCTGGGGTTTGGTTGTCTTCATCCACCCACCCTTCTGTTGCCAGCATTGCAGAAGCATTCAGCTTCATCCCGATAGATCTGCAATCTGCAGATCTGATGTTTTCTTTCCTCCCCAGTTTTTGATTTTTAGTGGAAGAAGGGCTGAAATGGATGTTTTCCTTCCTCATTGTTTTGGTTACTATTTATACTTAACAGATTATACCAAAACTTTGTAGCTTAAAACCACTGCTTCATTTTGTCCATGATTTGTGGGGCAGGAATTTGGAGAGGGCTCAGCTGGACAGTTCTTGCCCGAGGGGTCTCTGATGGGGTCAGGTGTCAGCCAGGGCTGTGGGCATCTGAAGCCTTGACTGGACAGAACGTCCAAGGAAACCCACATCTGTGTCTGGCAGTGGGCGCTGGCTCTTGGCTGCGAGCTCAGCTGCGGTTGTCAACCCGAGGTCTTACCTCTGACCTTTCCAGCGCAGCGGTCTCAGACACTCTGACCTCCTTGTGGTGTCTGGCTTCCCCCATGGTGAGCATCTGAGATGACCAGGAAGCATTTTATCCTTTTCAGTCTGAACCTTGAAAGTCGCATAGGAGCACCTCTGTCATCGTCAATTGGTCTGAGCATCGAGCTCACCCAGATTCATGAGGAGGGGGCACCGACTCCATCTCTTGATGACAGTAATGCCAAAGAATTTTGAGCCACCTTTGAGAACTGCCACACTCACGGTGCTGATGTGGACACAGTGCTTCATCCTGAGGCCTGCAGGACATCCGTTTTCATTCACTTCATAAACCACCTCATTGCATAGCGCCTTCTCGGGTTGCTTTAATGTTTAACCAGCCTGCAAAGCAAGGACTTTGGTTAGTGCCTCCGGTGACCCTTAAACCAACCAACAACAGTAAAAGCGAGAGGGAGCAGTGTTTAGCAGAGCTGTGGATCGTGTGATAAAAAAAAAGTTCCTTGCCGCCTTGCCCACTTCTTAAAAATGTTGTCCGAGAGAAAATGATGACATAGCTTTAACATATTAGAAGTTAGTGAAACCTAGAGCTGAAAATACAGTACCCAGGCAGAGACTTTATGGGTTCAGTGGGGAGGTTCTACAGCAATTTGGGCAGCTCTTGCCATGCTGCTTTGTCTGCCTGCCACTGGGTTTGCTAGCCTCTCCGCTGGGGCAGTAGCACCTTGGTATTGCATGCATTTGCTGGAAATTGGATCTACTCCCTAGGTTGGAACTTGTTAGAGCAAACCGGACTTTAATGCTATGAAATGTGGGATCAAAAAAAAAAAAAAAAAAAAGGAAAGTTTGTTTTGGAGCTGATAGAGGCTTACACTACAAAGCATGAGATGGTGGAAAGCATGGGCTTTGGAGTTCAGGAGAGCTGGAGTTGAATTCTCTCCTGAGTCAGCTGTGCAGCAGTCTTTCGCTTCTCTGGGTGTTAATTTCTTTCTCTGTAAAATGGGAAGGGCAATCAATATGTATTTTGCAGGGCCATTAAGGATTAAATAAGGAGATGTTTGTAAATAAGGTGTTTGTACAGTACCTAGCATAGACTGTTCAACAATTGTTGGTTCTTTTCCTGACTGCCCTTTATTGAATAATGGCTTCCACATAAAATCACCACTATGTATTGAAAGCTTCTTACATGCTAAGCATTTTGCTAAGTTCTCACAACAGCTGTTGAGGACATTGACAAGAAACGGAGGCACTGAAAGATTGAGTCAGTTCTTCCAGGTCACATGACTAATGGGTAGGGAGCCAAAATTTGAATTCAGGATTCTGTGTCTGGAGCCCATGCCCTTAGGTAATTTTGGGATGTGGGTCCCTTCTGAGGTCCCCTCTGAGGCTGGTGAGCTGGAAGAATATGTTGGTCTAGGACTTGGGGGACCAGGTTTTCAGTCTTTGGCCTGACACTCCCCAGGTATACAGCCTTGGGAGAGGAGCTTCACCTCCTGAGGTTTCAGTTACCTGCTCTGTGGAATGGGAACATCTGAGCTAAGTGAGGGGCAAAGTCGTTTCCAGCCCTGATATTGTGCAACTGAGATTTTGATTTTTTTCCAGCCACATGCTGAATGAACTATGAAATCACCCTCAGTCTTGATGATATGGAAAATACAAAAGGTCTTTGGTCAGTCTGTGCTGCAGTTACTTAAAATTTTATTTTTAGTGAAGCAATGCTTGCACATAGCTTTTTTGGGGGGAAACCTCAGAGAAGTTTTTTAATGAAAAAGGAAAGTTCCCTGCCTAATTTCTTCCTATCCGCAGTTTTACTCTAGGAAGCAGCCACTTTTAACGTTTTTAGCTGTTCCTTCTGATCGTTTTCTTTCTTGTCTCTAAACTTTTAGCCCTAGATTTTGACTTGGGTTCTTTTACATCCTATGTCCTTCTTTCTTTTCATTCCGCTTAGCTGCAGTCAGGAAGAAGGTTATCCAAAAGCCAGTGGAAACCAGACAGCTGGCTTGTCCGGAATGCTGTGGGTGGATGCATGCTTCCAACAGAGGCTGCTTGAAGTGATCTCTAGAGCTTTCCAAGGCTGGGCTGAACTCACACAGTGCCTTGATTCAGAACCCTGTATCGAGTATAAAATGGACCTTGGATTGCTTAACAGCTAGGGTGGGGGTGGAAACACTGCCTTGATAAATGTGCAAATCAAATGTAGAATCCATTTAACATCGAATGTTTAGGAATTTGGGGGGAAAAGAGGGCCTTAGAGTTGAGGAAATATGGTACGCTTCTTGGTAGTAAACATGGAAATTGTTTGCTGGTGGTTGAACTCAGTAAAAAGCCCTGGTTTCAGCAGTTTTGCCTACTCTTACACAAAGAATCCTGTGGCTTTAAAACCATGTTTGGCCACGAATGAGAAGGCACTGGGTCCCCTCAGTCTTTCTAGCAGTGTAGCGTGCGGGGTTACGTAACTGCACTCTTTCCTCCAGGGCCTCTTAGGACGGACCCTGGTGCCTGAAGGTTTTAAGGGTTTATGGGTCTTTTCTTTGTGGTGCTTTTGGACCTTTGTCTACTTAAAAAAAATATTATATATAGCTATACATTGGTTAAATTCCATGCTGGTGGCTCATTCTTATGTAACATCAACATCAACAATAAGCAAAAAAATGGAAAATGAGGCTTTTCCAATTTGACAGGCGTTGTACAAAATAACTGGCTCATATTATTCAGAAGTGTCAAGGCCACGAAAGACAAAGCGGGACTAAAGACCTGCTTGCTCCAGGGGGGATGAGGGGAGGGATGGCAGCTAAATGCGAGGCGTGCGTCCTGGCTTGGATGCCAGGGCAAGTTTTCTCCCTTTATTAAAAAAGACATTAGTGGGAGAGTTGATCATTTGAATAAAGTCACAGTTCAGATGGACAGCCTTGTATCTGGGTTAACTTTCTGGTTTTGACTCTTGCACTCAGGTCATGTTGGAGCAGGTCCTCTTTGGGAAGCGTGTGCTGAAGTATTTCAGGATGAGGGGGCATCGTGTCTGTACCTTAACCCATGTTTTTCCCCAAGTCTGAAATTATTTTAAATTAAAAAATTTAAAGTCTTTTCCCCATTCCCAGATCTGCCCACTGCCTTAACTTAGCCTCCAAATAGCAGTGCCTGCCCTTGGTTATGGAATCTTGACCTTGGCCGTCGCGTCAGAGGAGGCGGTGTGGTCCAGCCTGGCAGGACAGCTGTGGCGGGCTGTGGTGTTCTGGGGGACGGGGCTGCGTGCACACACGGTTGTTTGGGAACAGTCTACAGTTGAATCAGCGTTCTAAACCAGAGAACCCTTCTGCCCAGGAGGACCTCAGTTCCATTTAGGCCTAAAAAAAAGGTCCAAGGCCTTTGTTAACCTCAGAAGAGGGAGATTTACAGCAGGAAACACTGTTGACTGTCATTTTTCCCTGCTTTGCTTTCCCCCTCTTGTTGGAAGGAACCCCTTCTCGGGTCACAGCTGAGATTGGGGGCTGGGGGCAGGGGGTGCTGTGGACAGAGAAAACAGGGTCTGGGCTTGGCACCAAGGCTGTGGAGCTGCCTGGGTCTGCAGCTGGGATTGGAACCCCCGGTACTTTGCCCACCCCCCACTGAAACGGTTTAACTAAAAGGGGGGACTTTCTGAGAGGTTAAAGGGGCCTTTCATGGAACCCAAGAGAGGGAAGCGTCGCTGGGCCTTAAGCGTAAGGGGACCACACATCTCAGGTACTGTGACGGTCTTGGTTTAAGCCTGTTGTCCCAGCATAATTATTAATAGGGCCCATCTTCACTCTTGAAAGTGCTTTGGTTTGATTGATAAATTATACACGGCTGTGTAATTTCAGGATCAGTCAGAAACCCAGATAATCTCCCCTCCTCTGCTGCCTTCTGGTGTTCTCTCATTTGGTGGCTTCTCATTCTCTGTCATCTCTGTCTCTGTCACTTGCTCCTCCGGGTTCCTCAGTTCTGTTTGCTCACAGAGTGTCTTGTATCAGAAGCATGGCTGCGAGGTTCTGCCTGACATGTGGAGGACGGTCCCTGCAGAAGGAAGTGGAGGAAGCGGTGTCTCTGGTGAACACCCCAAGAGGCCTCTGTTACTGGACTTGGGGCTTGAGGTAGAAAAACAGGAGTCGGAATGGAGGGGACGTAGGCGCCTGGTCTCCAGCCATGATTCTGACTTCTAACTTGAAGGGCCTGGTATTTTCTTCCCCTTTTTTCTTTTCCATAAATATTTCCAGACCTTCGGGGCGGTTTGAACCAGGGTCTTCTGGCTAGGTGAAAGTTGCTGACGTGGCATTGGGCTTGCAGTGATCTGGCTTGGCGGGGTGCTCTGGGGGCTGGCTCCAGCTCCCCAGGGTCTTCTGTCCTGCCCTTCCCCGCCTCTGCTTCCACCTGGCGCCGCACTGCTTTGGCTCGGCTCCTGGCTCTAACTTGGCACATTCTTTCCTGTTCTGCCTCCGATGCAAAATTCCTGAAGGTGAAAATGAGTCGGCCTGGCTCCTCTTTGCACAGGCTGGGAAAGCCACGCAGTGGGAGCGGGGACTGAGGGAGGAAAACCAGGCAGAGGCAAGGAGAGAAGGCAGCTGGAGGCGCCAAGGAGCAGTGCGCAGCCTCAGTGTGGAGAAGCAAAGTGAAATCCAGGGCCTGGGAGCGAGAACTGCGCAGTCCAACATGGCAAGCCATATGTGGCTGTTTCAGTTTAATTAAAAAAATTAAAATTCAATAGAAAGTGTTGTTACTTGCCTTAGCCACTTTTCAAGTTTTCACGTAAGCACCATGGCTGGTGGCCTGTGTATTGGACAACACAGGTAGAGAGCACCTGCTTCTTGCGGAGAGTTCTAGCACACCACACCGGAGGCACTTCCTCCCTTTTCACCCGGCACTTTTGAAAGCGGTTTCTTCGTGCGTTCTAGTACCTGCTGCAGGTGTGTTAAAGAATAAATTGGATGGGTGAGAAGAAAACATGATTTGTAGTAAACTTCAGAACATTTCAGGTATTCTGTAACAGGCCAGTGAGTTAGAATGTTTCCTCCAGTGGTGCCTTTTATCATATAATTCTAGAATGTTCCTCTATCAGGCTTTAGGTTTCTAACTAGTAATTTGTCCTGCTGCTGTCATAATTTTTGCCTTATCCTAGTTTTCTGTGTGTCCTATTTATTCTGTATTTTCCTTTAAATTGACTAACATTTGTACCTCAGTTTGAAAAGAATTCATAACAGTAAGTGGAAAACCATTAAAGGGAAATGCATTTTTAAAGCAAGAGTTTTATTGAAGGTATATGTGAATGGAGGTGCCCAACGCATCACAGCACAGTTTAGTGCCCATCGAAGCGATGCTGTTGGTTTCCTGTGGATTTTTTGTTTTGCTTATCAAATTGTAGCAGTTCCCTCCTCTGTGGAAGGCTCTGAAGCTGGACTAGCCAGCCACCCCCTTCTTAAAAGGGCGATGAGCAAAGCAAGTGCCAAGAAGTGTGGGAAGTGCTATAAAGACAAGGTAGCCCCACTGCAGGCTTCAAAGAAAGATCCGAGAAGGAACAACTGTTTTGCCGTTATTGTAAACACGAAGGTGCTCCTTGTCCGGGAAGGGCTTT